>JARLTB010000184.1:10002500-10110000 GCA_030141615.1 Unio pictorum | reverse complement strand
CATATATGATATGTAGTGGGTGGGTTTGTTATATAACATGTTCAGTATCGTAGTCATATATGATATGTAGTGGGTGGGTTTGTTATATAACATGTTCAGTATCGTAGTCATATATGATATGTAGTGGGTGGGTTTGTTATATAACATGTTCAGTATCGTAGTCATATATGATATGTAGTGGGTGGGTTTGTTATATAACATGTTCAGTATCGTAGTCATATATGATATGTAGTGGGTGGGTTTGTTATATAGCATGTTCAGTATCGTAGTCATATATGATATGTAGTGGGTGGGTTTGTTATATAACATGTTCATTATCGTAGTCATATATGATATGTAGTGGGTGGGTTTGTTATATAGCATGTTCATTATCGTAGTCATATATGATATGTAGTGGGTGGGTTTGTTATATAGCATGTTCATTATCGTAGTCATATATGATATGTAGTGGGTGGGTTTGTTATATAGCATGTTCATTATCGTAGTCATATATGATATGTAGTGGGTGGGTTTGTTATATAACATGTTCAGTATCCTAGTCATATATGATATGTAGTGGGTGGGTTTGTTATATAGCATGTTCAGTATCCTAGTCATATATGATATGTAGTGGGTGGGTTTGTTACATAACATGTTCAGTATCGTAGTCATATATGATATGTAGTGGGTGGGTTTGTTTTATAGCATGTTCAGTATCCTAGTCATATATGATATGTAGTGGGTGGGTTTGTTATATAACATGTTCAGTATCGTAGTCATATATGATATGTAGTGGGTGGGTTTGTTATATAGCATGTTCATTATCGTAGTCATATATATGATATGTAGTGGGTGGGTTTGTTATATAACATGTTCAGTATCGTAGTCATATATGATATGTAGTGGGTGGGTTTGTTTTATAGCATGTTCAGTATCGTAGTCATATATGATATGTAGTGGGTGGGTTTGTTTTATAGCATGTTCATTATCGTAGTCATATATGATATGTAGTGGGTGGGTTTGTTATATAGCATGTTCATTATCGTAGTCATATATGATATGTAGTGGGTGGGTTTGTTTTATAGCATGTTCAGTATCGTAGTCATATATGATATGTAGTGGGTGGGTTTGTTTTATAGCATGTTAATTATCGTAGTCATATATGATATGTAGTGGGTGGGTTTGTTATATAGCATGTTCATTATCGTAGTCATATATGATATGTAGTGGGTGGGTTTGTTATATAGCATGTTCATTATCGTAGTCATATATGATATGTAGTGGGTGGGTTTGTTATATAACATGTTCAGTATCCTAGTCATATATGATATGTAGTGGGTGGGTTTGTTATATAGCATGTTCAGTATCCTAGTCATATATGATATGTAGTGGGTGGGTTTGTTATATAACATGTTCAGTATCGTAGTCATATATGATATGTAGTGGGTGGGTTTGTTTTATAGCATGTTCAGTATCCTAGTCATATATGATATGTAGTGGGTGGGTTTGTTATATAACATGTTCAGTATCGTAGTCATATATGATATGTAGTGGGTGGGTTTGTTATATAGCATGTTCATTATCGTAGTCATATATATGATATGTAGTGGGTGGGTTTGTTATATAACATGTTCAGTATCGTAGTCATATATGATATGTAGTGGGTGGGTTTGTTTTATAGCATGTTCAGTATCGTAGTCATATATGATATGTAGTGGGTGGGTTTGTTTTATAGCATGTTCATTATCGTAGTCATATATGATATGTAGTGGGTGGGTTTGTTATATAGCATGTTCATTATCGTAGTCATATATGATATGTAGTGGGTGGGTTTGTTTTATAGCATGTTCAGTATCGTAGTCATATATGATATGTAGTGGGTGGGTTTGTTTTATAGCATGTTCAGTATCGTAGTCATATATGATATGTAGTGGGTGGGTTTGTTATATAGCATGTTCATTATCGTAGTCATATATGATATGTAGTGGGTGGGTTTGTTTTATAGCATGTTCAGTATCGTAGTCATATATGATATGTAGTGGGTGGGTTTGTTATATAGCATGTTCATTATCGTAGTCATATATGATATGTAGTGGGTGGGTTTGTTTTATAACATGTTCAGTATCGTAGTCATATATATGATATGTAGTGGGTGGGTTTGTTTTATAACATGGTCATTATCGTAGTCATATATGATATGTAGTGGGTGGGTTTGTTATATAGCATGTTCAGTATCGTAGTCATATATGATATGTAGTGGGTGGGTTTGTTTTATAGCATGTTCATTATCGTAGTCATATATGATATGTAGTGGGTGGGTTTGTTATATAACATGTTCATTATCGTAGTCATATATGATATGTAGTGGGTGGGTTTGTTATATAGCATGTTCAGTATCGTAGTCATATATGACATGTAGTGGGTGGGTTTGTTATATAACATGTTCAGTATCGTAGTCATATATGATATGTAGTGGGTGGGTTTGTTATATAACATGTTCAGTATCGTAGTCATATATGATATGTAGTGGGTGGGTTTGTTATATAACATGTTCAGTATCGTAGTCATATATGATATGTAGTGGGTGGGTTTGTTATATAACATGTTCAGTATCGTAGTCATATATGATATGTAGTGGGTGGGTTTGTTATATAGCATGTTCAGTATCGTAGTCATATATGATATGTAGTGGGTGGGTTTGTTATATAACATGTTCATTATCGTAGTCATATATGATATGTAGTGGGTGGGTTTGTTATATAGCATGTTCATTATCGTAGTCATATATGATATGTAGTGGGTGGGTTTGTTATATAGCATGTTCATTATCGTAGTCATATATGATATGTAGTGGGTGGGTTTGTTATATAGCATGTTCATTATCGTAGTCATATATGATATGTAGTGGGTGGGTTTGTTATATAACATGTTCAGTATCCTAGTCATATATGATATGTAGTGGGTGGGTTTGTTATATAGCATGTTCAGTATCCTAGTCATATATGATATGTAGTGGGTGGGTTTGTTATATAACATGTTCAGTATCGTAGTCATATATGATATGTAGTGGGTGGGTTTGTTTTATAGCATGTTCAGTATCCTAGTCATATATGATATGTAGTGGGTGGGTTTGTTATATAACATGTTCAGTATCGTAGTCATATATGATATGTAGTGGGTGGGTTTGTTATATAGCATGTTCATTATCGTAGTCATATATATGATATGTAGTGGGTGGGTTTGTTATATAACATGTTCAGTATCGTAGTCATATATGATATGTAGTGGGTGGGTTTGTTATATAACATGTTCAGTATCGTAGTCATATATGATATGTAGTGGGTGGGTTTGTTATATAGCATGTTCATTATCGTAGTCATATATGATATGTAGTGGGTGGGTTTGTTATATAGCATGTTCATTATCGTAGTCATATATGATATGTAGTGGGTGGGTTTGTTTTATAACATGTTCATTATCGTAGTCATATATGATATGTAGTGGGTGGGTTTGTTTTATAGCATGTTCAGTATCGTAGTCATATATGATATGTAGTGGGTGGGTTTGTTTTATAACATGTTCATTATCGTAGTCATATATGATATGTAGTGGGTGGGTTTGTTTTATAGCATGTTCAGTATCGTAGTCATATATGATATGTAGTGGGTGGGTTTGTTATATAGCATGTTCATTATCGTAGTCATATATGATATGTAGTGGGTGGGTTTGTTTTATAGCATGTTCAGTATCGTAGTCATATATGATATGTAGTGGGTGGGTTTGTTATATAGCATGTTCATTATCGTAGTCATATATGATATGTAGTGGGTGGGTTTGTTATATAACATGTTCAGTATCGTAGTCATATATGATATGTAGTGGGTGGGTTTGTTATATAACATGTTCAGTATCGTAGTCATATATGATATGTAGTGGGTGGGTTTGTTATATAGCATGTTCATTATCGTAGTCATATATGATATGTAGTGGGTGGGTTTGTTATATAGCATGTTCATTATCGTAGTCATATATGATATGTAGTGGGTGGGTTTGTTTTATAACATGTTCATTATCGTAGTCATATATGATATGTAGTGGGTGGGTTTGTTTTATAGCATGTTCAGTATCGTAGTCATATATGATATGTAGTGGGTGGGTTTGTTTTATAACATGTTCATTATCGTAGTCATATATGATATGTAGTGGGTGGGTTTGTTATATAACATGTTTAGTATCGTAGTCATATATGATATGTAGTGGGTGGGTTTGTTATATAGCATGTTCATTATCGTAGTCATATATGATATGTAGTGGGTGGGTTTGTTATATAGCATGTTCATTATCGTAGTCATATATGATATGTAGTGGGTGGGTTTGTTATATAACATGTTCATTATCGTAGTCATATATGATATGTAGTGGGTGGGTTTGTTATATAGCATGTTCATTATCGTAGTCATATATGATATGTTATATGATATGTAGTGGGTGGGTTTGTTATATAGCATGTTCATTATCGTAGTCATATATGATATGTAGTGGGTGGGTTTGTTATATAGCATGTTCATTATCGTAGTCATATATGATATGTAGTGGGTGGGTTTGTTATATAGCATGTTCATTATCGTAGTCATATATGATATGTAGTGGGTGGGTTTGTTATATAGCATGTTCAGTATCCTAGTCATATATGATATGTAGTGGGTGGGTTTGTTATATAACATGTTCAGTATCGTAGTCATATATGATATGTAGTGGGTGGGTTTGTTTTATAGCATGTTCAGTATCCTAGTCATATATGATATGTAGTGGGTGGGTTTGTTATATAACATGTTCAGTATCGTAGTCATATATGATATGTAGTGGGTGGGTTTGTTATATAGCATGTTCATTATCGTAGTCATATATATGATATGTAGTGGGTGGGTTTGTTATATAACATGTTCAGTATCGTAGTCATATATGATATGTAGTGGGTGGGTTTGTTATATAACATGTTCAGTATCGTAGTCATATATGATATGTAGTGGGTGGGTTTGTGAGTATACTTGCGTATGGATTGTCGTGAATATTTATTATTCATTTTATAAATTTCCATTCTCTCGCATGGGTTGTGTTATCACTCAGTCCAAAAATTCAATTGATTTAAATCCTGTTGCAACGGTATCATGGTGTTATTGAACCACGCACGTAATTCAATCGATGGAAAGGAAATCGAATCCATTCTATACAATGTAGAAGTAGCCACAACCATTATTGGGCTTGCTAGATTCGGCGATGAGTACACGAGTAGTAATTCTCAAAAGTATACAAATAGGCGATCTAACACACACATACACATACGTACACATACACACACAGTTACATTAACCCTTAAAAACTATTTCAACGATGCAATTTGACGTGGTGCAGCTACATCCGATGGGCAAGTTGCATTGTAAACGTTAAGATTGTAAATGACTGTGTTATCCCTTTTCACTGACCACATAATCACGTTTTCGTTTTCATTTAATAAACCTGAAACAGCTTCATTTCTCGCACACACTACGAGAGCACGTCCACCCGCACTTATTTCTGGACAATTTAGCTGGCAAATAAGTACTCAACATGATCTTACTGCACTAAACCACGTGTTTGTGGCGTTGCAACTTAAAAATTGAGACAATTACCCAGCAAAGAGTAAAATGATATTTGACAACATAGAAGTGATGGAAGTTTGGTTGAGGTTTAACGGTCATCAGATTGCTCAATATAACATCATGACACTGTTCCAGATTTTTAACTTTTCATTGGAACACCTGAAATTGTTCAGACAGTCCGTCGTCGACATGAATTTTCATTTGCATGCACGTGTTTATGCGATTCGTGCTAATTACAGATGCTGTTATTTGGTACTTTCCGACAAGACATTGTTGCACCAAAGTGCTGGCAGTCGAAGTAGAGTGATCGATACACAGGCGGAAAGGTTGTAGAATATGCAATTACACGGGTTGATTAATGAGATTAATAATGTCTGATCACCAAGTGATTGTCGATTTTACTAAAACTTAGCTGAGAAAAATCTCCCACACAGCCCAATACGGCCAAACACAATAACACTTCTGTGAATTTAAAATTATCCAAGTTAGAGGAGATACAAACTCAAAAGACAGGTATTATATTATATTCCCATTCCCAAGAGCATAGCATTTTGCACCACCGGCTGAGAGAATGAAAAAGCTATAGTGTTATGGACTCTTGAAAGTGCATCAGGAATGATATACAAAAATGCCGTGGGAGACCGAATACAAAATACGAGGCTTTCAATTACCCGGTGTACTGACACACCCGTCTGACTAATCTCGGTTTACTCACAATGGCAAAATCGACCAAACATTTTAGTGATATTGTTATGCAAAATGGACATTGATCAAGCACATGTGAAACTGTCATAGTCAATCTGAAGTCATCACCAGGCCCTGGCACTCATTGGGTCGCAAACATGGTAACACCCCAGCATGGTTTGTATTTGAACTCGTGTGGACTTCCACTGACAGTAAATTGTGTATTATTTATTCCGAAATACTGATGGACTTGGACGGCAGTCGCTACCGCTGTTTACTTCAAATATGCCAGTACAAACTCAGTTGTATGCGGTCATCTTGTCGTTAAATATTTGCGTTTACTGGAGTGCACACCAAACCAGCAGGTACTTAATGATTTCATAGTAAAGGTTGTGAAAATATTATACAACGTTACTGAGTTGGACCACACCGTGTCGATGTGGATCTGAGTGGATTTGTCACCAAGGCAAGTTTGACTGAGTTTACTAGGAATGGTGTGCGGTTGAGCAAAATGACCTTGTACATTTTAAAGATCACATTGGCAAACTGAAAACATTTAACGAGGATATTCAAGATCGTATTGCGAAATTTAAATCATCGTGTGGGTCATTTACAAAGACGATGTAATCATTCCAAATAAAAGCAGGTAAACAGTTAAAAACTTTTACCATAGTACAGGTAAAAGCTCTGACCATTGTACTGGTAAACCCTCTGACTATATTACAGGTAAAAGCTCTGACCCTTGTACAGGTAAAAGCTTTGACCTTTCTACAGGTAAAAGCTCTGACCTGTGTACAGCTAAAAGCTCTGACCTTTGCACTGGTAAAAGCTCTGACCTTTGTACTGGTAAAAGCTCTGACCTTTGCACTGGCAAAAGCTCTGACATTTGTACAGGTAAAAGCTCTGACCTGTGTACAGGTAAAAGCTCTGATCTTTGCACTGGTAAACGCTCTGACTATATTACAGGTAAAAGCTCTGACCCTTGTACAGGTAAAAACTTTGACCTTTCTACAGGTAAAAGCTCTGACCTGTGTACAGCTAAAAGCTCTGACCTTTGTACTGGTAAAAGCTCTGACCTTTGCACTGGTAAAAGCTCTGACTTTTGTACAGGTAAAAGCTCTGACCTGTGTATAGGTGAAAGCTCTGACCTTTGCACTGGTAAACGCTCTGACTATATTACAGGTAAAAGCTCTGACCCTTGTACAGGTAAAAACTTTGACCTTTCTACAGGTAAAAGCTCTGACCTGTGTACAGCTAAAAGCTCTGACCTTTGCACTGGTAAAAGCTCTGACCTGTGTACAGCTAAAAACTCTGACTTTTGCACTGGTAAAAGCTCTGACCTTTGTACTGGTAAAAGCTCTGACCTTTATACTGGTGAAAGCTCTGACCTTTGTACAGGTAAAAGCTCTGACCTGAGTACAGGTAAAAGCTCCGATTTTTGTTCAGATAATGGCTCTGACCTTTGTACTGACTTCTTACCTGCTGCAGTAAGTGTGATTGGAATTTCCTGTCCAAGATAGAAATTTCTGTCATTGTCACCGCCAATGATTATTTGGGATGAGTACACCGCTTTCTGATGTCTGATGGGAACGTATCTTAAGAGTAAAATAATTTGATTAGATATATCATACCATGCTTTGAAAAGAAGAAAAACACTATGTAATCATTCAAAACAAAAACAAAAACATCACCTGTTACGTTGTCTTCTACTTAATCGTCACCTATGTTAACAGCTAAACTTGTCTTGAAAAACAGACCCAAGTAAAGACACCTTTTGAAAGAGGACATCAAGGTTTCAAGACTTTTGCACAACTCCGTTTACACACTCCACAGCTATATAAAGAACAATTTGTCAATATGGCACAGAAATTCATAAATGAGTTTTCTTTATAACATGTTTCAATGAGTATCTAATCGTTCATTTTATTTCAATTGAAAGAACGAAATTCGAAGTATATTTAATTACTGCATATAATTATGTTATACCTTATCGTGACCACATACTGTTTTTGTTGGGTTTTGGTTCATATTAAATATAGGCATTCTAAGAACTGGAATTATTATCATGTCACAGATCCGGAAAGTGATTGAAGAGGATACTTATGACGTTTAGTCAGTGTTAACATTTGTGGTAATTAATATTGTTAATAATAATACTATGCGGTATGTATCATATATTGTCCTGGAGTTGTGGACAACGCAGCGTCTATATTCAGTACGTTAATGCGATAGTTACTGTGCTGAAAAATCTCACTGTGAAGCGTACCGTCAGATTATTCGGTATAAATGAAACATCGATATCAACTACTTGTCAAGTTCTTGTCAGGCTAATACTTTTGACGATCATATGGGAGACAGAATAAACAAAGAACAATTACGATTTAGGAACAGGAACAGCCAGTAGTTAAAAGAAAGTCCGAACGCTCTAATATATATATTCTTTCTATTACCAAATCCCGTTGTATTCAAGATGTGTGAAACAACGTGTGTGTGTGTGTACATCAGACAACTGTTATTGTATGACCGTAAAGGCCGCGATGACATCACTGTGCGATAAGTTGCATGCGTAGGTCTTTGCAAGTTTTATATTTGAAATTCGAGAGATTTCTGACACGATATCGCTGAATGTGAAACAGATCAGAAATATTATATAATAAGAAAGTCTCTTTTCGAATCAGAGTTAGAAATACAATAATGTCCTTTCTCAAAAAGAAAAGATTATCTATTGACTTTACATTCAGATAGTTTTCTAATGTTGGAAGAATATAACCTTTACTAAGTGTTGTATAGTTCCGTGTTCTGCTGATTGTAATATGATAGTATTCATTTCAAGAACAATCTCTCTAGTTCGATAGCAGCATACTAAATGTATATGTTGAATACAGATCATGTATTAAATGTAAAATGTTGTTTTAAAATGTCATGGCAATTTTTTTTGAATGATCTGCACCTTGACGATCGTCAACAAACTTTACAATGATGGCCAGTTACTTAACTGGGTCAAGAAAAGAGCACGTTGAGTATATTCGTCACACTAAAGCATAGTACAAATTTGTTTATCAACATGCTTTGCTTTCAATGTGAGATCAGAGCGTGCGACATTCAATCCGGATTGTACTGGTACATACTTGTAAGTTTATCTAGTCCATATGCCGTATATACATCTTGTGTGGCAGGCGGGGGGGGGGGGGGAGGGGGGCGTAGGGGGGTGTAACGTCCCGAGCTTTATTTAATCACAATGTCAGTTTCGACCAGATGTCAACATGGGCTTTTAATCACGAGACAGAAAGCTATTTAAGTTTAAATGATTTAATAAACGCTAGTAAGGATAAATATTAACTGTGCAATATGCACAAACGGATCAACAATAAGATAGTAATGTTTCAGTCAAAACACTGAAATAGTTCTAAAATGAGTTGATATTTGAAATTCCTTTATCACATAAATATGTGGCTCATTGTAATGTTAAGAAAGTACATAAACAAACAGTCACTGAAAACAGTTAAACTTAATGTATTTCTCAGTGGTATAATACAACCCCAAACAAATGGGATAATAAATAACACATATTAAAGACGATACCACTCGAATGTGTTTCCCAGTGAATTTAGTATTGCTATGGTCCAGAATGCATTAGTATTACGGAATTTATATTTAGAACTGTTTTTCCTTCTTTATAGCCAACTATATAACACATTAATGTAATATAGAAATAATGAACACTCCGTGTAAGAATATTATAATTAATGCTCCCTTCTATACATGTTTAGTTATTTACCGTAGCAACGGTACCGATATTTTCATATATTTATATGATTGACTCTCCACATATAATTCCTAGGGGAGCATCAGTCTTTAATACTGAATAATTTATTGTAGTTTTATTTCATTTCATTTGGAAGATTATATCATCCGAGATGATTTATATTGTTACAATGCGATCTATATAGTAAACGTACATTGGTTGTATATGCTCTCCGTTCTCTTCTTGTATACAGTCTCTGCCGGTCAGAATGCGTCTGCAAAACACTGCACACGACTGGTATTTATACCCTTGAGACCCATTGGTCTTACGCGGAGACTGATGGGAAGAATATAGGTCGTAAGTGCGTGAGGGAAACACACGAGTGGTTCGAATGATACTTAACAACACGTTAGAAACGCTCAAAAGTATGATGGCGGGTGAATTGTGAATCGCACTTACACAAATAGTTTGGTAGTGGAATTTCTCAGTATTTGGACACTTGATGTGAAGATATTCAAGTCCGAATTAAACTCTTTATCTCAGAAAATGAATATACTACGCAAAATAGTGTTAGACGATTTAAAAGGGAACAAACCACAACGACCAAAAAGACCAATTTGGACCAACATTGACAACGGAATACAAACCCGTACGAAGTAAGTGCCAATCACAATCACCCAAATTATAAATATATATTAATACTCTAAAATATCACGAACGTGATATTAAAACATTCATATACATATTTATTGTGCCTAGCATTGATGCAACCCTACAAGTCCTTTATGTCTTCATGTATGTACTGAAAAATATCTTACTTTGTTGACCTTTGGTATAGACATGAACCACTAAAAGTTAATATTTAATGCTGAGAAGTGTGAAAATTATGTTTAAACGAGCCACAAATCACTTATATTTTATAACACTACAATTTATCACAATACCCCCCTCTGAAAAAAGAGTTCTTCCACGAACTTGAATATATATAATTTGTTTTTAAATCCTAAATTGAATAATGTCACACTGTACTGCAGTGTCCACAGTTTGTCTGGATGGTGCTGCATCTGTCATGGTACCAGTTTCCACTAGTATCCTGTAAGTCGGGTCCAATAGGAATGATGTGTTAATTTCATACACTTCACCAGTAGGTAGATAAGCTCTTTCAGTTCGTCGGATCATTGCGAATCCCTCTGGAACATGTCGAACTTACCTGTTAGGGCACACTAATGCTCGATCCCGCATTGGGGGCAGCAAATCGGCTGCAGGGCCAGTGTGGTATAATGAAGGGGCACCTGCGAAAAACACACGTGGGTCACTGTGTAAATTTTCATAGAGACGTCCCACTGGTGGTTCCACTGGTTCAAGTGGTATTGGCCTGGTCCACCGTTCGATCTGCATCATACGTTCAGGTCTCCTAGGTGAAAAAGGAAATAATTTTTGCTGATCTGCCGTCTGTGTTGGAATTTCCTCCAAATCTGGTATCTCTATATGTGCAGGTGAACCTGGTGATGATATTTCTTCAGGATGTAAAAGGGTACTGCAGCAGATTCAGATAGAGTGATCCCACTTTCTGCATGTTGAAGGATGACAGGTTCTGCAGTGGAATCACAGGTAGTCTGTACTATATATGGCCTCTCCTGTGGTTGAATGGTATGGCTCCCCGACTGTATATTTTGAGCGTTTGGGAAAGGATACGGAAGTCTTCTTACGATCTCCGTATCTTTCCACGACTTCGTGGTTACGTCTTGGCACGGTGGAACTAATATAGACGATCTTACACCATCCGGATGATACTTCTGAAGATGTTGCTTCAACAGATAAGTTCTGTTTGTTAGGAAAGACTTCCCACACACCTCACAGTTTCTGACTGGCCTGTGAACATCTCGCCAGTGACGCTCCCTCTGGGTCGTAGAGGAAAATCTCTAAGCACAACGAGAGTCTTTGCACCAGAACATCTGTGAAGAAGAATAACATATGGCCATCTGATAACATACTCATCTGTGTAACTGTCATGTTGATAATATTTGTTAATCAAATCCTACTAAAAAATAAATAAATAATTGTCCCCATCCAAGTGGTATCATTTGGGAATACTTGAGTTTAAAGGTAAATAAATTAACGAATATCAGATATTAGTCAGACTGTTCAACAATGAACCGCAATCTACTCCATCCTATGTTTAAAACAAAACAATTGTTTGTTGGTTTTAAAAGAAATATATATAATTTTATTTGCTTTGAGCCTCTTTAGCATAGTACGGTTTTAGTTTATTAAAATGTACAAAGAGTTCTCGTGACTTGCCAGGCTGTTTTATTTTATACACCAGATCCGAGCAGTTTTTAATGACAGTGCATTGGCCATCCCAATAGTTTTGCAATTTTGATGCATGTCCATGCTTTCGTCGTCCACTGAAATACCAGACTTTATCACCAGAATTGTATTTGGTTTTCAATCCTATATTGTGGTCGTAGTTACGCTTCTGTCGGTCAGCCGCTTTATTCATATTCTTGCTCGCAATATCGTGTATCTCATTCATCTTTAGTTTCAGCTTGTACGAAAAATCGAGTGGATTTTGATCAGATTGTTCGGGTGAAAGACCAAATAAAAGATCAACTGGTAGAGACACCTCTCGTCCAAACATCATTTTGCAAGGAGAAACTCCTGTACTGTCGTGACATGAAGATCGATAAGCAAGCATGACTAACGGAAGATGTTGATCCCAATCATCTTTACTTTTAGAAACATATTTTGTGAGCATAGATGTCAAAGTTCTGTTGAAACGTTCAACTAACCTATTCCTCTGAGGATGATAACTGGTGGTTCTGATCTTGTGAATGTCCAAGAGATTACAGATATTTTGAAAAACTGTTGATTCAAATTGTCGACCTTGATCGGTGTGCAACTGATAAGGCACTCCAAAGCGACAAACAAATTCATGTATAAATGTTTCTGCAATTGTTTTTGCTTCGATATTAGATAATGGAAAGGCTTCAGCCCAACGGGTGAAGTAATCTGTTATGACCAAAACAAATCGATTTCCACTTTCTGATTCTGGTAAAAGGCCAAGAATGTCAAGTGCTACTCGTTCAAGAGGAGCACCTACCTTGTATTGTTGTAATGGTCCCTTTGACTTTTTCGAGGGTGAAATTCGAGCTTGACACTTTGTACAGCTTCTGTAGAAGTTTTCAACATCGTCTTTGTATCCAACCCAATAAAATCTATCACGTACACGGTTTACAGTTTTAGACACACCTAAATGACCAGCAGTAATATCTTCATGCAACATTTTTAGAACCTCCTGCTGCCAGCATTTTGGTACCAGTAGTTGATGTTTAATATTATTTGTTACATCCTCCCACCATACCCTATGCAGAATTCCATCTTCCAGAATGATCCGATCCCACTGAGCCCAGTATGTTTTCATTTCTTACGAAAGATTTGAAACTTCAGGCCATAGAGGACGCTTGTTTCAAGTTTTCCAATCCTGCACGGCTGACAAAGTTTCATTTTGAGTTTGAGCAGCTATAATTTCTTCTTTGGATATTTTATCATGCAAATCGTTGCAACATTGTTTTCCAGGAATCTCCTGTTTTTTCACAAATGTTGTGTGGCTGCGCTGCATTTTGAATGGTAATTTCTTGTTTATTTTGTTTGGTGATGACTTGACTTCTTGTAGTTACGCGCATTGGAAATTCATCAGTTTCTGAATGGTCGTCTTTAGGATTACATGAAGAGTCTTTCAGTTCTTGTCTTTCACAATAATTACACATCTCAGATGGTCTTCTTGACAAACTATCCGAATTTTGATGCTGTTTGCCAGGTCGGTGAATGATTTTGAAAGCATAAGCATTGAGAATTTCAAGCCAACGAGCCATTTGTACCTCAATGTTTTTAAATCTTAACAGCCATGTTAAAGCACCGTGGTCAGTTCTCACCGTAAAGGGAGCTCCATATACATAATGATGAAAGTGTTTCACAGATTCAATGACTGCAAGTAATTCTCTACGAGTAACACAATAGTTTCGTTCGGCTTTACTGAGAACTCTGCTAAAATATGCTACTACTTGCTCTCTTCCCTCATGAATCTGGGTCAAAACAGCACCAATGCCACATCCGTATCCAGGATAAACTGTTGCCTGGTAGATGGATAACATAAAATTGGCGCAGATGTAAGTGACGTTTTCAACAGTTCAAACGCGGTTTGACACTCTCCCGCCCAACGAAACTGCACTTGTTTTTCTGTGAGTTTATGAAGTGATTTTGCAACGGATGCAAAATCTTTCACAAACCTTCTGTAATAGGAACACAGACCCAGAAAACTACGAACTTCGCGTACATTTTTGGGTTGAGGCCAGTTTTTGACAGCCTCAATTTTCTTTGGGTCAGTAGAGATTCCTTTGTCGGAAACTATATGTCCCAAGAATGTCACCTCTTTCTTAAAGAAACAGCATTTATTGGGAGAAACCTTAAGGCCTGACTTTTCAATACGAGAAAGTACCTCTGTCACGGAATGTTGAAGTTCTTTTATTTAGGAAAGACATGTACTCGGGTTTTGTTTATCGTGTCCAACGATACCTGAGGGTGATTTTTTATATATATGGGCAGTTGTACTTCGGAATTGTGAGTACAATTCGCTCTATGCCGCACGTGCAGAGTGTTCTCGATACGGAGCACGAATCCGTTTAAATACTTTGCTATATGTGAAGGATCTTCACATTACTAAGGGTTTTGTCAACAAGCGGCTGGATTAAAGGACTGTAGCTGTAGGGCTATTGATCCGAGGGAGGGAGGATTGGCACAACTTTAGCTGTAGGGGTAAGTACATTTTTGATACTGAGTGATAGCTTTTGTAGTACTATATTTACCTTTGCATGTACGTTATACAGTTTTTTTTACACGGCATAATGCGTGCATTTTCTACTCATGTTCGCAAGGCATTTAAATTGGTAATATAAAGCTCTATTTTGTTAAAATAGAATTGTTTACTATTCAGCATTATCGAACAGGAAAGGTTTACTATAGAACCTGTCATTGTGTTATTGTGATAATAATAGTCTTGATAATTTGCCGTGTATAACGTCATTACGTTATGTCTGTATCAAGGTTAGTACACGGTGTCTGGTATATTTTCAGCTAATTGTACGAGGGTGTTAAACGTCCGGGGTGTCCGGAGCTGTCAAACGTCGGGAGCTGTGATTAAATGCACTGGTGTGTCCAGAGCTGTTTAATGTGCCGGAGTGTCTCATGTCTAGCGTCCGGAATGTCTAATGTCAAGGGTGACAAGGGTGACCCAGCAGTAGAGCTGTCTAAATGACCAGAGTGTCTGGAGGGTCTAATGTTTCGTAGTATTCCGAGGGTCCGGAGTCTGTAGAAATTGTGAAGTTCTATTGTACCAGCTGTGGAGCTGTATACTAATAGTTGATTATATATATTTATTCGTAAATTGTTAACCGTGGGCTAATGTGGGTTTGCGGAACCCAGTATATGGTTTGGGACTGGAAAGATAAGTTGTTATCTGTCCTGTTATTACTTTTCAAATATAGTTTCGCTACTTGAGCGTATACATTTTTACTATATGAGTAATCCTGCATTGTTTACTACTTGAGTAAACTGTATTCATTTTTTTTTGTATATTTTTTCCCCTGGGGTTTTGTATCATTGTTTTTGTATCATTGTATCATTGATTCGTATCATTGTTTTGTATCATTGTATCATTGATTTTGTATCATTGTATAATTTGTTGCATCTTCTAGTCTGTGCGTAATTATGTTTAATTAAATCCAATATTTGGATACACTATGCACGCATTTTATTGTTTTGCTTATATATATATATATATATATATATATATATATATATATATATATATATATATATATATATATATATATATATATATATCGCCACATTAAACCATAATCTTTATATCTGTATCATAAAACGCGTTCTGTTATCAATCCGAAATATCCGTCCCGGTTATCTTGTTACAAACTCTTTTAAATTCTGTATATGTTCATCAAAAGATTTTCCAGTCACAATCACATCATCTAAGTAGATCAAGCAGATTTTCCAGTGAAGACCATGAAGAACAAGTTCCATAAGCCTCTCAAAAGTAGCTGGGGCATTACACAGTCCAAAGCTCATAACTTTAAATTCATAAAGTCCACATTGTGTGGAAAAGGCAGTCTTTTCTCGATCTTCTGGAACCACTTCAACTTGATTGTATGCACTGGCAAGATCAAGGGATGAGAACCAAATGGATTCTCTAAGCGCATCCAGAGAGTCGTCGATTCTTGGCAAAGGAAAAGTCTTTGCGAGTTAAGCTATTTAAACGGCGGTAGTCAACACAAAGGCGAGGTGACTTGTCTTTGCGTTCTACCAGTACAATTGGAGCACTCCAAGGGCTCTTGGATGTTTGAACTATTCCCTGACGCAACATCTTCTGCACTTCTGCTTCAACAATCTCTTGCTTGGAGAGCGGTAATCTCCTTGGGGGTAATTTAACAGGCCTAGCATCAGCTGTATCAATCTTGTGCTGTACTAGATCTGTTCTTCCTAGGTCTTCTTTTGTGTTTGCAAAAACTCTAGCATGTTCACACAGCAGTCTGCGCACTTCTAATTGTTGATACGTGTTTAGATTTTCTTTGCTGCTCGTCCACAGTTCTGTTAAGTATTCTGGAAGGGGAATGTTGAAATCGTCTTCAACTTTAGCATCAGAGTTACCGAGTTCAATTGCCAAAGGCTCCTGTATATCATTTACTGTAACAATCTTGTCAATCATGGAACAAGAGGCTACATTTGTACATCGATACATTCTGCAGGGCTGATCAGAAATATTTACGACACGTAATGGCACTTTTCCAGAACTGGGATCCACTACAGATCTTGCAACAAGAATACCCTTTTCTAAAAGTTTGAAGTTGTCCGCTTCAATAACTACCATCGTGGAATATCCAAGTTTACCATCAATTCTTGTTTGAACAATCATCTCTGTACCAGCTGGAACAATGACACTCTCCATGATGCTATTTCTACATACTCTTGGTAAATCACTTTCAAGCAAACATTGCACTGAACTTCCACCTATGAATAACTTACTTTCCACTACATCAATTTTGCACTCGTAATCAAAGAGAAAGTCATACCCCAACACAACGGGCGCTTGAATATCAGCAATGACGAGTCTATGATTGAATACTTTTCTATTAATTTTAATAGGTAAGGTAACACAACCTTGTATAGGAATTAAACCTCCGTCTGCCATTCTGAGTTGAAAACTCTTGTATTAAACGGGTGGTCGAATTTCTTCTGGAATAGCTAGATACCGGTTTGGATGAAACACAGAAAGGGTAGATCCAGTATCTAACAAACATAAAACTTGAACACCAGAAATTTCCGCTTCAATATAAAGACCATTATTTGAATGTTTGGAACACATCTCTTTTATCCTAGATATTGGCCCTTCATTACCACTAGCTGAAGCTTGGGCCGGTACTTCAGCTAATTCACGTTTCCCTGACAATGATATGAAGTTGAATCACCTGTATTGTTTCCCCGATGAGAATTTGATCCATTCCTGGAATCAGACTGAGCACCTTTCTTCTTACGTAGAGGACACTCATTCTTCCAGTGCCCTTCCTGACGACAGTAGTGACATTTTCCTTTTCGCTGGTGGGCTAGTCGACGTGTGTTGTTATTGATTTGGTAATTACTGTTGGCTAGAAGCACGCGCACCTGTTTTCTCCAAGGCATTCAGCCTCACAGAAATATCCTGCAGAAGTTTTCCAACTTCCGAAGCCTCACCAACTCTGGGCCCTGAGTTGGTGTCAAAAATGGTTCCTCCCGGTTCAGTATCCTGCATCCTCATTGTGTGAGGCCTCACCCCGAGTTTCACCTTCCGTCCGGATCGGAAGGACTCGAACTCCAAAGCCAGATGAGCTGCGTCATCCATGGACTTTGGTTTTCCCTGATGCACTACCCACTCTACTTCTGGATCATTAAGGGCATCTAGAAAGCAGTCCCGGGCCAACTGCTCCCTAACTCCTACTGGTGCCGCTGGATATGCCTTATTCGTTAGGCGTTTCACCTCTTGTGCTAGCTCGTTCAGTGACTCCCCTCGCTTACGTTGACGGTGTTTCATTTCAAGCCTTAGAGCTCTGACTGATTATCGGGTTCAAAGCGTGAAGCAAGGGCTGTAACCAAAATCATGATAATTTCTTCTCTGTTCATGACTGAGGTCGCTCAAAACACTCTGAGTATTTCCCCTCAGACTGACTGCTAATTCGAGGGCTTTGTTTTTATCATCCCACCAGTTCAATTGACTAACCATCTCGAAGTGCACATGGTAATCCCTCCAACTAGAAGTACCGTCATAAGTTGCAGGCTGTCGACCACGGTGATAGGGACCAACAGGAATATGAGCTTCATCTTATATTATTTGCCTTGATACAACACCACGCACCTCCCTTGGTGGTTGTCTCAGATTGTTCTGAAAGTTACTATTTACGTTTTCACACGGAGAAGAATATTGCTCGTGTCTATAACCATTAAATCTGGAACTAGCTCCCTCACCGTGATCATGGATGGTGCAACGTTGCCGCTCATGTTCTTTTCTGCGAAGCTCTAACACCGCCTCACGTAAACTAGTTAACTCCTCCCTTACAGCTGACAAGACATCATCCTCACTTGTATTCTCATATTCAACTTCATAAACCATCTCCCGATCTGGGTCGCTAGGACTTTGATGACGAATTAAGACTTCTCCACTTGGTGACGCTGGAATCATATCTTGGGGAGGAGAGAGACACATTCCACTGGCAGGTTCCGGAACAACAGTTCACGATTCCCTTGATGACATCCTGTATCAATGTCAGACGATGAACTTAACGAAGATACTGCAAGCATTGATTTAACGATCGAAACCGCTGCCGCCAAAAATTGTAACGTCCCGAGCTTTATTTAATCACAATGTCAGTTTCGACCAGATGTCAACATGGGCTTTTAATCACGAGACAGAAAGCTATTTAAGTTTAAATGATTTAATAAACGCTAGTAAGGATAAATATTAACTGTGCAATATGCACAAACGGATCAACAATAAGATAGTAATGTTTCAGTCAAAACACTGAAATAGTTCTAAAATGAGTTGATATTTGAAATTCCTTCATCACATAAATATATGGCTCATTGTAATGTTAAGAAAGTACATAAACAAACAGTCACTGAAAACAGTTAAACTTAATGTATTTCTCAGTGGTATAATACAACCCCAAACAAATGGGATAATAAATAACACATATTAAAGACGATACCACTCGAATGTGTTTCCCAGTGAATTTAGTATTGCTATGGTCCAGAATGCATTAGTATTTCGGAATTTATATTTAGAACTGTTTTTCCTTCTTTATAGCCAACTATATAACACATTAATGTAATATAGAAATAATGAATACTCCGTGTAGGAATATTATAATTAATGCTCCCTTCTATACATGTTTCGTTATTTACCGTAGCAACGGTACCGATATTTTCATATATTTATATGATTGACTCTCCACATATAATTCCTAGGGGAGCATCAGTCTTTAATACTGAATAATTTATTGTAGTTTTATTTCATTTCATTTGGAAGATTATATCATCCGAGATGATTTATATTGTTACAATGCGATCTATATAGTAAACGTACATTGGTTGCATATGCTCTCCGTTCTCTTCTTGTATACAGTCTCTGCCGGTCAGAATGCGTCTGCAAAACACTGCACACGACTGGTATTTATACCCTTGAGACCCATTGGTCTTACGCGGAGACTGATGGGAAGAATATAGGTCGTAAGTGCGTGAGGGAAACACACGAGTGGTTCGAATGATACTTAACAACACGTTAGAAACGCTCAAAAGTATGATGGCGGGTGAATTGTGAATCGCACTTACACAAATAGTTTGGTAGTGGAATTTCTCAGTATTTGGACACTTGATGTGAAGATATTCAAGTCCGAATTAAACTCTTTATCTCAGAAAATGAATATACTACGCAAAATAGTGTTAGACGATTTAAAAGGGAACAAATCACAACGACCAAAAAGACCAATTTGGACCAACATTGACAACGGAATACAAACTCGTACGAAATAAGTGCCAATCACAATCACCCAAATTATTAATATATTAATACTCTAAAATATCACGAACGTGATATTAAAACATTCATATACATATTTATTGTGCCTAGCATTGATGCATCCCTACAAGTCCTTTATGTCTTCATGTATGTACTGAAATATATCTTACTTTGTTGACCTTTGGTATAGACATGAACCACTAAAAGTTAATATTTAATGCTGAGAAGTGTGAAAATTATGTTTAAACGAGCTACAAATCACTTATATTTTATAACACCATAATTTATCACTATTCATTATTATTACTATCTGTCTTAGATTGCATACCAGTCCTTTGTCATTATGCACACCCTATTAAAACAAACATTCGATAAAACCTCGACCTTTCAAATAATATTGAATTAAACTGAAAATGTCAATTAGAATGAAACATTTCATCTGGAAAGAAGCCCAAATAATAGTAACGTTGTACGTATGAGCGGGTATGAAGAAACAATACTTACGATTTATTAGACCAATGAACTCTCTGACGACCGTTTTCACTGCAGTTTATTGTAAATTCAGAAATTTTGACAGTTGAATCATTAATTTCTTGAATAAAAAACCCGGGGGTAAGACCGGATAAGAACTCCTGAAGCAAAATTACAATGATTAAGGGATTTTTTAAATTTTCTTTCTGTTCTTTACAATATTACATTGCTTAAGATTGATCAAGTTCACGAATCGAGCACAATTTATAACCGTTTACATATTCACACTCACACCCACAACAACACCCACACACCTCAACCCTTATATATATATATATATATATATATATATATATATATATATATATATATATATATATTGTTACGGCTATTGGATTTAATTTGATTTATTTTTAATTATTAAATCCAAAATTGTCATTTAGGATTTATTATTCATTAAATGGGAAATTTTTCTAGAAAATTCAGTTGACTTGTACTTTACTGATAAACAGGCTGACCTTGGCTTACAGTGGTCTAGTTCCTGACCTTGCTTTGGACATTGTCAACAGGTCTTCAATTTCATTGGTTAATTTCAAGGACAACACTTTTATTGAGGGTGGGAAGTGAATGATTTCCTTCTAGAACATTCCATTATTACGTGACTTGGAGAAGGTAGCTTTTTTCCATGACCTTCCAGACTCACATGATTCCTCTTGTTTACGAGGGAATTACAATATATATAGCTGTGTTTTAGAAGCTAACTTTAGTAGAATCTTTGGGCTGTAAGAAATTAGTTGTGTTATTTTCTGTTTGAGTTTATTTATTTTATTCTGGACTTTACGTCAATTCGTTGGAAAAGAAGAATTATTCTAATTATCTGGAAAAGGACATATGTTTCATAACTTCATTTGGATGATATTAAATCGATAACTGTATCACGTGACATTGTCAGCCATTTTGGATTACATCGTCAAGATTCGAACCTGGAACTATTAGAACATTTATTTATCAGGACTTGCAATTTCATTAGTGGATTATTTTGTGAATTCTATATTTGTTGGATTTGATTCTCTAAAACCGTAAGTTTATTTATTTTATGAAAATAATTGTACTTAATAAAATCATTCTTAAAGTTTTACAAGCTTGTTAGTTTTCACTCTTTCTGTGTTGCTGCTTATTCGAGCCTAAGCACGTAACAATATATATATAATAAACAACATCAACACGTATTAATGTTGTGACCGGTTTCGCTTTGATGCTTTATCAAACTGAATTCAAACTGAATTTGTTATGATTGCTTACGTCATTAAATATATCATGTTTCTGAGTAAACAATATGACATAAACAATATGACGTCATAGCTTACATTTGTACATTTTTTACCTACTTTTCTTATTCTTTAATAAATAACAAGGACATGGATATATATATATATATATATATATATATATATATATATATATATATATATATATATATATATATATATATATATATATATATATTTATTTATTTTATGCTCAGCAGTGAATTACTTGATTTTCTAGTTAAAATAATATTGATATTTCACTGCAGTGAAAAAATAACAAGTGAAAAAATAACAGTGAAAAAATAACAATATTTTTTCACTACAGGAACTACATTTTTGGGTCAGAACATACTTAACTCCCTTTTATTTTCTATATAAATTTATGTGAGCATAAAATAAAAAGAATATTTGCTTGAAACGAGTGAATAACGGATACATTTCATCTCTTGGATAAAAAAACTCTAGTATTTTCACTCGTGGCTTCGCCACTCGTGAAAATACTGAGTTTTTCATCCACTCGATGAAATGTATCCGTTATTCACTCGTTTCAAGCAAATATCCTCTCTCTCTCTCTCTCTCTCTCTCTCTCTCTCTCTCTCTCTCTCTCTCTCTATATATATATATATATATATATATATATATATATATATATATATATTTCACATATTACTAATATTTAATACATAGAAAGATATAAAACTGGATCTTCAAGATACTTGTATCTCTATTGGTAAATATGTGTAAAATTTATGAATAAATAGAGATAAACAGTTTTATTTTTACTTTTAATATGTATTATGCAAATTAATTAATGTATATATATATTTTTTTTAAAAAGATAGATATATATATATATATATATATATATATATATATATATATATATATATATATATATATATATATATATATATATATATATTACATTAATGAAGGTCGTAAAGTGCTTTGGAATTTAGACCTTTTGGATATACTGTATTAAGACGGTGAATCCAGTAGGTTTCTTTTAGCAAACGTTCCATTTCAGATTCAGCTATAACAATAGGTTGAAAGGAAAAATCTTGCAAAGTATGAGAACTATTGTTAAAGTGTACGGCAACATGAGATGAAAAAGATTTATCGATATAATGTTTTATGTCTGATCTATGTTGGTTCATACGTTTAGATATTTATTGACTAGTTTTTCCAATATATTGGACGTCACATTTTTTGCATGTGATCAAATAAGTAACTTTTGATGTTGCACAATTAGTATCACAATGCATATTAAACGTTTCTTTTGTATTACTACTACTGAAAGAAGTACTTTCATTAATAAGAGAACAGTGCGAACATCTAGGTCTATCACATTTAGTTGCTGATCCTTTTTTGTACGATGTTTTTTCTAATTTAGAATTAATTAGCTAATCTTTAAGATTTTTTGTCTTTTTATAAGCAAGCATGGGCTTGCTTTCGTGTAGCAATTTAACATTTTCTTTACCTGATAATTTAACAAATCCCAATATTTATTGATAATCTTACCTATATTAAGTAAACTTGGGTTATATTCAATAATAAAGGGAATGATATCCTTATTTGTATGTTTGAGTTTACATTGTAAAGATTCAAGTTGTGTAAGAGAAGATACTTTTTGGAAAGCAGCATTAATGATATCAATAGGGTAATTTCTATTTAGAAAATGCTGACCTAACTCTATCAAAGATGATTTAAAAACAGTGTCATCCGAAATAATTATTCTATATCTTTTAACTTGACAATATGGTATCCCGCTTTTACATGATTTAGGATGGCATGATGAATATTCAGTATTTTGATGAATATTTGTGTTTTTAACATGAACCATGGTAGTGATGTCATTATTTTCATTTTTTATGACGTCTACGTCCAAAACTGATATTTTAGTTTTAGACACATTGAATGTAAACTTTATTGTTGGATGTAATTTGTTTAAACTGTCTATAAAATAATAAAGGTCTTCTAATGGATAACTCCAAATCATAAAGATATCGTCTAAAACTCTTAACCAAACATTTGGTTTTAAGAAACATTTAGTTAGAAAATCATTTTCCAATTTTTCCATAAATAAAGATGCATAAGAAGGTGCCATAGTACTACCCATTGCTGTTCCCATTTTTTGGAGATAGTTTGTATTACCAAATTGAAAAAAGTTATTTTCGAGCACAAGTTTTATCAAATTACAAACATGTTCTTTTGATAGTTTACATGTATATTCGTTTTCTCCAAGATAATATTTACATGCTTCGATACCATCATTGTGTGGTATATTCGTGTAGAGTGAAACCACATCAAGTGTAACTAGTAATGAATTTTCAGTTAGTTTTGGTAAAGATTTCAATTTGGTAATGAAATCAAAAGTATCTTTGACATATGAAGGTAGTGATTTCATTAGTGGTTGTAAAACATGATCAATATATTTGGATATATTATTTGTAACTGAGTTACAAGTAGAAATAATAGGTCTACCTGGATATCCTAAAGGTAGTGACTTATCAATCGTTGTATGTATGTTTGGTAAAATATATAATTAAGGTGTGCGTATTTTATTCGGGAAGATATCTAGTTCATCATGTACTGAGCAATTGTGTATACTTTTGTATAGTATATATACACATATATATATATATATATATATATATATATATATATATATATATATATATATATATATATATATAGAGAGAGAGAGAGAGAGAGAGAGAGAGAGAGAGAGAGAGAGAGAATATTAAGACCATTCCGTATCACATTATACTGTTATTTAATCTTGAGTTTTCAAGAGCATTGAAACTGTTTTGCATGTCAAACTCTTCAATGGTCTCGTAAAAAGTCAGTCAATTGCAATTATTGAACGATTTTTCTTTTAGATTCCGCTTGTGAAATGGTTCTTACTATCATTTTTTGTTTGGATTCCACTCCTTAAATGTTTCTTACTATTATTTTGTCTTTGGATTCAGCTAGATAAATGGTTCATATTGTCAGTTTTCTTTTGGATTCAGCTAGATAAATGGTTCATACTGTCAGTTTTCTTTTGGATTCAGCTAGATAAATGGTTCATACTGTCAGTTTTCTTTTGGATTCAGCTAAATAAATGGTTCATACCGTCAGTTGTATTTTGGATTCAGTTAGATAATGGTTCATATTGTCAGTTTTCTTTTGGATTCAGATAGATAAATGATTCATACTGTCAGTTTTCGTCTGGATTCAGCTAGATAAATGGTTCATATTGTCAGTTTTCTTTTGGATTCAGCTAGATAAAAGGTTCATACTGTCAGTTTTCTTTTGGATTCAGTTAGATAAATGGTTCATATTGTCAGTTTTCTTTTGGATTCAGCTAGATAAATGGTTCATACTGTCAGTTTTCTTTTGGATTCAGTTAGATAAATGGTTCCATATTGTCAGTTTTCTTTTGGATTCAGTTAGATAGAAGGTTCCATATTGTCAGTTTTCTTTTGGATTCAGCTAGATAAATAGTTCATACTGTCAGTTTTCTGTTGGATTCAGCTAGATAAAAGGTTGATAGAGTCAGTTTTCTTTTGGATTCAGCTGGATAAATGGTTCATACTATCAGTTTTCTTTTGGATTCAGCTAGATAAAAGGTTCATACTGTCAGTTTTCTTTTGGATTCAGTTAGATAAATGGTTCATATTGTCAGTTTTATTTTGGATTCAGCTAGATAAATGGTTCATACTGTCAGTTTTCTTTTGGATTCAGCTAAATAAATGGTTCCATATTGTCAGTTTTCTTTTGGATTCAGTTAGATAAAAGGTTCCATATTGTCAGTTTTCTTTTGGATTCAGCTAGATAAATGGTTCATACTGTCAGTTTTCTTTTGGATTCAGCTAGATAAATGGTTCATACTGTCAGTTTTCTTTTGGATTCAGCTAGATAAATGGTTCATACTATCAGTTTTCTGTTGGATTCAGCTAGATAAAAGGTTCATAGAGTCAGTTTTCTTTTGGATTCAGCTAGATAAATGGTTCATACTGTCAGTTTTCTTTTGGATTCAGCTAGATAAATGGTTCATACTGTCAGTTTTCTTTTGGATTCAGCTAGATAAAGGTTCATACTATCAGTTTTCGTTTGGATTCAGCTAGATAAATGGTTCATGCTGTCAGTTTTTTGGGGGGATTTCGCTAGTTAAATGGTTCATACTGTCATTTTTATTTTGGAGTCCACTCGTTAAATTGTTCATACTACCATTTTAATTTTAAGAGATTTAACCTTCAGATGTACCATCTTCTCAGTCCAATACAGACATCTTTTTTTCGTGAAACATTCCAGTTTTGTAAACAAGTGGATTACCGAAATAACACTTCCTTGATTTGAAATATTTCTTTAGTAGATGCAGATAGTAAACTTTCGTAAAGATTGTTTTGTATTTTGAAATTGTGATTGTTTAACTGTATGAAAGTTAGAAATGTCAGATGCATATGTTCATGGACAAGCCATTGCCTTGATCAATAATTCTGGTCTCTTTAATTCCTTGATTCTTTTAATCTGAGTCACGTATGGTGGTTTATGCGTTAGTGCTTTCTTCAAGCATCCACAAAGTATTTTGTTTTATTTTCTATTAAATATTTCAACATTATACTCTTAAGATGTATAATAATACTTTGCGCAACAGAATATATTTCTCTGAACAGTTGAAAAATATACTGTCTTTATATTTACATTTTCAATCCATGAACATTTCTAGAAAATATATGTATTTCTCAATGTATGTTTGTAGCAATTGCTGGTTTATCATATGTCTGTGTGGTTTTTTTTGTTGTTTTTTTTATGGTTTAACGCCATTTTTCAGCACAATATATAGGCTATACATGGCGGCCAGTATTAGTGGTGGAGGAAGAAACCGGAAAAACCCAGAAAGAACCACCGACCCACGAGAAGCTGCTGGCAAGCTTTCTCACTTAACTACATTAGCCGAATCTTAGACTCGAACCCACGCAGACAGAGGTGAGATGGCAGTGGTCCGTAACGGACAGCGCTTTAGACCACTCGGCCACTCGGGGCCCCTGTCTGTGTGTCAATAATGTCCGGCTGTCACTCTTAAGTAAGGTTACTGATGTACGTTTTTTAAAGGACATCTTTTTCATGTAGAGTTTACGAAAAGTGTAACCATTCTCGTAATTCAGAGCGTTTATCTTTTCATCGTTCTGTTATTAATTATTTCCCGCAACTGAATGGTATTTGAATAAGCAGCTTGAGTTTCTAAATTGTTTCAGAGAAGTATTAAATTAAATTGTTTCCTAATCATTTTAAATGGCATAGAATCATCCATATAATACGTTGTATACAAAATGCCAAAAGAAAACATTTATGCAACGTGAAACATTTTATTTTTCATCACGTTTTAATTTTTCCATAGTACTTCAAAATGTACAAGTGCCTTCATATTGATATACACGTTCATATTGATGTACAAGTTCCTATTGATGTACAAGTTCAAATTGATTGACAAGTTGATATTGAAATACAAGTTCCTATTGATGTACAAGTTCATGTTGATTTACAAGTTTATATTGATGTACAATTGTAGTTTCCAATGCACCTAATTCACATGCAGTTTAAAATGTGCTGTTCTGTTTTTGTCAGACTGGTGCCCTCGAGGGATGTGCGGTTAATTCAATGTTATTATATTTGAATGTAAGATGAAGATATTTCTCTCTTCTATGGTATTAGAGAATATCATCTTTTATTTTAGAAATCGATTAATTAATATTTGTGCCGTATTTTCATTCACTATAGTAAAATATGTTGAAGTCAGTACAATATTGGTTTCTGTCATTATATATGGTGTGTATAAAAACATTTGGTAATTATCTTTCTATTATCTTTTCCCTGCGTATCATTTGACCCTATGTCAAACCCTTCAACATAACGCTATCCAAGTCTTTATGCTGGAGAAAGGTAATTTTCTAGTACGTGGATATTAAATTGACAATGATACAAAATGGGTTTAATATATGCCATATTTATTTTTAGAAATTATTTTAATTGAGTAATTTATTGATTAACTACTTACTTGATTATTTTATGTACTTAGCTAATTAACTAATTAGTACTCTAGTACTTTCAAATTGGACAGCTCTACAATATATCTGACCATTGTATGATTTATGATTGCTAAAGAAAACAGTATGTATTTATGTATGTATGTATGTATGTATGTATGTATGTATGTATGTATGTATGTATGTATGTGTGTGTGTGTGTGTGTGTGTGTGTGTGTGTGTGTGTGTGTGTGTGTGTGTGTAATCCCGGTGCGACTGTACTAGCTACATATAAATGAGAGAGAGAGAGAGAGAGAGAGAGAGAGAGAGAGAGAGAGAGAGAGAGAGAGACCTGAGAGCATTTATTCAGCTTGAAGATACTTCCATTAACGTGCGTCACATTACTACAACTCGGCACTGGAATAAATGTTGCTGTCTCGCTCTGATCTAGGAGAATGCTTACAGTCTCATTGGAATCAGTGCACTCTTGAAACAAAAAGAATTATAAAGACAGCAAAACATAATCAACATTTTCTCAATATGTACAGAATTATCCAATCCTTGAGTCAAAGGCCCCATGATCCTTAATTTGAATTATTATTCCCCGATGGTTCTTATAGCATATCTGTACAAGAATCAGAATGTCTTTCATAATTAATAGAAATATAAGCTGGTAAGCTAATCTTGCTGCTGTATTATTATACACATTGCAAACTAGTTCCTTACGAGTGCGTCACGTTGAACAGCAGGACTAAATATCAGCAGTCCCATGATTATATGAATATTTATTTTTTCCCAAACTATTTGAAACACTTCTTACATGCATTCTAAACAAAAGTAAATTAATAATTTAGTTGCATGCTATCGTTTTATCTTCACGCTATAATTTATTTCATACATTCAACAACATAATAATTACAGACTAAAATTTGACACAGCATAAAAAGTCGCATATATATTAATTAACCTCTCTTGTAGTAAGACATATGGCTATCTTATGCCTCATACGTACACATATTTATGTTACAAGCAAATAATTGCAATGGCAGTAGCGGGTAAAGGTGACTAATATTTCCCAATGTCAGAATAGTACCACGTAATCAGAATGAATTCCGTTTATTTCCTTATGATCTGTGTAAATCACATTTCTAAAAATAGCCACTTTTATAAATAGAAGCACGTGTACAGCAGAAGATCAACAATGCCATTGACGGTAGACATGAAATAAGAATATACAAAATTAAAAGTCTCAGAATTAACAACAAATAATTGAATAATGTGAATTTAAAAGACTAAAGCAACGGATATTTCTGATCTTTAATTCATAAAATCATTCTTTCTTTGTCTAAAGTTGTCAAAAAATAGGCCACATGTTTTGTAAGTACGCTTGGTCAAAGTCGCCGGTTTTGACAGTTTATACCACGATAAGCTCAGATAACCAACGTTAAACTCCTAATAAAATGTACAATGTCTAAATTGTTAAAATGTACAATGTCTAAATTGTTAAGTTGATGGACACTTATGGTCTCATCAGGTTTCAAAAGTTTTGGTTAAAGACACAAGTGAAACTTAGAGTCAAATGTCTCGTCAAGTACCGGGTTGATTCGGGCTGATGTAAAGTTAACACGCTACCACAGGGGTGCACAATACGTCGATCGCGATCGACCGGTCGATCGCGAAGGTAGTGTGAGTAGATCGCGTAGCATTAAAAAAAATAGACGTGAGCCTATCACCCATCCCCACTATGGCACTATGAAATTGTAGGCACTGCGCATGCACAAACAACAACGCCAAGTGCAGCAAAACTAACACGCCAGCTAGCGAGTTGCCAAGTTAGCCTCCAATTTTTAGCCCTCGGTTTTTTCTCTTAAACTTAAGAAAAGGTATGAAAATGAGTGGAGGAGATAGACCAAGTAAGAAGTCAAAAACGTATCACTTTCATACGGAATGGGAGGAGAACTTTTTTGTCACTATGTCATTTTCGAAGTGCATTTGCCTCATCTGTCAGTCTACTATCGCACTACCAAAGAAGGGAAATGTGGAGCGGCATTTTCGGACTGTTCATAAAAACTACGACACCAACTTCCCAGCGACAAGCGAGCTGAGAAGGAGAAAGGTGAAGAAACTAAAATGCCGTTGTCCGGGCAGCAGTCATTTTTCTCACAGCTAACTTCAAAAGCGAAAGCCGCCACCGAAGCATCTTTCCGGGTGAGTCATTTCATTGTTAAAAACAAGAAGTCCATTCAAGATGGAGAGATGGTAAAAGAGGCATTCGTTGAAGCAGCTGACTCAATGTTTCGAGACTTTAAAAACAAGGCAGAAATATTATATTCGATCAAAGCTCTCCAGCTATCAAGAACTACAGTTACACGTCGCAGTGCAGCCATGGCCGAGGATTTGACCAGGCAACTTTGGAAGGACATCGCAGATTGCGAGTTTTTCTCACTGCAGTTGGACGAATCTACAGACGTGAGTGACACAGCCCAGTTGTGCATTTTTATTCGAATGGGGTTTACTGATATCACTGCTAAAGAAGAGCTGTTAACATTACTGCCCATGAAAGAATAGACACGAAGGGAGGATATATTTCAGTCTTTCAAAAACTATATCGAGAAATCCCAGCTCTCAGTGTACAAATTGGTGCCCATCACCAAGGATGGAGCGCTCGCAATGGTTGGCCACTTAAATGGATTTATTGCCAAGTGCAAGGAGGACGATGCTTTCCCGGACTTCCTCAATTACCACTGCATAATAACCAACAAGCGTTATGTGCTAAAATGCTCAACATGGAAGAGATCATGGATGTAGCACCGAAGATCGCCTATTCTATTCGCGCCGGAGCTCTTCAAAGACGGCTATTCCGTGCACATCTGGAGAAGGCTGACTGCGACCACTCTGAGTTGTTGCTACATGCTGACGTGAGATGGCTTAGTCGAGGGAAATTTCTGAAAATATTTCGAGAGCTCGCTCCAGAGATTAAGGATTTTTTCCATGTAGCTGGACATGCAGAATACAAGCATCTAAATGACGGTCAGTGGCTGTTAGACTTGGTATTTTTAACCGATCTGACAAACATGTTGAATGACCTTAATCTAGAGTTACAGGGAAAAGACAAAACAGTGATCAATATGATCAGCTCAGTTAATGTTTTTAAACGAAAAATGCAACATCTCTCTTCACAGCTGAAGCGCCATGATTTGGCAAACTTCCAGAACCTGGCATCAGAGCTGGATATGCAAGGGAAGGCCTGTGTGCAACTTGACAGTGCACGATACACCGAGCAGATTGACAATTGTCTGTCAGAGTTTGACAGACGCTTTCAAGACTTTTCTTCGAGCCAGTCGCTACATTCATGTGCTATCCTTTTCAGGAAGATGCTGAGGTTGATTCACTCGCATCAAAAATTGCAACACTGTTTCACCTGAACTCCTGGTGTGGAAGATGAGATTTTGACACTACAAGCCGACATTCAGCTGAAGTCCAGAGCTCATGGACAGTTCTGGAACTTACTCAAAGAGGAAAAGTACCCCAACATGAGGAAATGTGCTACCTCCTTGACTGCATTTTTCGGCTCCACTTATTTATGTGAGTCAGCCTTTTCCCATGACTGATCATCATTTGGAAGTATGCTTGAGGCTGGCTCTCAGTAGCTACTGTCCGGACTATGCATCCTTGGCTGACTCTATCCAGTGCAAGTCATCAGAGTAAGGTAATGACAAAAAATGTACATAGTTAATTGTGTTGTGCAATATGAACTCATGCGGTTATGCAAGGTACATCAACATACAATATTCATAAATAAATATATGTTTTGCATTTTTGTGGTAGGTAGATCATTTTGGCTTGGTCATTTTATAAGTAGCTCGCATGCTGAAAAAGTGTGTGCACCCCTGCGCTACCACAAATGATAACAAGAATACCACAAAAAGTCATGATAAAAAGTATCATTTGATTTATGTTCATAAAGCAAAATAATGATATGCCCTTTTTAGTACAAACTTGCAGATTATTAAGTACTTTTTCGTAGAATGCATTAACCATTGATATTCGTGCATGACATGGGATTCATTGCAATTGTTTATGATGCCCTCAACCAATGGTGGCACAAAGGCAACACGGACGAACTTAAGAAAATATAACGAGGATCGGGGAATACGTGAAGTGGTTTTAGCAGATATTATATAGTTCAGTGGCTTGATGTTGTCTTTAACCTAAAGCCTTTGTCTCAGGGAGAGACTATAATGCGTATGTAGTATTTCAAACTGCTAAATCTATCTCTTCTAGGAGTTAAAGATTTTTGTTTCGTGGTTTTGTATCCTTATCTGAACTAAATGAATGGTATGCAAATAATACACAATGCACTTAATGACTTACTTTCAGTTTTATCTCAGCACGAAATGGTGATACGAAGAGTGATCTCATGTCCCTAAAGGAGACGTTAGCACACAAAGCAGGAGTGGTGCAGAATTTTCAATATCACTTCTGTTATATAATAAGTGATTAGGTGTTTTCGGCATATTTAATGAACATCAGACAAACATAATGGGTTTGAATATTAGCACAATAATCTTACTTACCGAAACTCAAGCCGTCATTGCCAGCAATCGATATCTTAAACGAGAATCAATTGATTTGCATTGAAATACATTTTCGTTTAAAATACAGCTCACCTAACAATTTCGCTATTTATACGTATATCCTTAGTACGTTTACTTTTCTCCTGCATGGTTTTTGTTTGTCCAGAAGTTTGGGGTAAATATATATTGTGACTATATTACTTATGCCACAAAACTTGCCGTAAAACGAACATCAGATGTATATGTAATTCTTTTTTAAATAATAACTCAATGTACATCATATTTTATTACTAATTGTCAAACCTTAATTGATTTCCAGAAAGCATAACACGTATAAATATTATTACTTCGAACATTAAAAAGTCCTTTAATAGGCTTGACGTGAAATCGTTAGGAAGAAATTAACAATAACATACCGTAAGAAGAAACATAATTCTGCTCACAAGAATGGTTGCCATCGCCTGCAAAATTGAGACCATAAAATATAGTTTTCAGCATAGGTTAAACGGTACATGTAAATAACATACTGTGAACTATTTTTAAATAGATATATATGAGCTAGCATTAAAGACTAAATAACACAGTTAACACAAATCAAGATAAAGAATAAAGTCAAAGTGCTTGCATGTTTCGTAATTTCGTAATGCATACAATCTTTTTACTATTTAAGACAAAAGAAAACGAGGTTGGATTGACTACCCTTGTGTTAGTATGGAGAGTGTGGAGATTTAATCTAGAGATGTGGCACTGCAGCTCTCCATAGGAATTCTACATGATGACATAATGTGATTATTTTGGCAGTTAGTAGTGAAAATATATACCTCTTGACAGTCGAACACCTACCATTACAAACCAATATGCAATTTACTCCCATTCACGTTCTCTTCATTGGCTGACAAAATTTTAAAACTCGTATGTATTGGTTTATGGTTGGAAGTGGTACTATACGATAACTTTCACACTTACTTCCAATCCAGCATTGATTTATTCAGTCAATTATAATCTTTCATTGTTCATTCCTTGCAAATGTACGATAGAAGGTTGAATTCATTTTCAATAAATAAAACATAATTTTATCAATAAAAATAAATTTGATAATCTTGAAATATGTAAACGAATTAATTCTCGTCGTATAACCCAGCACTCGTTGTTACAATTCAACATTCAGATATTAGAACCCAATTCACAGGGAGACACGACGAGTTATATTATGATATCATACGGTGATTTTAGTCGTTCATATTTACAATCGATCACTCTTTTGTTTCCGACACCCATTGTTAAACTACTGTGTAGGGAAGTAGGAATTATGACATTGCACGATATGATAAGTAGCACAATAAATACTTTCATGCAAATACTTTTTTCTTACGACCAAATCCATTTTGTTGGAAAGAATGGAGTGACATGGTATTATCTGATAACAAAGTCCGCACTATTACTCACAATCCAACCATAAATACTATACTACTTTCCTCTAAAAGTCGATGATAGCAGTTTCGCAAGGAAACGTTTGCACGAATATATTCTTATTTATAATCCAGATGAGAATCCAAAACTAACAGCACAACCGAACACAAGTAAAACACAATCCAAAGATTGCGATTCACCATGACGTGCTTCTATAGTAGTGTTTTCACTCACATATTTTGTTTTTTACAGATATTGTGAAATTTTTATGTTCTGAACATTTTCTTCTGTTGCATCTTACGTTGCAATTGTCTAACTTTATGATCGAAAGTTTGTCAAAATACCTAAATGTTGGTTTCTTCTAAGTAATGTCTTATTTGCACTGAAATCATGGATTACATGTAAAAAGCTGCAGATTAATGATGATTAAACGGAGGCCATTCCGATAGGAACACAAAGACGTATTCATTCACATTAACATTAAATTATCACAGTCAGTACGAAACCTAGGTGATACTGTAGACAGTACTCTCACATGGTACCAAAATGTCATGAACATATGCAAGGCTGCATATCTTGTGTGTTCATTAGTACTTTCAAGCCTGGACTACTGTAACTCAATTCTGGCATGTTCGTCTCCATATCTACTCCAGACACTTCAAAAGTTCAAAGCACAGCTTCTCAGATCATCCTTAGAGTGCAACGATCAGAGCACACCTCCCTGCTGCTCTGTACCCTACACTGGCTATCCATTCGATCCAGAATCAAACACAAAATGTGTTCTCTGTGCTACGTTTCACTGGTGGACTCCATTCCAAAATACGTATCTGGCCTTACCTATTTGTATACAGCAGCAAGATACTTATGCTCTCTTTTGACAATCGTATACTCATTATTTCCACTATGAGGACAAAGTCATATGGACAATGTTCTTTTGCATACCAGGGCCTGGCAACGTGGAATAAATTGCACATTGAAATTAGGCACAAAGACACAGTGATCCAGTTCATGAGTACTCTTAAAACTCACCTTTATTGACGGCAAAAACAAACGTAAAGACCTAATAGTGTTTCCTACCTTAAATATTATCATTATCATTTATGTTTCCTAATTTCATGGTGTGCTTTTTTAGTCATATCAATTTAATGTAAAGCGCTTAGAGTTTCTAAAGATTAGGCGCTATAGAAAATCCTCATTATTATTATTATTATTATTATTATTATTATTATTATTATTATTATTATATCACAGCTAATCTAATTTCAACTTCAGTTGACTTCAGTTCGCATATCCAATATAATTTTTTTATAGCATTGTTATACAAAAGGTTTTCAATACAATTATAAAGCCAAATATCAGATACACAATCCACATTTCACAAACTAGTGTCGAAACAATTGAAAATTATAACAGTGAGAGACGTTTACGGTTGACAAGATGTAAAATCAGTATTTATTAGCAGCTATATACCTTGTTATATGAAATATTTATTTGCAAATATGGTCTTTCATATGGTTGACAGAAAGGAAGATATTTGATTGATCTCCAACATAATGCTCTTCCAGTATTTTAAAATCAAATATAACAGTGCTGAGCATTTACTTTTATAATTTGTGGTTTAAAAAATGACTGGTTTATTGAATAGCAAACTTGTTGATTTTGCTTATTCTTTAATGTGCATCAGATTGTAACTTGTCTACAGTAGCTAATTCAAGCTTGTTAAATACAATTAATTTACTCTTTTTTATATACCGATCTATTTGTGTTTGGATTTTTTAAATATAGACATTTTGAAGATAGACGTTTCCATGTCCAATTATTTTGACTAGCAATTCATTTTGGTTGCTTCTAGCTTCCTCTCATTGTTGCTATAATCAAACTGCTTTATCCTTGTTCTGTTTTGTAAAATATTAAATTATGTAACTCTTCTTTATGTTTCCGTTTAGTGTCTTGTATGCATTGAACACAATATAAACTCGTATTCGTATCATATGAATGTAACTGATTTATGAAACAAGGCAGAAGCCAGTCAAGCAGCATCGGCATTACCAAACTCTTATTCTTGACATTTTCAATGGTCCCTCTTAATCTAGTAATATTCAGTTTATATTCGTCCTCAAAGTGAGATGGCTCAAATGTAACAAACTTTATTTAGTGGCACCACTCGTTTATGTCTATTTTCAAGGGGGATATGGTGATGGCATATTAACACGTTCGAAGCCTCAGATTATATTTTGGACCGTATACATCATTTTTAGAAGAATCGTGCATTTCACACATGGACCTTATTTATAGTGATATTTTCATCCCACCACATCTCTGCTATGGGTTTCATTGATATTTGTTCAGGTTTACGCATGTGCGTTATATAGAACCCAAACCTTTTTTGCCGTACAAATAATGATTTTAAAAAGATAACAATTTTGTTATTGTTAATATTGTATGTATAACATTCGTAATGTCTATTGTTACGATTATATTGTCACAAACTTAGATAACGGAAGAAAAGCCAACAGGTTTTGTAAACCTTAACAAACAATTTGATTATTTTACGTTATAAATGCAATTAACAAACAATTTAATTATTTAACGTTATAAATGCAATTAAGTGTGACAGACACTTACAGTAGTATGAAGTGAATCCAAACTGGACCGTATAAAGGTTAATGAACATCTAACATGAGTGAAAAGTCCGATATCAATTTCAAAACTGGAAATGTAATGGTCCTAAAATAAACAGTGACGTTTTCAAAAAATGGCGTTGTTAGGAATACCTTCAAATAATTCATTACAGTTCCAAAATAATATTATAGTCCAAATAATAAGCACTTTCTATTTTCAGTCCCAAACAAATGTTTATTCTCTCGAATAAAACCTAAGTACAACATAATTATGTCAGCAGACTTAATACAGGAGCACAATAATTGTGAATGACTCCGAAAACTAGGAATGACTCTTATTACTGAATTTGCAACTTTTAAACACCATATATTGTGACATTACATTGCAATTGACCCCACGTGACAGCATGCACTGCTGACATTAACTCGCCTATCATTAAGACTAGTATTACCAATTGTCAAGACAAACGTCAACATTTTGACTTTTTAAAAGACTCAAATTACGTAGACAAAAACTGAACTAAAAATATTGTGTACACATCACAACCAAAAATATTAATTATAAAAAATAGATAAAATTATGTACAGGGAGTTACAAAAATATATATATGCAAGACACTTTCATACGCTACGAGATAAAACTTTAGCATTGGTGAAATTTGACCTGGAACTCGCCAGTATCTAATCACATGACTATTGGACCTCTGGCGTTATTGACATGTAGGTGGTGAGATTTGTGTAGTCATGTGACTAGAAATTCTAATAGCAAGTTCCACGTCAAATTTCATCAACGCAGTAATTTCATCTTGTCTGTCAGCGGATTAAGAAATACTGAATGCTGTAGTAGCAATTACTGAGAAAATAAATCATAATCCAATAGATTTTGTGCAGGTATATGTCGATGAAAGATCTTTCAAGTATGCTCGACCGGCTAGTAAGAGGCTGCCCTATTTCCACACCAAATGTTGTCGCCGAATTCCAACCTTTCGATAGGCAATGGACTCTGACCCTACACCCCAAAATGTCTAAATATCAATAATGGGGTGGCAAGGGTCAGAGAATTTGATCAACCACATGACCACATTTCTAGAGACTAATCAGATGATTAGAAAAACATGGCAGAGGTAACATACTTACAGCTATGTAATTATCTAGTTCAACCAATTTTTATAGCTATATTTTTCAATACATCTAATGTAATTATCTAGTTCAACCAATTTTTATAGTTACAAATTTCAAAACAGTGGAAATCGTCAGCATACTTTAGGTGCCCTAAGGCATGTAAGCCCGTTTAAGCATGACCGATAGGGTCTAGACACTATCAATCTGTTATTTTCATTTTTATTTTATTATCTCTAAAAATGCTAAGGCTAAGTTAACAGAATTTTAACACTGGAATACCTCTAGAAATGAACATGAGATGCGTTTATTTTCTTAAGAATGATGACATGAATCATAGTTTTCATATTTCTTTTCAATTCTCCAAATCTGCTAGTTTTAACGGTATTAAATCAGCCACGAAAATAAAAGAAATATATTTTCCCCTTGCATCATACAAAGTTGAGTTGCCGTGTTCCTTGTGAACACGATGTGAACACTTCCATGATATCATGAATGACAATCTGATGTAACTTTTAGATACTTAAATGTGTCCAATGAAATGCTCATTGACTACCCCCTTTTCACTGTAATAATGGACGTGATATATACGTTGGAACTTGTTAACCATTACTTATTGAGCGCTTCTTCTGTACTAAGCTTAATCTCTTTAGCAAGTGGAATGAAAGTTACATCCTCTATTAACTATTAGCTACGTACAGCTGTTGAAGCATGGATACCAGAATCAACTAGAGAGGATAAAACAATATATTTTTGTTTACATTATTCACGTCTTAGTGAGAAGCGGATATACACATATACGTTATAGTTTCTTTTCTTTGATAAGTTTTTTGTTTATAGCAGTTGTGATTCACCTGATAAAACCATATTTGAAACATAGTTCTGTCTACAAAGCAAACATTAGGATTATTTATGTACATTACAAAATAGACTGTGTTTAAAATCCTAAAAAACAAAATTTATATAGCCTAGTTTTGCTCCGGGTTTGCGGTGTCGATAGTTAATTTGCCTCGCTATTCTGAGGCTTTTCCTTACTTTGTTATTTTAATTTCTATCCCAAAAAAAATTCGATGGCAGTTAATACGTATTTTTAAAGGTTATAGTAGTACCTTTAGCAGTATGTCCACAATAAACACATCCAGTCAAAACGAGGCCACAAGATGAGAAATTCTTCAATTTAAATCTATATAGTAAATCGAGATCTCGAATTAGTAAATCGAGATCTCGGATTACAAAATATGTGAAGTGTGTCCCTTCACGGGCTCCGTATAATAGAAATGGCTGTAGAGATGTTATTTAGCATACTCTGATGCAAAACAAATTCAGTTTTTAATGCATTTACCTTCTATGTCAAAAGGTAATAAGATGGTAAAGAGGCATGTAACATATATATATATATATAATCGTACATGTTTAGAGCGAGAAACACATAGAACCAACAAGAGCACTTACATCAATAGAAATATCGTTCATCCGTTTCATTAGAAATGTAAACACGTATGCATCAACACAACTGTTCGACTTGCTAAAGTATTTATTACATATACATACCTGTCTATGATCTGTCTGATGCTTAAATCTTTCTATAAAGAGAAAATGTGATCACGGAATGAACCGAATACTCCGAACTTGTGAATATCGCAAGACAGGAATGAACCAAATACTTCAAGCTTTATCTACACTCTTCGACCACAACCTCAGGAATGTCACAGATACAGATGTTCGTTCACACTGACTGTATAGGCATACTTGTATTCAGAACGTTAGCTTTGAAAATGATTTCTATAACAATTCACAATTCCAATAAGATGTTAATTGGGTTTGTTTTCTTTTGTTTTATCCACAAAGTCAATTTAAATGCAAAATATCATGTACATTTTTTAAAAAATGACAATCATATGCTCCTATAAAATTTTACTAAATAAATAACGTAATATATCAACAGTTTCCCTGAAGTGTTTCTCCAAACCATGGAGAGAGAGTGTGCATGGCTCACAATTGTGTAACTATTGAACCCTTCACACACAAATTCACATTTAGCCTCGTATTTTCATCACTTTTATGTAGCACGTTAAACCTTTGGCATAGCGTTTGCATTATATTGTAATATTCAACATTTTGCACTGACATTTGTGAATAGCATTTGCGTTCGCAATTTGACGTGACTGCTCTGATAGGCCAAGGAGGACTCTGATTGAAAGGAAAGATATTTACGTTCCGGCCGTCTTAGCATGGTCATTTGGAATGTTATCAAAATATTTAACATTAAGCTATCACTCCAGAGAAAATGCGAATTGAAGATTATGGTTGAGTTCATAATTGTCTAAAAGGAATTGTACATTGCGGGTCACTCGTTAGTATTTAATATTGACATTATCGACCAATATCCGTATTCCTGACCAACATCCATCTTGACTGGTCAACATCCACACCTAATGAGTACAACATAGTGTGCCTGAGCAGCATCTACACTTACACACCTAAACTGTACACCTGAGATCAAATCCGATGACATAAATACTTCTTAATGAGTATATTTAGTCAACATCATTTGTTTTAATTTAATCGAAAACAGACAACATTCCAAAGGCACAGACGTTCTAAATCGATTTTGTATCTTGTGTTGTCAACGTTATAAATGCAAACAATCTCCCAAAAGGAGTGATAATAGCAGTTTTAGTTTTTTGTATTGGTAAAGGTCTCCACCTTTTATATCCCATGACTTTGGTTTATATTGCAATAAATCACGTGTGCATGCAAATACGTGAATTGTAACCTGTGTAAGTCGCCTTACTGGATGAAAGATTCATAATGTATATACCCATATCAGAAACCGACCAACTCGCCACAATGTCACTATTCAGCGTACAAATCTAACATTGCAAACAGATAAATGCAATGTTTGTTTTTGGTATAAATATTCATTTTGATTTAAAGGAACTTTCTCGACTTTTACAGTTTGTAAATTTGCTACTCCACAGTTCCATATCTGTCCTCAGATTTGTATTGCATTTTCCATATCCGTATACACAATCTTGAACTCGACCATGCTAATTATTTTATCATAGATAGCCAACTAGCACAATTAACTACTCGTGCTACGCAATATGTCTGAAAGAATGAAATCGTGGTGGATTTAGCGGTGAATTCAACGTCGTTGTTTTCTGACCAATCTCTGAGTGATGTCGAGCCTGGTATGTATCAGTACCTGCAAATGCACATTAGATTGGTCACAACATTCCAATTTTATTTTCACTTTGCCTTGATTTTACTTGACTGTATGTGAGGGTCAGGTAACACAATTTTAAAGCAGATTTAATTTTACAAGTGGATTAAAATACTTATTTTGATGGTAGCATACCTTCCAAGGATAATAATATTCAAGACGCAACTTCCGCAACCTCATAACCGCTGTCAAATTCCATCACTTTAACTTACTTATAAATAAACTTGTAAAGACAAACACCAAAAACTTTTCAAGGTTAAATGGATAAATGGTGAGTACTTCAAACTGAATTTCATCATCGGTGACTGATGATATTGATAGTACCAATATGTAAAAGGTCTTTTCTCTAGATAATTTGTAGCAAATCAAAAACAAATATATTACTTATAACTTTACAACATTCATATATGGCTCTAACCAATTGTTCTTCCGTTATGATAAGCAAGTATAATCCAAACTTTTAAGATGCGATGTTTATGTTTATCACTTAAATGTTTAAGCGGACGGAAATAAAGTCGACCGGAAACCTTTTCATTACTTAAACTTGGTGAGATAGCTTACATTTCCAATGTTATCAATGCAATCATGTATTTGTAATATTGGACATCGATCCATTTTCGTGACACTATTGACTTTTCCATAGTAAGTACACATGCTTATTATATCATCTCAATTATGCACAAGAACACACCATGAAACTATAGATACGTTTACTTGGTTCAATAATATCATTTTCAAATACATATAGAATGTTTTGTTTGGAAATGTTACTGCTTGATAATATTTATCATGGTAAGCACGTTGTTTCACACGTGTAGAATATACGATCTCACCATCAGGATAGATTTTCTTTATTCGTGCTGGGGGTATCAGAAAAGAAGTAGTACTGATATTCACAACATGGTTGTTCTAGTTTCTCTTTTCTTGTCTTTGTAGATGAGAAAGTTTTGTCCAGTTGGTATAATATTTATGACTTCAAATTTCCATTGAACCAAAGTCACGACAGTCAGATTGCATTACACCAGTTACATCATCATTGTTTTCGTTAAAGTACAATTAAATTGACTTAATGATTAACAGTGCTAACGAAACATCATTTACTATATTTACATGACACAGTTGTTTCTCTTTCCTTCTCCCAGAAGTGTTATTGATATTATTTATGTACGTTGCTCTCAATTGTTCAAAGTTCATGATACTTAGCCTGATGAAGCTTTTGAGTCACGAAATTTCTAACACAAGGCTGAAAACTCATCTCCTTTGTCATACATTAATTTCATTTTTGACTGAGTAGCGTGAAAGTTTGGTCTCTCTACTTCATAAGGCTTAGAAAATCTATGTTTCAAATAAGAAGCAGAGTCATAAATATTAATTTCTGAATCTTCATTTTCAAGACGTTACTTCTGAGCAAATACAATGTTCTAAACATTTGTTTAAAACGACTAGAAACCAATGATTTTTTAAAACTGATTTACAAACAGCAAACACCATCAAACACATACCCTAACTTTCTGCATCAAAATAATATGACCGATTCATATTCTTCAAAGTTTGAAGAAACTCTCCAAATCCCATTTACGTTTAGAATGTTAAGAAGAAAACTTAATTTGATGAATGCATAAAACATGCATAACGTGTTGTAAACTCCGAGTAAAATATTTGACCCTAGGTCATTCTTGATCGAGTTTTGAAGGCGAAATATTGTAAAACACCTTTATCAAAGTTCTTATTTAGTTTTAGCTGTAATATGGCTCGAAGTTTGGAAATGATGTGGATGTATAAATTACGCTCAGCAGGTATGGGTTGCCTGACCTGGTGTTATGTATGGGACTGAGACAGTTTACCATTATTTTGCTAAATGTCCGTCAAATACAGGAATAAGTTGCAAATGAACCCTACACATAAGTCACTGCTCAAAATCTCACAGGTCAGGAGACTGCGTGTGATGGCAAAGTGATAATAAAAGACCCTAAATGAAGGCTTCTAAGGATAAGCTTGGAAGAATCACCAAAATCTGATATACAACCTTCCAACATGAATGGTTCAGACCAGGGATTATATGACCCAGAAAACGTACCGGTATTCATTCTAATACTTATCGTATCCTTGATCCAATTAGGAAGAGATAATGATATCTGATCAGTCTTATAAGATGTATGATTTTGTCAGATTAAAATTTTGAAGTATCCATATGAGACTTTAATAACTACACAATAAAATTAAGCTGCGATAAAGACTTGTAGACAACCAAAACTTTGAGAGTTGATGAATAACCCTCAACTCTACAAACAGCATTGTCCAAAGGTTTATTATAGATCGGTCTTTATATTGGATTGGAGGCAGCTGTTTACATTTTATTGATAAGAGGTTAACGATGTTATGGTAATCTTTATCAACATTCCTGGCTGTGTACCATCTATCACAATAGTTGAGGGTTCGTGTTCACATGCAAATTCAACACAGCATTATCTGGTTTATTTCAATAACTTTCAAACCTTTGACTATGTGCCTTAGATACCAACTAATAACCCTTCAAGATACGTTGCTTAACGACATCATCATCTGCATTCTGTTGTAACGATAGTAAAATGTAGACATCACGAGTTCTGCCAGGAAGTACACTTTCAAAACAAAATAAAATTTTCTCCTTGCCGTTTCAAGTTATCATCAATTTTGTCAAAACCTAAACAAAGATTTTATCTACTTTTTTCTATCAAAGATGTTACTAACCTAATATTTCTAGAAATATCAAAACCTGACCTTGTGTGTAAAGACAGTGGTGCTCTATTGATCTTAAGTATGTTGATTTTCATCATCATTTAGGATTATTATTGATATCAAATAATATCAAATGGACTTTTTGATAGCATTTTTAAAACAGCATTGTTATATTGTGCGCCTAATCGGACTAGGTCGTTGCCCTGTTTGTCTCATTTCTGCAGTAGTTTCCGCTACTGTATTGGTGCTACAGTTTCCACGATCTTGGCTGCAATTTTCTTTATTGCTTAAGTCAGTGGTGCAAATATCATTTCGAAGCTCATTGTACGGTCTTCTTGTACATTTATTCACTATAACATATCTTTGACACATTAAGGATCGATTCCTGGTGCTCACTTGTAGTTTTACGGTATCGTTTTCCATACCCTAGTTCGACATCGCTGGCGAGTTTTGACGTTTCATTCGCATATTCTAATTGTTGAATAATTTCATCTGAACCCGCACAATATTTTGCACAGGTAGACATCGGAAAGTCTATTCAAGTCAATAGTGAGAATACAGTAAGGAAATGACCAACATGACCATAAAACGAAACTCTTCCCACAAGTGATAGGTGATATCTAATATACAATTCATATTTTCAAGGCCACGAGCACCTAAATCACAAAATATATGCAGCATGTTACAATTGTCACAGATCACTTTAAATGCGTATCGTTGAGTCAGAAAGATAACATCGGTCTTTTGGTACCAACCTCGGAAACATATACTCGGAGGCATCATTTGGTGCTCAGTCAGCATATCGTCGCAGACACGAATATTTTCACTTGAATCATGACTGTTTTATTAATCGTGAAAAAGAAAACCATCGTGGATGATTTTCATTCTTCGTGATGATTGAGTGTCCCTGAGTACACCCCATGTTAACCAGATCAAAACCATGATCAGCGACAGCTGCAGTTTCCTGATCCGGCCGGATCAATGATAAATGCGCGAACTGAATTTGGAACTATGTTACTGTGATTATAGCATCAGAAGATCTCCTTGCTCTTAACACCATAGTTGTATGCAGATGTGTCTCACAAGCGTAGTCTGTTGTGGCTGTGATGCAGCTGTCCTTTAACAATATTATCAGGAATACTATGGAATACTATGGTCTTGCCATGTAAGACTTGATTCTAACAACTAACCACAGCGAAGTGAAGTACCTATTAATCGTGTTGATACTCCATGTTTCCGACATCATCCTCTTTATAAAACATCAATCGATATCCGGATAAGTATGATATTAATATATAATTTGTTAAGTTTGTTTGGCCATTGTCAATAATTGAGGTAAGGAATTTCGGAATACCTAACTAATTTGTTAGAATTTGTTTACTGATATTTTATTTCAGGTCTAGCCTTTATTTTTACCTTACAAAGCTCTGGAAGCAAACTGATTTACAATTTGGTGTAATTTTCCATTAAGATGATTGCATGTTTTACATAGGTAAAGCGGAGATATAAATAAATGATGTTTATGTCAACAAAGTCTTCATTCTTATTTTAACATTAGTCATGACTAATTTCATGGTGCGTTCAGTTGTTATTTGATAACTATCATGTATTTAATATATACCTTGTAGTTGCAAACACTACTTTATGATTATTGTGAAATCTTCATTATTTATTTCGGATTTCGCGCATCAGCAGCAGAGAGGGTTAACCGACTAATCGAAACGTCACCCTTTTTTGATTACCAAATCGACTAATGGTAACTAGCATCGACGTCAGTTCAATGACTACACCTAGCTTGAACCAAACCAATGTTGTAGTCGACTCCTCTCTGCTGCTCTCTCCTTGTGTTAAATTCTCAACCTGAGGATAAAATAAATCTTGTACATAAATCAAACAAAATGAATAATTCAGACAAACGATCAATCTGAGATTTTTTTCAACATTGAGTAATATTCTTCCTCGGCTGGAGGGGTTTCTTTTCAAGGTATCAATACCCCTTCCTGGATCCTACGACGGTAATACACCATCAAAGTTATCTCCACCACATTCATTACAAATCCGATATTGTCCTCGAACGCCAACATTGCATCCAACACAATGTCGAGAACCAGCATGTGGATTTTTTGATAAAATATATTTATGTTTCTTGCAAAATTCTCCACATTTTTTATTACATTTATCTGTGCTTCCTTGGCGTAGCTATGTACAATTTTTCATATATCAAATAGTATATATTTAATTTAGTTAGAGTATATCTTTATTTTGTCAATCTGCTGCTACAAATTAGCCAAATATTTGTTCGATACCTACACGATATCTTGTCCTGGGATCATGCAGATTTATTGTAATAAAACCATACGGTGTTGCTTGCGCACGTGAAAAAAAATGTTTGAATTTATTTATGTCCATATCCCGGCTACACCAGGTCTATGAATATTTCCTAGCGTGTTTCCTAGCGTGTATTTATCAATTCCATTAAATACAGCTAAAATATTACAATTATCTCTGATTACTTTCGGAATTTGTGCATACCGCTGAGTTACGTAAATAACATCGGTATTTTTATGCTGTCCTCGAGAAAATATTCTTGCCGGATTCGTTTGTTTATCTAGCATTACGTCATCATACATAACTAAATTATTAACGAATCCATCAAGATCATCGACAGATGGTGCTTCATCAATATCGGTTATAAAATCAATAATATCATCATCGCTCAGCAATCGTGCGTTTTCATTAAATTCCTTAAGTACTTTGTAGCATCTCTGATCATCTACAGATGGTGCAACTAAATACAATTTATTCCGTTTCAACCATCTCAATATCAAATTAAGTAATAGTTGTGTTTTACCGGATCCAGACGGGCCTATTAATATCATTCTGATCGAATTTGGTAATGCTGGATGATGTTTTACCTGTTCTAGTTTCGTGTCGCTGAAAAATCAATTACATCCATAATATTATATTATATCTTGGATTTATATTGTTTACGTTGTAGGGTTAAAACTCCAACTACTGATTTATGTACGGTTACAACAAAAATCAAAGAATAGCATATAGTGGAAAATGTTCCGTATGTGGCAGAAAGAAATTTTCATTTTTACCCAAAAAAACCGGTGGTGACATTACAACATTAATGTAAAAATTTCCAGGAACTCCGTGGGCTAAATATCATTGAAGAAAAGTATTTTCCAGGATATAATTACTGCGGTCCTGGCACTCGACTTGATATAAGACTTGATAAACAAGATCAACCGAAATTCGGTGAATATCCCGTAAATGCAATCGATAAAGCGTGTCACGTTCATGATGTAGCTCATAAAAGTAAAGATCTAGAACAACGACATATCGCAGATGTGAAATTGATTCGCGCATTGAATTCCATAAAAAAATAAAAATCTCAAGGAGGGATTAGCCAATTGGTTAGTGAAATCTGAGATGAAAACCAAATTAGCAATAGGAACTGGGTAATTGATTATAATGCAATCAATTTATTACAGCCCAAGAGGATACTGTAAAGGTAGAGCAGCAATCGATAAACTCGCTAATGTAGCAAATGTCACACGTTCTACCTCAGCAGCGTGGTTAGCACGACACACAAAATGGCAAATTTACCTACCACCGCCTAAACGAATCGAGTACGCACATTTTGATGTTAACGTTCTTAATGAAGTTCATCAGGCTGATATTCTCTTTTTATCTCATGATCGTATAAGTAGAGTAACATTTAAATACGCATTAACCGTTGTTGATGTTTCAACCAGATATAAAGAAACAGAACCACTATCAACTAAAACAGCTACTGAAGTTGCATCTGCCTTCGAACAAATTTATTGACGAGGACCCTTGCGATGGCCACAACTATTACAAGTTGATCCTGGCAAAGAATTTCTTGGTGCATTATCATCATTAATGAAGCAACACAATGTTAAAATACAACGAGGACATACTAAAATTCATCGTGATCAAGCGATCGTAGAACGATTTGATCGAACACTTGCTAAAAGATTATTTGGATATCAATACGCGAAGGAATTTATTCAGCATACAAGATCTCGTGAATGGGTTGCAAGATTACCAAGTGTGATAGCTGCATTAAACAATGAGGTTACTCGAACAACTGCCATGAAACCTATTAATGCGATTACAAGGAAATATAAACCAATACAGCATAATGTTCCACCGCATCCAATATTAGGTAATGTCATCGTCAGGTATTTATACGAACCCGGTGAACTTGAAGGGGGGAAAAAAAGAGCGACATATCCTATTTGGAGTATTACTACACACAAGATATCCAGCGTGGTACGATCCACAGGTAGACCTCCAATCTACAGATTAGATTCAACTGCTCCGCAACGTGGATTTACACGTGAACAATTACAGGTAATTCCGGAAGATACACAATTACCACCACATTTACTTAACTAGAACCTCTACGCCGATTACATTCAAGACAAGTTAACATTACATTGTCACGTGTATGACCAAGAATGCTATCTTTTCTATCTACGGTAAATTGTCTAGAATTTTTACTCGAGTATTGCCATAGCATTATACAATTACAGCTTGCACAGTGATTATCCTGTTTTTGTTTCAATGTTATGATAAATTGCACGTCCAGATCGAAGTCGCGCTTACTATTTTTATCACATTGTTTATAGCCATCTATTTTTTTTCTTACTATATCATTGTCAACATTGCCATTGGTTTCTGACGCATCCACGACAATCCAACGTAGCTGACATATTTTCCTGACGCGAGACACCGCAAGATAAACTAAATTCGACCACTCGATATGATCGTCCACAATCCAGACAACTGTATCAGAAATAGTTAATCCTTGAGATGAATGTATCGTCATTGCGTATCCTAGCGTCCAATCCGATAAAGCGCTATCAACAACATTGACATCAACCAAAACAATATCATTCAACACGAGATTTCTTCTCTCCGTCTGTCCTGGTATGTCAACGAGAATACTCGGTCGTCGCTTATCTGCTGGGCGATAACATAATGGTACCGGCAACTCTGCGAATTTTTCTTTATGTAGCAGAAATAATCTTTGTTGACGTGTGTCACGAACTAGCTTTCTACTTGCAACTATCAGATCATTTGGTATCCACGTATCCCAAAAGTAATTCAAAGAGGTTTCTGAGATTATATTACGCATAACCTCACATTGAATTTTATTCGGTTGTAATCTGATTAAATTGTTAAACTCCGTCAATGTTGAATCAAATGCTCTATGATCGTCAACCATTTCTTCGTAATAGTCAACTGGTCTCTTTAGCCATTCGTGCGCAGACGGTCCAACAAAGGGTGGTGTTTGATCATGATCGCCACACATTATCACAGCAGTGTTTTTCGTCAACAACCAATCAACATATATTTTTAGATTATCTAATGATACGGTACATATTTCATCCCAAACTATGATCTTCGGAATATATTTATCTCCCATTCGATCGGGATTCCATGCATCTCCGCTCCATCGGAAAAAGCTGTGATAAGTACATGACCGTGTTCCTCGTTTGGTCGTTTCTCGCGCAAGTCTGTGTGTAGGTGTCAAAAACGATCATATCTGAATTCTAAAATAGTTCAATGGCACGTGTCGTCTTTCCTGATCCTCCAGGTCCATTGAGATAAGTCGTTTTGTGTCTAGCTACGGGATCGTATATTGATGGTGCAGATGATGGTTTTAATATCTGATTATTTCTACGGCAAATATCTTTGATTGGAACATCTGCTGATTCAGAATACTATAGTATATTTTCCTTTTTTATTCTCCATTCACCCCATGGTGCATGATTAATGATAGTTAGTTGGTCTAGCAATCTTGAATATTTTTACTGATATAAAACAAATCGGTAGCTACTCTGACAGCAATCTTTGGAATTTTATTTATCATGGATAACAGATTAATCGAAACGTACGCGAGCATCGAAGATCTTAAATGGGTATACTGCGGTGATTCACCGTCAATATCACTCACAATTGTACATAACTTAGTTTCATTTGATAAGAAATCTGTATCCCGACTTCTAAATGCATATCTTTTCGTTTTATCAGCGATTATAAAATTTAATTCGGCATCGTCCATGATCAATCTTGTACAATGTCGTGTATGATCGTATGATCCTCCTTGGGTAAATTTACCTATTATTTTCTTGCAAAGATCCCTTGCAATTTTGTTTTCAAAGTCGGTTTTATCAGGATTTTCTTCATCAGAATATTCCTTTTGTTGTGGTAATCAAACCTTTGGTCTGTATTTGGTATGATATAATCGCTTCACTGACAATCAATGACGTCAACATTAAACAATCGAGCCTATATCGTAACAGTACTATTGGAGCCCACTTCTTTTTTGAAAAATGTCTACCGAACCAAACATAACAAATTGGATGAAGGTTTTCTGTAAACTCGAATGATTCAATACAAGCGAATCCAGTAATATCAAAATCAGGTAATGGTCCATTTATTGATACTCGCGTCATCTCGTGTGTCGGGTGAACGAATCTTTTAAAATACCCAGAACACTCTCCGTATCCCAGAAAACTTCCAGGATAACATGCAATCATATCAACCGAGATATAATTTTTACGCGAGTATTTACGGTTTCACAGTCCACAACCTAATATTATATCATCAACAAGATCAAACCGAGTTGGTTTCCAGGAATGTTTCTCTCTAGCAAAATGAGCTGCAACCGATGGAACAGTAAAACATTCGCCGAGTAATTTTTCGTCAGGCATATATTCTCTCATTTTCTCGTGGAGGGATTATGTTTGATAAATATCACCACTTGGTCTTACAAACTGATCCGATTCATCTTCAGAACTAAACAACCACACGGATACAGGATCGTTTTTACTTATTCCATTAATAAGGTCAAACATGTTACCGTTATAGAATGTAACCGTCCTCGTGCATGGAAATATTGTTACTGCATTAGTCCACACGATTTTGGATAATCTATCAAGTATTTAAATTAAAATTATTACATATGTATAATGATTAAAACAAGGAATCCACTCGCAACGTGTCCAAGATGGAAGTCTGGGACCAAAACCGTGTTTACAATATGGTGTTGGAGTACGAGGTGAAACACGCTTGTGTGTGCAATGTGGTGGTAAAAGATACAGAGAACTGAAACGATATTATGATAAAAGAAAATAATGATAGCGACATGATTATAAAAACCCCGGAAAATTATCTGATTAGATTTCAAAGTAAATATTAAGGCAAATAACGATTTAAACAAAGAATATCTATATATGGAGCAAAAGGAATTTATGATACATCCTATCATAACAAACTACGAAGCAAATCGTGATGGTGTTATCAGGAATTGTCGAATAAGAAAACCAGTTGGTAATGTTGATCATCATTGTTATCTCATATTCAGTTTTTGGAAAGATAATAAAATAAAAACATATCACTGTCACAGATTCGTATTCGAATGTTTCCGTGGGGTGATCAAAGACAGTCTTGTCATTGACCATATCAATTCAGATCCGAAAAATAATTCCTTGGATAATCTTAGAGCTATCACGCAGAGTCAGAATTCTATATACGGTAATACTGGTAGATGTAAAACAATAGGAAAACGGATGATAAAATCTGTAAATGCAGTGACTGACGAAGAAATAATATTCCCATCAATAACTGCAGCTGGTAAATATTTTGATATTAACACACGTTCGGTTCAGCACGTCGCAGAAAATATATACAAATCTGCTCTCTCAAAAAATATAAACAAACAATTACATTTCAATACTGTTGAAGGGAGAGACTCTCTCTCTCTCTGTAGTTAATTTGTTGTTTATATTACTTTACTATATATTTAATATATATATATATATATATATATATATATATATATATATATATATATATATATATATATATATATATATTGTGGATATTTTCAGTAAAATATATTATGATGTTCAGTATTACATAAAGGTGGGAGATAACTCCATATTACCTTTTTCTCCGTGGATCGTAACCTATTTTGTCGCTGTATTTAACTAGTCAACTAGTTACGTCCTAATTAATATCAGTGAAGCAACATAATCGGATAACAGTTTCAAATTAGTAGAAGAAATTTATTGTTCCTCGCTTACAAGCAGAACCGAAGCAGAAATAACATTACTCGAAAACTGGTGAGTGTCAAAGTTGACCGTAGACATATCACTGCTGTTTGTGTGTAGATTTGTGAAAATGGTTATTGTATGTTGTCATCTGAAATTTTGACATATTTTCAGTTCACATACTGCTGAATTGTAAATGAACTGAAAAATGGGAGATAACTCCATATTACCTTTATATATATATATATATATATATATATATATATATATATATATATATATATATATATATATATATATATATATATATATATATATATATATATATATATATATATATATATATATATATATATATATATATATATATATATATATATATATATATATATATCAGATAAGACCGTGGCCAAAATGGTATCGTGTAGAACTCTGGTTCTGGCGGCCGTGGTTCGAATCTCTCAGCGGGCAATTGTATGGCGGTACCGATTTATATGGTTTTCTTATATAGTGGGGGGTCAGGACCTTGACATTTGAAAAAAAACGAAATAGAAAATCAAAAATATCAAAATTCAAATTTCAACAGATTATGTACACACATCTCACCATGATTCGTTTTACTCACCCCGGGTTTGATATCCGGGGGTAGGGGTATGGTGTGTACATAATCTGTAGAGAGGTCATTCTAATACGTAATTCGTATTATAATAATGTTGTGCTATCCTTAATTAAGATTATATGTTTCATGTACCTTAAACCTGAAAGGGCACGGTGGTGACATTAGGGTTCAAAGGTTGTATATGTTTCATGTGCCTTGAGCCTGCTAGAATACTCAAAACTAGAGGTTAAAGGTCATATTTTTTAATTAAATACATATATTTATTTTAATCAGGTCATTTTTTAAAATTTATATATATATATATATATATATATATATATATATATATATATATATATATATATATATATATATATATATATATGAACATCGAAAACATTAATGCTATTATATCTGCAGTAAAAAAAAATTAAAAATGAAAATATAAATATAGAACTCGATCCAGAAAAAATAATTTGTGATTTCGAATCAATCCAACAACGAAATCTTGAAGGTGGTTATACACTTTCAACATAGTATAGGTTGCTAAAGAACATACAATTTATAATGTTCCAGTCCTTATCGACGGTAAAAGATACAGATGTAGATAGGTTTGTACCACTTTCTATCGCAGCAGAACATATTAAATCAAAACTGTCTCACGAATATGAAACGAACAAAATTATTAACACACGCATGAAACAACTAAAAAAGTTTATAAATGAAAACGCTGTTACGGATGGCAGCTTGGATTAATTCTTCTACAGTTCTGTTGTTTTATTCTGTTATAATATCCTTTTTATTCAGTTATAATATCCTTTTTTATTATGTTATATTATGTTTTATTCTGTTATATTTTGTTTTATTCTGTTATATATCCTTTTTTATTCCGTTATATTTGTTTTATTCTGTTATATATCTTTTTTATTCAGATTTGTAATTTTTTATGCATTTCACCCTTTTTTACCCATTTTAGTCGAAATATCATAGAAAAATCTGTCAAAATTGTAATATTTGTAGGGTAAAACCTCGAGCGATTCTCTAAATGATTTATTGATAAATCGGTTAATTTGCCAAGTTTTCTTTATAATTCAACTAAAATCGGATATATTTTTACGAAAAACAGACCAAAAAAAGATGAAATTAACGATAAATCGATAAATCGTTTAGAGAATGGCTTGGGGTTTTACCCTACAAAAATCAGAAATCTATCAGATTTACTACGATAAAATTAACTGAAATGGGTAAAAAATAAAGATGAAATTCATCAAATCTGTAAAGAAATATTCTGTTTTACTCAAATCAGATTTTATTCAGCACCATATAATATTTTTTAAGTTCATCAAGTTTAATGCAGGAATACGCGTAGTTTATAATCTGATCTCTGTCACACGTGATCATAGAAATGTTCTAGCCGCAATCTATCTAACTGTTCTTGCGTCAATAAAAAAATCTTCGTCACCCAACCCATCACTGACTATATCAACGATGTTGAATGAACTCTGTGTAAATATTAATTTGATTGCATTTTCAAGTGCTTCCTTGTCGTATATAAAAACTTTACGTGCTGGTACATATATAATATATATCCGATTAATTCGTGAATCAAGATTAAAAAGTCGTTTACGATTTTACATTGAGGTTTATCAATAAAACCTCGCCACGTAAATCAATCAAGTGTCCACTCTGGTCGGTGGGTTTAAAATTTATTCTTGACAAGAATTGATTATGCGTGCGTAGATACACCGGATTGATTGATTCCTGCACGATCAAGGATCCAGGAGTAACCATTGGAGTAAATGTGTAAAGAACGTATCCTTGTTGAGCTTGTTTCGATATCCCAAGATCTGTTTGATAACTACCATCAATTACATCGCATACAAGATTGACTGCAATCGTTAAGGTTATATTTACAATCTCTGGTGAAATATGCCTGCCTTCAGCATCTGGATTATTGTTCAATCTGAGAACATCATCATTATATGGTGTAGTTTTATCAGACCATCCTAGAACAGTCTTTATTGATGATCGATAAATATTTACGACGTATTCGGCAGATTTTACTTCAATCACAGATGATAATGTTGGTTCGTGAACAGTAATAGTTATTTTTTATTCTTTTTTTGTTGTTGATTTTATTCTCCGCTGAAATGCATCGTTGATTTGGTCGATCTGATGACTACCTGTGGAAACAACAAAGTATCTGGGGTTCCATCCGGTTTATTTTTGTTTGCAAGTACAAACGAATTATTTGGAGGTAATCCACCAAAAGGTTCAGATCTGATATTTGGCCAACTATGATATACTCGCAGCTGTGCAAGTGCAATCTCCCTTGCTGAAATTGCAGTTGGAAACTTAATACTGAATTCAGGATTGGTTGTGCTCACTGATATGATAGTGGTTTTTATCGGTGCTGGGTTCGTGGCAATCTATTGCAATAGTTCCTGTGCCGACATTTATCTATTTAACTGTAACTTTAATGGGTGTAGATTCTATCACAGTCATTGCTTCGGAGAATATTTTAGTCATTAATGCGAACTCAGAATCCGATATTGAAGCATCGTTGAGGCTTTCATATATTAACTGAAATAGTTTAGAATACGACACCGTTCCCGTGTGTAACTTCACGGCATAATCGGATAATGTTTCATTCAAGCACGTCGATACTTTTTTTGCGAATATATTAAAAACTCCAGCGATCGCAGTTGACGCTGAAAAACAGATCGTTATGACAGCAGGTGATGTCATTGTTACTGCGGATAATAAAAGACCGGTTCCAGCAACAACCGCGGAGACCACGTATACAATTATATCAATGACAATTACACGTCTATGATATTTTTTTTTTACTTTAATCGTGTAAGTATCAACGATAGATTTTAATTTATCTTGCCACTTGATTGTATCTATAGTCCATATTATTTACGCTGTAATCAATTGAGGTGTTTCGGCAACAAATTCCAAACAGCGCCAAAATGTTGCTGCAGTTAATTTATTGTCGGATGCAACCAGGATAAATGTTTCCTCGTCTCCACTGTTTAATATAACATATACGGTTCCAGAGAACTTATCCGTTGAGTGATTGCATGGATACGTGGTAAATATCTCGAATTTTGCACTAATAAACACAGACAATCTGTACACGCCAGTAACTTCCGCGGTATGTTTGATATTATTATTTGGTTGAGACCATGTTGTTGATCCTGATGATACTGTGTATACGACGTTGTTAATCCGCCTGTGGAGAATTTTACCCTGATATTTTTCAAGGGGATCAATTTTATTTATAATATTACGAACATCATTTACAATATCTCCCTGTGTTTTCTTAATCGTATCGATTGATGTTTTAATATCAGAAAGTTTCGTATCAACGATAAATGGTTTTCCGAAGAGTCCTTCTGCAATTTCATCGATCTGTCTACGAAGATTTGTAAACGCACCTACGTGAACGTCATACTCGGCTCTCAGCGTAGAAAATTTTCCGCCTACGTTATTGTGATCGTTTATGTGAAGTTCGTACTCGGTTTTTAACGTGGATAATGTACCACTAACGGCATCATGTTCGGTTTTTAACGTAGATAATTTACCATCAACAGTGTCAATACCGGAATATTATCCATAGCCGCGTCATATTATCCATAGCCGCGCCAAGAACCCTACAAACTATAAAACACCGTGTTTGTCTTGAAAAATAACAACTGCGTCTCGGTCAACTCCAGCTATGTTCATAATATTAGCAAGGTCATCTCGTGTTGCATATTTTGATGCGTCGAAATCTTTATCGGTTACTTTCTCGGATTTTCTGATCATAGATCTTCCGTAAATTACAGCCATTATATACATGTACAATTTTAAATACTTGTCAATCGTTACTTGTGTATTCATGTACAACCTTGTGAGGTGGTTTAGTTGATTTTGATATCGCATCAAGTACAGCGATAGATCCACGACCACATATCGGTGGGTCTGTCATTGTCTGTGTCGGTAACGTTGAATACCAAATTCTAGCAGGCAATTGATTAATATAATTTAAAAAATCGACTGGTGGTGATAGTCCGTACGAATCAAAATAAACAATTCCGCGTGGATCAATGGCATATGCAACCCAGAGAGTTCCTGGACCAGAATTCGAATCGAGATTGATGATACCGGTTTCAACATGATGTGTTTTTTTTTCGGTAATTGATCGCGCATAAACACTCCTCTAAAATGTTCTATTTTTAATCTTTTAGCAGCATTTATCAGATCAAAATTTGACATCGGTATGTTATTCCTGGAAGTCTTAGTCCCTTTCCTAGATAAGTTCCCGGAAGTATGAGACCGCGCCCCTTTTTTTTATACCCTTTTCCTGTTGCTTTCTTTAATGCCATTCCAGCGGCGGTTTCAATAGCACCTAACGCAGCCGCTTTTGCAACTGTAGGTGCGGCCGCAGCAATTAATGCTGGTACTGCTGCAAGAAGTGGAAATATACCTCCTAATTTAATAATATCTTTGATGGCACTTGGAGAAAATTCAAGTTGAACTCCCGTTCTTGATATCAGAGCTTTATTGAAACGTTTAAGCTGATTACCGGTTAACGATAATTTATTTGGACCACCACTCATTTGTTTTTTCTTTAATGTCATTTTTGCCCCACATTGATTTGCGTTTTTTATTGTAATTTTTATACCTGACCTTGAGTCAGACTTGCGTTAACATAACTATACGACATTTTCATATTTACTCGATCGATTTTAATTACATGTTCTCTACGGGTGCATCAACGACTCGCATTCGTCCACCATCACCCTCGAGTAATACTGCTCTGTCGCTAAGTATAACAGCGATTGCTCTAAAACCAGCAGGAACAACATGTGGACCTACAGCACCAGCAGGAGCATAACATACTTGACCTCGAAAATATATATCAACAACAGATTGTCTAAATAAATCCAAATGTTCCAGTGAAAAGTAATAAATCGGATATAAAATTGTGAAATCTTTTTGTGATATTTGCAAATCGGTATCTACATTTAGATCACGCCCCATAAATGACATTAAACGATGATATGCACGTGCAACTTTATTCTGTACAAAATTCAAAGTAACTTCCTCGGTAGGTTCTTCATGTCCATTTATTCTCAAACTAACCTCGGTAACATCAAGTGTGTCAAATACCATCGGATTCTTTCCTGATTATTTACTCGTACATTTGCTTGAAATGCGATAAAAAATATCTCGTGGTGCTGAAACCCCTTGTTATGCTGATATATACCATGTAAATAAACAGCAGCATTACCTTGATTACTATCTGTAGTCAAAACTGACTCTGTCACCGATTCCATATTCTGTATCATCTGCTTTTATAAGTCGACCTTCGACTTCGATAAATGCTTCAGCTGGTAAGAAATACCGACTTGTATCTTGAACTCGTAATTCGATTCTTCCACGTTGATTTTATTGTACTGCATCGTAAGAATAATACTGATAATCGCGCAGGGAATCATTTTTACGAACTGGTTCACCCATGTCTAACGATGTATCAATTTCACGCTTAATATTTTATTGTAATTACTATGATTTAAATTGTAATTATCTACGAAGACCACTTCCTGCTATCAGACTAGCGGTTATGTTATTTTCTTTTTCTTTAAACGATGTATCAGCCAGATCCATTAATCTTTGGGTTGCGGCCTGATTAATTATTTTACTTTCATTTGCAGGCATAACTTGAGTAGATTGTAATTTCAGTTGCTGTTTTCGTAGTAACAACCGTAAAATTCTGTCCTTGACCGCAGAAAACGCTTTACCGGCAAGATCACCGATTGCGCTAGGAGCTTTGTCGTGAATAACATCGATAGCTTTCATAGATAGTTGTTTTGCAATTGGCATTGCTTTTGGGGCTATCCTGGTAAATAAACACCGAACAACATCACCAAGTCCATCTCCGTAGGTTATTTCATAAACTGGTAATCGTGAGTTTACTACTCTGATCATTCTTGGTCTACGATACGTACGATCATTTTATTTAATTATTCACCATGATCTAAATTATGTATCAAGGGATTTAGTCATCTGTAATTTCATCGATAAATTCCCGATAGGTATTGATGTCCATGATACCAGTAGTAAATAATCATCGACAGATATCAGAGATTCTTTGATAATTTCATGAGTAAGTATTTCCAGCGCGTTTTCATCCTATCAGGATTTCTAGTTTGTCCACGTCGGCGATGACGTAGTCAGGGCAGGTGATATGATTATTTCCTAGACCACTTCCTGTAGTAGCGCCAGAAGAGTCATCACCAGGATCTTTTTTCGTACCTGGTGAAAAGCGTAATCTCTCCTGTCGTTTGGCCTCTCTCTCTCTCTCTCTCTCTCTCTCTCTCTCTCTCTCTCTCTCTCTCTCTCTCTCTCTCTCTCTCGTCCATTTGTTCCAACTGTTCTTCTATTTGATCCTCCCTATTTTTTGTTTCACCTTTTCTTTTCTTTGATTACTTCTATATTTTTCAGCTTCCAACATCATCCCATGTTGTTCTATTTGTTGCAGAGGTGGAGGAAGTTGATACTGGGGAGGTTGTTCTATTTGCTGTTGAGTTTTTTCTGAACAAAATTGTTTTTTATATTGTTAATATATTCTTTATATACTGGGTTATCTCTTCTAACATGAAATTTATCGTAGTACACACGATATAGCCATTTAAAATAGTTCTCAGCATTTATGCTAACATACTCATATGCAGCACGAGAAAAATCCTTCTTTTTAACATTTTTCTTAAGATCTTCAATAACACCTTCCTTAAATTTACTAATCAATATAACATCTCCTTTTTTCTTTAGGTTTAGATGCAAGTTTTTCTTTCACATCAGCTATTTCAGTGTAAATTTTATCAAGATCTTGTTGAGGTTGTGCGGCAGCTATTCTAGTTGGAAGATCTTGTAAAATCTCTTGCGGTGCCCTAGCGGTTTCTTGTATTGTCCCAAGAAGAGGTTTCTTTTTTCTGGATCAGTGATATCTCCCCATACAACTTTCTCAGTTGTTGCAGTATAGGTTTAAATAATCTTTCTGTACCTTCTACGTAATCAACTTGTGACTCCTGGCGTTCTTGAAGTTTTCCTCGAAGCGAATCTCTCAAAGGAATACATTTTTTTTATTACTTCCTGGCGTTCTCGAGCTAATCTAGTAGTATATGCTTCTCCGATATTTGCCATATATTTATTGATATATATATATATATATATATATATATATATATATATATATATATATATATATATATATATATATATATATATATATATATATATATATATATAATGATTTAATTACATGTATCCATAAAATGTTTAGCTAATTTGTAGCAGCACCGAAGAAGAATATTACTCAAAGTTCAGAAAAATCTCAGATTGATCGTTTGTCTGAATTATTCATTTTGTTTGATTTATGTACAAGATTTTCTTATCCTCAGATTGACAATTGAACACATGGAGAGAGAAGCAGAGAGGAGTCGACTACAACATTGGTTTGGGTCAAGCTAGGTGTAGTCATTGAACTGACGTCGATGCTAGTCACCATTAGTCGATTTGGTAATCAAAAAAGGGTGACGTTTCGATTTGGTCGGTTAACCTTCTCTGCTGCTGCATCTATTGGTACGTCCGATCATTGAAGACTAATGGTACATCAGTACGTTTTAAATCTGAAATATATTCGGAAAATTCCTTATTCTTGGAATTAACGTTTTAGAATTATTTGGGATTTAATTTTTAATACTGTAAATTTCTTTTTAAATTTTCACTTTGTATTCAAGGAAAAAAAATTAGTTGATGAACGTTTAGAAAACGTGTTGATTTCGCTTATTTTTTTATTTCAAGAACTTATGGTCTTACAATTAATAATTCATACATTTGTAAACAAAATAATAAACATCATCTGTAATTAAATAATTATAAGGAATTATTTGATTGTTTAGGAACCTTTAAATCGACAACGACTGATCTCGTGAGGTCTTTAGATATATTTGAAAACTTGGACTTTCAAGCCTCGCTAACACTTGTGTTTAATTCGCTGGGTATAGAAACCCAGGGGTGTAACAATATTTAGATGCTACACAAGAGGAAACAAAACTGTAAAAAAAAATTAAACAAAGTTACCCATTTCAAAACCTTTTTATCATACTCGCCTATTTAAATGCCTTCGATTATTATGTAAATCACATTCGCTGTGTTATCTGATTGGAGAAAGATTTTATGAGTTGTTTACTTTTCCCATCCCGGCCTTTCGTGTCAATTTATATTAATCAGATATAATCAAAATCTGGCTTACAAATCTGATGATGCTGTAAAAGTGTGAAAAATTATTGCCATATATTTTTTATATTTCATCATCTTTTACTTTTTGATTTACTACAAAATGACACTGAGAAAGTAGATGTTGAATTACAAAAGTTTCTTTGAATATTAAGCATTGTCCATATCTTAAGGACATGCATTTCTTGATGGATTAACATTCAAAACCAAACATTTTAATAAGATATGATAAAATTCGTTAACTCTACTCGTTTCAATTGACATGAAAAAGAACGAAACATAACAAACTATGATTCATCTTTTTCAGGATACATTTGTAACTACAAGCGAATGTAGTCAACATAAGATTAGGTCGACTACATTTTCCAGATAAAGTCAGCTCTTGGTCATCTTTGTAAATGGGACAGCGCGATGAGAGGTGTTCATATAGACAATTACATAGATAGAGACACTAAGTGAAAATATTACAACGTATTGTCAAAGAGGGAAACGTAAAGAAAATCTTAGAAACTCACCCATTTATTATCACAGAGACCTTGTGATTGCTGGACAAGAGACGAACAGACAGTGGAATAAAAGGTAAAGAAGTATTTTCCAACAGATGTAAAAGAAGTCGACAAAAGTATAGAGAGACAATCGGTTAGCCACTTAAACTATTAGAAAAATAAACAAGCTGTGGAAATCATTAAAAGTTTATTGTAGGCATAATTTACATGTATCAGGTCTTTATATCAAGTAAATTAGCAAGCATTGGGGTTGAAAAGGAACTACTGCCACTTTATCTAATCCCATGGAACTACATGTAATCCAACTTTCGTTATTTTATGCCTTGTATATTTTCAAATGTATTTCGTAGGCTTACGAATGTTTAATATACGGGCCTTTTGATCGATGCTATTAGGTAACGATGATATACAAAAACGTACTTCAGCATCTATATGATATGTATTTCCCCTCTTCTTAAATGTTGTGTTCAGTTACATTGTCAATCGAACTGGAATGTTTTGGCGTGTCTGCCAAGTCCATTCAAACTTGTATACGTTTTTCTACCGTCATGTTTCTATTCTATTATTTTGCAATTCGCAAATAATAAGATAAGAAAAAAAGGATAATCTGTATTCCTCTAATATGGCTCTAATGATAATAGCACGGTATTCAAATGGGCACAGTGCTACCTTTATGTCTTTTGGGGGGTTATTTTGTATTATTATAACAATATGTTACGTGCTATCTAATGGCAATAATTGCAATTTAATGAAAAATCCACATAATAATAATGTAGTCCTTATTATTCTTTTGCAGACTGATGTTTGCCATTTTCAAAGAATATTCCGCAATACGCAAAACTGTCACCTGATCAGCGATGTATATTTATGCTCTGTGGAAATGGAACCGTTCTTGGATGCTGGTGGCAGTAGTTTCACAAATCTTTGCGTATTCAGTTTTTATTATATTACAAATAAAACATTAAAACATATCTCCAAAATAGCTGTAAATCTTGAAGTGAACAGATCTCGAGAATACAAAGACACCAGGTCTGATTCCCAACATTGTATCAACCCCTATCGGCCACCGTGTCAAGTTATTGGGAAAAATACTTTACTATTTTGCCTAGCCATGACTGAACTTTGAAAACGTTGCTGCATGAAAAGACACTGAATTTAACGAGACCAAATCTTAAGACCCCGGACATGTCAGGTTAATTAAAAAGGTACTGGAGTTGTTGTAATAATTTGTGGTTATTTCTCAGAAATCAAATCAAAGTGGCAAAACCATTAATACAATTTATTTTAGTTAAATTAAGCAAAATAATCACATTCTGATTAGTGTACAGTGTACTTTTAAGTATCAAAACTAAACAATAATTAACTAAAAAGTTTATGTCGACCTAATTTTGAAATTGTCAAATTAATAATAATACTGAGAAAATTATTGTATACTGTTAAGAATTACTGTGCAACATGTTGATCAAAAAACGTATTTATGCGCCTCGCTAATCTCTTTTACAAAAACGACTAACTATTTCATTCCTAATCGACAACATCTGATATTTAGTCTAAATGAATGACAATTGATTTTATTTAAATTATAACATTAGTTTCGAAACAGAAACTGGAAACATCAATAGACCTAAATCATCAAAATTGGGTTGAGAATGAAATGGTGTTTAGTTTTGTCCTTATAGATTTAAAAGATCATTAGCAACACATTAATTTAAACAAAATCGTTTCTAGTGCGTTATTATGACAAACGGTTAATTTAACTGAAACTTATTTGTATTGCTAAATTTGTTGCAAACTACTGGATCATTATTTCAAACCAACAAGGCACAATTATTTTCTTGTCTGTGTCATTGATTTCTTGAATATAATCATTGCTGTTTTATAACAAACAATGGAATTATACATATGCAAAGTACATTCTTTATATTTTGTCCGTAATTTGCCGGTCCAGGAACAAGTCTTTACTTATATATCCAAATCAGTAAAGAAGCACCACAAAGCATGGTCATCGAGAGTGAGCCTGAAATATATCGGATGCAATGGATGAATAAATGTAAGTTGAACTGTGCACTTTATAGGATAAATAAGTCAGACACAGAAGCGAGAAAGAAAATATATATCACTTTCAACTTATTATCTTGCGTAATACATTAAACCATTAAAATGTCGTTAAGATTGTGTCTTTACTATCAGTTACTAACATACACCATACTCATGCAGTCAAGGAATAAGATAACGATGTACAAATTAGAAGACTTCTGGGGTCATCTGGTGCAAATGGTCAGGTTGTGAAATAAATATTGATAATTTCAGTAATATTAATAGTCGTAATCATTCTAAATATAGTAAAACTCTGGTACATTTCTTCGGACAAATTTAAAAATTTGGTATCTAATACTCCATCTGCTTATCTGAAACCTTTCCCTGAAATACCAACTTAAAAAATAAGAAGAATTACACTAGCATTTTCTTTCTTCAAGACAAAATCGTTAAAAGGAAAGCTATTAGAGAAAAGAAGCAATAAAATGAAAATGAGAAAACAAATGAAAACCTTTCGAAGAACAAACTGTAAGGAATAACGGCTAGTGCCAGAGCAAAATGGATTCAAAATGTTGGATTGGGGAATGTAATATGTAAATTAGAAGACACACACACACACACACACACACACACACACACACACACTAACATACATACATACATACATACATACATACATACATACATACATACATACATACATACATACATACATACATACATACATACATACATACATACGTCAAAATTATTACCAAAAGGTGATCGTTGTATTTAGCAGCACCTGTCAAAGATTCACATTCACGGCCATAAAATATCAGTGAAACTCCAACTAAAGCTAGAAAAACTTATTTTTTCAATTAATTAATGACTCTTGGTAACCCCATAAATCAGATAAAACAATCCAGATATAAAACCATCCAAGACAAATAATATCCGCCATATTTTACTGTGGGATCAGTTAAAATGAGACAAAACTTGAAACATTGGTTAAGATCTTGATGATAACAAACATAGGCAATTGAAACGCTTTTAATAACGTTGAATAAGGCGCCGTGTGATAGACTTTAAAGAAAATTAAAATGATTGAATATTTCATACTGGTGAAATAAATGGTAAAGATTTGAACATGTAGGGACCTGCAAAACTACGGAATAAATAATTGTCAATCATTATGAACATGACCCAGATATTGAATTTAGTGCGTTTGGATTAAAAACTTCGATGAAACATAATAAATATTAAAACAAATACAAGCTGGTTTATAATAACTAATGATAGATTTGTCTGGAGTTCCTTTGAGGAAATTATTCTGCTAATATAATTCAGAAGACTATTATTAAATTGAATCAAACGTTAATAGGCCAACAAGATAGCATTACCAACTATAGACTATAGACATGTTATAAGGGGGTTGGAGCGTCTTGTGAAATTTGTAAACAGATTATGATACGAAGTGTCAAGAAAAGAATGCAATTAATAGACAAACATAGGTTATTTCCTTTTATGCAATCTAAATATACGAAAATTTATAATCTATAACGGATAATTTACAAAACATAATACAAAACCATTAGACATTGATTTTAGGTTAAAATAGTATATTTTGTACCAAATGTCTTAGAGAAAATAGACAATAAAAATAGACAACTGTATTGATTGAGAAGCTGAAATCATGATATATGAAAATGTTGTTAAACGGCGTATAGACCAAATAGTACCAAATATGAGTTGTAAAAGATGTGCAAGCGCAATGAAAATTGTTCGGCAAATAGATAGATAGATAGATAGATAGATAGATAGATAGATAGATAGATAGATAGATAGATAGATAGATAGATAGATAGATAGACAGACAGACAGACAGACAGGTAGGTAGGTAGGTAGATAGATAGATAGATAGATAGATAGATAGATAGATAGAAAGATAGAAAGATAGATAGACAGACAGACAGACAGACAGACAGATAGATAGATAGATAGATAGATAGATAGATAGATAGATAGATAGATAGATAGATAGATAGAGAGATAGATAGATTGAAACCTAGACAATTCTTGTAGTTTATATTTTAATATAACTGCACATAGATTAATTTGAAGCACTAGTGATTTTTTTCACATTTAATTTTACTCTAATAACTAGGTTTTCACTATCAATCAGTCATACATTATAGTCGTCATCCGACCTTTTGCGACTGATTAAAGCCAATACTGTTGGTTTCTTCAAAAAAAAAACTCCCTTTCGTTTTGACACATTCATCGCATGCTTCTTACTTAGTCGAGTAGGAGCCGAATCACCACAGAACGTATTAATTCATGTACCCTAGATGGACGTAGCAAGGGGGAGACGTCCGCCAGGGGTACAATGCGGCAGCAATACTCTACTGAAACTCCATTGATGTACTATCGGTCACACTTCTCGCAGTTATCTGCTGGGCTATCCATAAGACCCATTTCTATGTAAATCACACTTGTAATTGAGTCACACTATCCAGTATTATTTTCCTAACCGAGACCAATTTCGAAAACAAATATTTTCTTTACGTAAATAACGTAGTTTAAGGTCCATAATATTAAATTTAAATCTAAACTGAGTAACACTTAAATGATTTTGTTTTAACCAGGCATTTGTTGCAATATATGAGTTTTAAAGATTTGTCAGAAGAATCAAATTGTTAAGTTACCAGCTGTGATCAAAACGGGTTTTCGAATATAAAATTTAATAAAACCTAGGCAATTTGATAGCAGCCCTGACAAAGGATGTTTAATACTCCGACAGATTATATTTATAGGTTCATGCATTTGTATGGAAGAAATATGAAATAGTTTGTCGGATATATATATTCTTATTCGACATAAACGTTAATTATGTAAACAAAAATACACAAAGTAATTGAATGTATGCTGTATTTCAAAATAAATACACAAGCGCAGATTCATCAGTACACAACAACAATACTAATGCGCACATAACACCTCACATCCAAATTTGAACTAAGTTCGACATGACTTTTAAAAAGTATTGCCGCATTTTATCTACTCAAATTTGAAATTTAGAGTCAAATTGTCAATGAATGTGCATTGCATCATCATCTTTTCCAGTTTGTCTGGAATTAATTGCTTCTGGTTTGTTTTGTTGATTCTCAATTCCGCTCGATTTATTAGTTGTTTCAATTCAATAATAATAATAATAATAATAATAATAATAATAATAATAATAACAACAATGAGATAGCGCCTATCTTTAGAAGCTCTAAGCGCTTTACAACATTACGCAATACCTATGAAAATATATAATGATGCGATTATTTAAAAAAAAAAGAAACATCATGAAATTAGAAAACATGAAACATGCTGAACATATGTAAGGTGAGGAAACATTATTAGGTGTTTAAGTCTGTTCTTGCAATCAAAATAGGCGAGTTTTAAGAGCGCTCTTCAATGAGATGACTGTGTCTTTGTGTTAGTTATTACTGTATGCGATCACTTTAAAAGTCAAAAGTTTTCTAATGTCTAATGTATGATATGTATAATATACGTCGATAATAAATCTATACGAGCACTACTTTAAAGAATAAAACCCAATGCAAGAATATTCTTATTTTCATATTGGAATAAATTCAGTGAATATTCAATTGATGCCAACAAGGACAATAGAAAATTAGATATCATTGGAATATGCGTGCAATAAATTCGACATAACGTACAAAGAAAAATATACTGAATGAAGATTTTTTTTAAACTATGAATTATCTCTTAATGACGGTTATCAACATATCCTAACAAATAAAACAATAAAATTCTAATAATATTGCTGCATAGCAAATCAAACGAAACCTGCGTGAATTTGGTTTGAAGTTTAATGTTTTCTCCATTTCAATGGACTTCAAGCCAAGAGTCGTTATCAACCGATAGATTCTTAAAGACGTAAATAATGCAGTGACATTTCTGAAATTATCTAGCGACAACACGTCACGAAACTAGAATTTCACATTTACATTGCTTCTTGGTTCACACTTTTATAGCTTGTCAGTAAGATTTTCCAAGCCAAAAGTAGTCATTTTAAGATTTGCACTACACAACACTATCAAAGCACCTAATACAAAGAATGTTTCCTATCTTAAAATATTTTATACTTATACATTAAAATATTCCTTGCGTTAGGAAATTCGAGATGGCCATCGATTGGCTGAAACTAGTCCATGCGTATTATCCTAGACATTGGCTAATTATAATCTGAGACATATCTTCTCAATATTAATTCCCAATCATCAATATAGTAACAAAATTTATTTCGCCCTGTTCTCAACACATCACTACTCTCCATATAAATTCCCAATCATTATAAAATAATAACAAAATTTATTTCGCCCTGTTCTCAGCAGATCACTACTCTTAAGGTCAATTCCCAATCATCATTAAATAGTAACGAAATATATTTCGAGTTGTACTCAATACATCACTACTCTCAATATCGATTTCCAATCATCATTAACTAGTAACAAAATTTATTTCGCCCTGTTCTCAACACATCACTACTCTCCATATAAATTCCCAATCATTATTAAATAATAATAAAATTTATTTCGCCCTGTTCTCAACAGATCACTGCTCTTAAGATCAATTCCCAGTCATCATTAAATAATAACAAAATTTATTTCGCCCTGTTCTCAACAGATCACTACTCTCAATATCGATTCCCAATCATCATAAATAGTAACGAAATTTATTTCGCCCTGTTCTCAACACATCACTACTCTCCATATTAATTCCCAATCATTATTAAATAATAACAAAATTTATTTCGCCCTGTTCTCAACAGATCACTACCCTCAATATCGATTCCCAATCATCATTAAAAAGTAACGAAATTTATATCGCCCTGTTCTCAACACATCACTACTCTCCATATAAATTCCCAATCATTATTAAATAATAACAAAATTTATTTCGCCCTGTTCTCAACAGATCACTACTCTTAAGATCAATTCCCAATCATCATTAAATAGTAACAAAATATATTTCGCGTTGTATTCAATACATCACTACTCTCAATATCGATTCCCAATCATCATTAAATAGTAACGAAATTTATTTCGCCCTGTTCTCAACACATCACTACTCTCCATATAAATTCCCAATCATTATTAAAAAATAACAAAATTTATTTCGCCCTGTTCTCAACAGATCACTACTCTTAAGATCAATTCCCAATCATCATTAAATAGTAACGAAATATATTTCGCGTAGTACTCAATACATCACTACTCTCAATATCGATTTCCAATCATCATTAAATAGTAACAAATTTATTTCGCCCTGTTCTCAACACATCACTACTCTCCATATTAATTCCCAATCATTATTAAATAATAACAAGATTTATTTCGCCCTGTCTCAACAGATCACTACTCTTAATATCAATTTCCAATCATCATTAAATAGTAACGAAATATATTTCGCGTTGTATTCAATACATCACTACTCTCAATATCGATTCCCAATCATCATTAAATAGTAACGAAATTTATTTCGCCCTGTTCTCAACACATCACTACTCTCCATATAAATTCCCAATCATTATTAAAAAATAACAAAATTTATTTCGCCCTGTTCTCAACAGATCACTACTCTTAAGATCAATTCCCAATCATCATTAAATAGTAACAAAATATATTTCGCGTTGTATTCAATACATCACTACTCTCAATATCGATTCCCAATCATCATTAAATAGTAACGAAATTTATTTCGCCCTGTTCTCAACACATCACTACTCTCCATATAAATTCCCAATCATTATTAAAAAATAACAAAATTTATTTCGCCCTGTTCTCAACAGATCACTACTCTTAAGATCAATTCCCAATCATCATTAAATAGTAACGAAATATATTTCGCGTAGTACTCAATACATCACTACTCTCAATATCGATTTCCAATCATCATTAAATAGTAACGAAATTTATTTCGCCCTGTTCTCAACACATCACTACTCTCCATATTAATTCCCAATCATTATTAAATAATAACAAGATTTATTTCGCCCTGTCTCAACAGATCACTACTCTTAATATCAATTTCCAATCATCATTAAATAGTAACGAAATATATTTCGCGTTGTACTCAATACATCACTACTCTCAATATCGATTCCCAATCATCATAAATAGTAACGAAATTTATTTCGCCCTGTTCTCAACACATCACTACTCTCCATATAAATACCCAATCATTATTAAATAATAACAAAACTTATTTCGCCCTGTTCTCAACAGATCACTACTCTTAAGATCAATTCCCAATCATCATTAAATAGTAGCGAAATATATTTCGCGTTGTACTCAATACATCACTACTCTCAATATCGATTCCCAATCATCATTAAATAGTAACGAAATTTATTTCGCCCTGTACTCAACAATCATTACTCTCTTTGCAATTTTACAGCTCAGTAGAAAACTGCCACCGCTATAGTTCTATTTACTTCTGAAATAATATCATTTATCACGCAAATTTAACTTTACACCAGCATTTCTGTTTAATGTTTAGGATTGAATATTTAAAACACGTTATTGTCAAGTGTATATTTATATCAGAATTTAGTTTTTGATGCGTTGATTAATTTTTTTTAATGTTATACGACTCAAGCAACTGTTTCTTTTATAAATCTCATACCTTTAGTTGCAGGTATTTCACAATAATTGTACAGTTCGATTTTGAACAGTTGAAATATCGTTTAATCAAGATATTTGTCAAGTGCAATAGTTACATCTGTTAATAATAAGAAATGGGCTTCTATTCCCATTTTGAATTAAACTTATATAGATTTGGTTGATGACACTATGCATCCATGCTACTTGTAAGCTTTTGAAAACAAAACGAAAACAATAAATAAAACAAATTAGTGCTATAAAGCAGCAGTAAGAGGCAGAAGTGTCGTACAAATTATCTGAATTGTATTCAATTTAGAACATGTTCAGGTCGAGGAAGCCTACTACTGGGTTAGAATTAAGTATTGCCCATATACGATGGAACGAATTCTATTTATTACGAATGGATATTCAAAACTTAATTTTAAGACGATCACCTTTGGGCACTATTACTAACAGTTTGTGCTTACAGGGCTATTCAAAGCCCCACAGTTGGAGCATCGCATTCACTTGTCTAGACAGTCCCTTGAATATGGCTGTGCCATCCAAATTACTTTTTCATCTTGCTGACATTACAGGCCAATTTACAGGGGGGAAAAACTATATTTATAATGTTATTAAAATCTGTTATGTTGCATATTCAAGTATAGATGTGACACTATAAATCACGAGGACTTTCATATTTACGTATATCTATCATGGAAGAAAATAAAGATATAAAATTTTACTATTTACTTTGAAAAGCACCACTTGCTGGCATATCCTCTGTGCGATCGTAAACATGGATCTTCGCTTTAGCTGTGTGGATGGTAGGGTAGTTGTCGGCAGACCTACGTCGACGTTTACCTGGTTTAACTGTGCCCTATTAAACAGTAACAAGAAAAGAGTGAAGACAAGAATCTTTGTAACATTTAACGAATAATGTATTTCCCTAGAAACCAAGATAAAATTGAGAAATATATATTTCGGTTCTACGAATCAAATCAGAAAATCATCCAAGAATAATCCAAGAATTCATAAAGAGAAGTCCTAGTAATGAAATATCCTAATAAAACTGAGTTCGAATCCCAATCAAATCCTAAATGGAAGGCGATGACGTATGCTATCGTCAGCGTCGCTTATGTATCAACAGTTCTTTGTTGAATCACAGAAAATAATATTCCAGTGGTTTAATTATGTCTAAATTTCAACAACTGTCTTTGCCCATGTAATGATTTAGAGCACAAGTATTTCCAGGTGAAAATAATCTCTTACTGGCCAAATAATATGAAGAAAAATTATAAGTTCACCTTAAACTAGTAACAACAAAACACTAGTAAGTGTCAATGGTTTAAAGCCAGACTGCCTTATACACTATTTTACGACGCAAACCAGATTTCCGTATTAGAGTCACATGATCACCCTTCTAGAACAAGCTAGATGCTTTTTACATGCTTAACATCATGTACGTCCAGTATAACCTTGACTCAAACCAATGATTTTTGCACTGGAAAAGAATTAAAAAAGATTAAAAATTTATTTACAAGAACCGTATACTGGCTCGGAATTAAGGTCATGAAGAACATTATATACAATGTCTCTATCAAGTTGATTACGCCAAATATAGATCATTCTGAACTCTCATTCTAGACAACTTTACAATAGCATATAATGGATTTTTTTTAAAACCACTAAAAACGAACATCTAAATTAAATCAAATATAAATTACATCAAATATACATAACACGACAAAATAACTGCAATAATAATAATAATAATAATAATAATAATAATAATAATAATAATAGGCATAGTGGCTGACAAAAACGAAGATTTATAAGTACCATATTGGGTTAGCATTATGCTATAAATCTAACTAGTCTTCTCATTTAACAATATTATTTTGGCTTTTATTATTATTATAATACCACTTTCCTAGCTAAAGAATATATATATATATATATATATATATATATATATATATATATATATATATATATATATATATATATATATATATATATATATATATATATATATACCTTACTTAGACCATAACACCGCGATGCGAGAAACTAATCATTTCAAACTTCTACGATATAAATTATAACATCTTGCATTTTTTTCCTCGTCCTTTATTTTATTTGTTTATATTTTAAATCTAATTGATGGCCTGATGAAAGATAGACAAAGACAAGATAATATTTTAATATTTATGATAGCATGATCATTTTATCGTAGAATTCTTTGAGATGACAGCAATCCCACCTCCGCGAGAGTTGCGGGGGGAATGACTTGATGGAGTAATCGTTGGGTTTTAAATCCGCACACTTGGGTTCATCGCCTGATGGTTTTAACCATGTTTATGTCAGGAAGAAGACGTCGATATTCTGGTCGTTGATAAAATTAACTGTTTCTGTGCGCATTTCCGGTAATCCTACTGAATGAGCGTTGAATAATGCAATACGCAGTGGTAATCCCTGGGACAGTTAACACAACGGTTGACGATTTAAAAGGAATTTAAACCAGGTTATCATGATTAACGGCGGGATTTTTCAATAAGCGAGTTCACGATAATATACTGTGTGCCGCCATATTTGTTGTGACGTCACGAGTCAAAGGTTAAAGGGACCCAAGCTGTACACCCTCATTCAAAACGCCATTTAACAAGAGTGAACGGTGTCTTTTAACGATAAGAATTTGTCATTTGACACTATAGAAACATGGAAATTCGATAGCTTAATGGTGTTTTTGAAGACTTTCGACAGTGGGGACAAAAAAGGAATTAGTTGCTACAGTATTTGTAGCGAGTGAACAAAAGCTACCCTTAGTACCAACTCACTAAGAAATTGACAGAGAAAAATGCATATCACCCACAAAAGCAAAGAAGTTGAACTTGACAAATGGTATTTTGAAAGATGCTTAGTAAATGCTTTTTGTTGCATACGAAGCGTGGAACTCCTTTGAACATTTGTATAATGTAAAGGTGTTTTGTGACATTTTTTGTTATAGTCTGATTTTCTCATTACTGAAAGAAGTCACTATGAACTTTGGTATGTGAAATCATTGTTTTATAGATATTTGAGCATTATAAATATCTACACATAAAAGAAAAAATGCATTAATTTACACAGTTTACTTAAGTATATATAGTAACAATAATGCAGATGTATATTCCTAAAAGATAGCTTACATGGTACTGCACTTCTAGGAATATTTCCGTGGCGTCGGATCCTAATAATTACACAAATCTAAGAATCAAATGCGCATACTCCAAATTGTTTACAATCTTTAATACAAGCTGCCTGTTTGTACAATTTCACCTTCCCAGTCGAAAAGGTTATTTCTTTTAAAACACCTTTTAAATACCTGCCTTTTTCAAAAGAGAAATGTTAAAATCTTGACCTTCTATTGTATTACTTAGCAGACAGTATGAATTATGTGTCTACTTTATCGAGTAACTATTTATTGCAAATAGGTTCGTTTCTATCGACCAACGAAATGTGGGGTACTTGTTTAAATGTAAGATCTGGGATATAAAATAAATAACATCTGAAGTGTAGTTGGATGTATAACAGTTGGCCGAGAAAAAGAATCAAATTAATCCCCAGCGCACTAAGGGACATTGCGGTAAAGTCTTTGAAGGCACATTGCACATCGCTAGTGTCATCTAAAAGTCAATAAGACTAGTCAAGAGCATGTGCTGTGAATTGGACTGAAATGAAGAAAGAGAATTTTATACTCGCCGAATATTTGATTAGATCGGGCTCCCTGTCGCTTTCCCAGTTTTTGCATAGAAGGGATAAATTAGCATTTTCAGATGAAACAATTAATGATTAACTTGAACAAAAAATGAGCAAATTTTAATGAAGTGTATCATTTTAAAAAGTGAGTATTATATGTTACTTTCGACGTGTATATGATAACTGGTGATCAATGGAACTTACCTCGCATCCACTTCCATGTGTCTTTTGCAAGCAAATTTCGATGGTGCAAGTGTACGTGACTTCGTTGTTGTGGACACCATGGAAAGCATATAATCGAATCTGATACAGATCCTGTGAACCGTTTTGCTGCTCACCTACAATCCCTGTATCCGGACAAACTCTAAATAATAATAATAATAATAATAATAATAATAATAATAATAATAATAATAATAACAATAATAATATGCTACAATTCAGGCTTTAAATTCAACTTTTTATTTTTCTTCTTCTTTAAAGATTATTACTAGTAGTAGTAGTAGTAGTAGTAGTAGTAGTATCTAATTACATGCGTACAAAATGTAATATACACTGACATGACAAATCGGAGTTGAATATATACCTGAACATTATTTAGGTGAAAATTAGCCATGCCTCCAAAAAGAATACAATCGAAATCCAAAGAGATATTTATGACAAGGATGCGGTTGAGAGCTGTAATAAACGTAGTTCAGCTGAAATGACCACTGCAGTCGGAAGCAGCATCAGTTAAATAAAACAGAAAAGGAAAAAGACAGAAAGACTTCAAGTTCGGTCCGGCTGGATTGAATTATAAACTATATGTACATTGAAAAGAGTGTAGAATCATTATATTTAGTAGAAATAAACTAAAAGTTTGAATCAGTTTGAGCAGACATCAAAGTATACACTCTTAATATTGAGTAGAAATAAACTAAAAGTTTGAATCAGTTTGAGCAGACATCAAAGTATACACTCTTAATATTGAGTAGAAATAAACTAAAAGTTTGAATAACTGTTTTCAGTGAGCAGACATCAAGATGCGCATTTACGCAGTATAAGCATAGACAACTATAAATACAAAATTTATTTTGTGAAAATTTTAAAATCTTATCTAACCATGGTAAAGACTGAATCACAGAAGGGAAAAGAGCATATAATAACTGATGGATATCGATATAGAAAAGACCGAGTAAATGCCGATGGCAGTGCATCGTGGAGATGCTGTACACGTGATTGTAAAATGGCCAATTAAAGTGATCGCAGTGCACACAACCACTGTGCTATCTGATCATATCCATGCTCCAGATTCGGCGAGCAACGAAGCAAAGGATACCGTAGCAGAGATATGTCGAAGAACAATGAACACCGACGAGAAACTAAGGCAAATAATTCAGCAAAGCTCTATCGGTATTTCGTTGCAGACAGCGAGTATTTTGCCATCGAGAGCGATCACACGACGAACAAAGACAAACGATCTTCCATACGCCAACATAACTTCGTTAAACGATATTGCTATTCCAGAATCTCTGCAAATATCTACAAGAGACACTAAATTCCTGTGGAATTTGGGTGCTCGCATTCTGATGTTCGGAACGACTGAAAATCTGACCCTTCTACAGCAAAACGATAACTGGTTTATTGATGGTACTTTTAAAGTTGCGCCGAGACTAATTACTCAGATATTCACTATCCATGCTTTAATTAACAACTCTGCCTATCCTCTAGGTAATAAACGCGTAATGCAGAAAATTCTCGAATTGAATCCTGGTCTTAATCCTGCAAGCATTATGGTCGATTTCGAGAAACCTCTCTAGACGCTTGTGCAACCATATACCCAGGAGCACGGTTAGCAGAATGATTCTTTTATCTAGAACAATGTTTTGGCGCAAAGTACAAGAATGTGATTTAGTGGAGGCTTACCGAGATTATGAAAATGTTTACATGTATGTCAAAATGTTTTAGCCCTCAGTTTTATTCCAGTTGAAAATGTTCCAGCCGCTTTTGATGAGTTGGTGGAAAGCAGCCCTTCGGAACTTACACCAATCAATGATTACTGGGAAGACATCTACATGGGAAGACGAAGAAGAAACCGTCGAGGAAATCTGAGATTTCCTATTAATCTGTGGAACATGCGCGACCGTGAAAACGACAATTTACCACTCACTAATCATTCGGTTGAGGCGTGCCATCGGTCATTTCAACAGACATTAGACTGCCATCATCCGTCAGTCTAAAAGCTGTTTGAACACTTTCGCAAGGAGCAAGATCGTATTGAGATTATGATCGAACGATATCGAGCAGTATTTAGACAGTCTGAGGCATCGAAATCAAAGTACATCAGATTTAGTCGACGCCTGATAGATTTGGTTCCAACATACGGCAACGTACAATTGATCGAATATCTGCGCAGAATCGCACATAACAATGTAATTTGAAAAGTGGTAGATATAATAAACTGCAATTCATTCTAATAATAGTAAACCTTATTTAAATAACCGATTATTTTATATTATATGAAGTATGTATACGTATGAATCTTTTTTATTTGACATATCAACTTTTAAAAGTTTTGCTTTGCGCGCTTTTGACGGCGCGCTTTTGTTTTGCGCGAAACAGTCGGTGAGCGCTTTTGTCGGCGCGCATTTGTCGGCGCGCTTTTGATCTGCGCGCTAACGACATGATACCGTGTGGCTTAGTTCCATGTACGTTTAGAAAGAAAGAAACCAATTGCCATTTGGTCTAAGTGACTGAAACAATTGTTCTCGTCTTTGTCAAAATTCTGTTTTCTAAGCAAATGAATAACAGTCGAGAGCTTTACTTTTCTCAGTTACGTCAATGTTGGTGCAATAGGGAATCAAATCGGGGTTAGCTTGTCTGTAATTGTCACCTCTTTGTTGTAGAAATAATCACTAGTTATTTTCACGCGTGAAAGAGCAGTCAAGGATTTCGCGTTTTTACATGCATATGCTGTAATGCCAAGCTGGCCTCTGGTTGTTATTGATACATCCGGTTGTCACAAAAAAGAGTTATATCTAGCCTTAAGAAAGATTATATTTGAGTGTAGAAGAGGGTCGGTTAATGCCACCATGGCGCAGTTGGCGCTGATTGTCATGAATAAGTGCAAGAAATCACCATTTATGTTAGCATTAGTGGTAAGCTGTTCCAACACCACGTAGGCAAAGTCAACAACCGTGCTACCGCGGTCAAAATCCATTTCTGATATGCAATAATAAGCTTTACTTAAACACAAACTCCAAGACAGATACGCTCCCACCCTGATAGACGTAGATTCCTAAAATCTGAATTTGATCTAAGGTTATTGATAATGTTGATAATGTCTTTTTAAAACATCGTGGAGAACGGTTTTGGTGATAAATGAGATTGTAAATCACGATGCCATTCTTCGTCTATTAGCATTGTTATTGACACTACCAGCCATTATTTCCGGTTAGAATACATTGGTATGATCCAGTCGGGCAACTTATACAGTGTAACGATTAGGTCTATCGCAATAACTTCAGCAGAACTGGAAACAAAAGGACTATTTCCTAATGTTAATATATACCATCATTCATATTCATCTGCTTCTTTCATCTGATTTCAAAAAGCTCCGAACAGTTACCAAGCGTGATGTGTTATTTAGATCAACATATTACTTAGTTGTAACATCAATACCATAGATGGGCTCTTGAACCAATTGAATTCGATTCTCGTTCCTGAAAACATCTCCGCTAATTTTATCGCCTGGTTTTTAATAAAGTCTTTAATAAGCACAGCCGACAAACCAGCACCTCTGCTTTCCGGTTCCCAGTGATTTTAGCCAACTGTTCTTTGCGATGGTGTTTCCTCAGGTTTATCATAAAAATATTGGATTACTTAAGATTTTTAAATTTTTCTAGAACGAGCTTCAGAAACCACAAGCTCATATGGGTGAATGTCAGAAATAATTCTGCTGGTAAACTCAGCCAAATCCGTTTTCATTGCACTTTTGCAGCACCGCGTCGGGCCGATTAACATCCGTAACTGTTAATAACGTGTATTTCGAATACTTGCAAGTATGCTTACTAAGGGACAATGTAAAATCAATAAGTTGCTGTTGCGAAAGTTTTAATAAAAAGATTCACATTTTTTTAAAACGGCAATGTCGAATAAAGCAGTGCTTGTCGTCCGCCCCCTTGGGTTAAACAATCAACAAATACACTTACAAATTAAAATATAACAAACGGTTTCGTGTCACCGCCAGTGCAATCAAATTACTTCAAGGACTTGCCAAATCAATGCTAACGATATCAGTTTCCCACGCGTGGGGAATCGTTGATGTAAGTTAACTTCTCATACAGACACCATGGAAATGCTTGACTGACTCTAAGATAGTGAGTAACCATCTTTATCAGAATCTCACAGTGAGAGTTGCATTTGGAGCTTTTACTTAAAAGTGACACATGGAAACAATGAGCAAGCCTTATTGCATTATTGCATATATTTTGTAGTGCTGATTGAAGTATATATATATATATATATATATATATATATATATATATATACAGCATAATTACTTTGGTGGTCGGTGTTACTAAGGTCATTGGATTACGTCTGTTGTTGTTTGTCACTATGGTTTAAATATCTGTGTATAGACTACATTTTTGTGGCATAATATTTGCATGCTATCAGTTAGTTTTTGACTCTTAGCTTCTGAATTAGGTACTTTCGGCTACTAGTGTTTGTTAATCTTTTTCGTTGTGTAATAGTTGCTTTTTCATTTTTCATGATGCATCCAAGTTTATTAATTCCAAAGACTTGTTTCCTAAACCATTTTGGGCTTGTCGCTGAGACTGACGTAGTGTTGGGCGTAATATAGAAAGGATCTTCACGTCAACAAAAGTATGATGGTCTTAGCTCTGCATACCGTTTGTTCATAGCAAGTGGATCTCTCTCTTTGTTGTTTTTGTGTTCATCCATCTTAGGATTATTATCCCTGATGTCCTTGACTTTGACTTCTGTTCTTGATTTTTTTTCTTCTTCTGCCTTTCATTGAGTTCAAGATATTCGAGACCATTCACATCTTTTTTAGTGTAACACCCACTCACGCCCATTTTGGATTGTAATGTTGAGTCATTTCCCTCAAACTAAAATGCATAGAGTTCTTTTACCACGATGGCTTCATGTATTTCCTTCCCAATTAGTCTTTTGCGATAAAAGGCATTTATTTCTTCATCTGTGATTGGTTGACTCCGATTGGGTGTATTTCCTTTTCCTTTAGATTTTAAATCTTTTTGCTTAGCCCAAAAAGTTTCCCGTGTTAATGCAAAATTTGTATATGTTCCTCTCCTGATAGTACTTGCATATTTATTGACTTTAAGTTGGCGATTAATGTAGCTGATGATGCTTCTTAAGCTGTTTAGTTCAAAAGATCCATCTTTTCTCCTAGCAATGAATATATAAACATTCAGGTGCTGGTTCAATTCAGATAGGTGTGTTTCATGTCAATTTCTGATTTCATTCTTTGACTGAAGAATCCTGTCACTAGCCTTACATTTAAAAGTGTATATTTAAAAACGTTTGCATTCTTCTTACTATCTATAAATTTCAGTATACCATCAATCTCATGGTGTACAAATGTGTCTTCCTTAACAAGCTAACATTTGGACACAGAATGATCATTTTCATTTACAAATGTCTCAGCCATGTATCTATCGAACTCTCCAATTAACTAATAGTTTAGAAGATTCAATGTTACTTCGTCATATTGCTCCTTATATGAAGTCATTATTTTCTTTTTATGCAGTTTTTGATTGTTGTCAGAGAAAGAGACTAGAAAAAACAGTGTTGACAGAGATGGCAGCAGGTGTGAGCTCAATAATATTGATTTCATGGATTGAATATGGTCATTTATTTGAACACAAATGTCATTATCTTTTAAATAAAATTTTTAATGAAAAGCATTTGCTTGTTTTTCCCCTTCTTTTTAACTGTAATGGTCCAAGAAACATATATCCAGGTTTAGAGAGTATAATAGCTATAAAACAGGATCATTACACGTATTCATACGCCATAGGCAAATCACAATTTGATAAACCAAGTTGCTTTATAACAGTCCTGTTATGTATGTATGTATGTATGTATGTATGTATGTATGTATGTATGTATGTATGTATGTATGTATGTATGTATGTTTGTATGTATGTATGTATGTATGTATGTATGTATGTATGTATGTATGTATGTATGTATGTATGTATGTATGTATGTATTCTAAATTTGCCAAGATTCATCTGTGTTGAGGAAACAGTGTACAAAGTATAAAAGGTGTAACGAACTAATTTCTTAAATCACGAGAGATACTCAAATTTGAATGTCATATCATAGTATTACATTTTTGATAACTTAGGATTGCTCATTATCATATGCATCCACATTGCAAATTTCCTGAGTGCAGGTGACATATTTACTGAGGGTGAAAAGAACATGTGAAAATACAATAGAAACTCCAGATTGAAACTGTATCACGCTTATTTCATTTTGATTTACCATGTCTTAGTAAGAATAAAACTACATGTTAATTTCTATCAATATTGGATTTTTGTGGCCAAGATAATTATTGTGTCAAAACAAATAACTGAAAATAGAGAAGTCTGTCACGCTTAAAAATTGGATCATGTTGATCTAGATCTCGTAGGTTTAGGTAACGTAAATTGAGAGGTATTTATGTACCATTTTTCGTTAAAGTAAATTGGGCTCAAAATATTAAGCAAAAAGTTGAATTGATGACAATACAAAGGCATTCAAACCTTTCAATGTGAATGATCATTATTGTTGATTTTGTATCAACAAATTCAATTTTTACAAGTATAGGTGAAAATGATTCTAATATATTGGTAGTTATAATGAACAGATGGGAGATTCAAGGTCTGGGCCTGACGACCCGCTTGCCAAAGGAAAATGAAGCGTCTCTCATAGCCTCTCCTTTCCAGGTGTAGTGATCGCTGCAGGACCACTGTCTCGCTCTGATGGACAGCAGGTTTCTTATGTATGGCCTCTCCTACACTACTGTGTCCACACCAGCACCTTCACGCGGGGCTCCTTGTTTTCACAAAGCCTGTTGTGTGGCGCGAGCGAGTGCTCTGCGGTATAACTAGATGGGAAGACTGGGCTCATTAGCCTTGGCAGGTAGCCATTCTAAGATAAGGGAAACTCTGACTCCAAACCCGGACAGATGAAGCTCCTTAGCCTTGTCAAGGCAATTTGTCTAGGAGAAGGAAACTCTGATTCAAAACCAATCAAGTTCAATCCAATGGCTTAACTGCCTTGTAGATATCTTCGGGAGAAAGAAAGGCTACGGGAGTAAACCCAGACAGAGAATCCGGAGTGGAGCCCCAAGGCGGCTGGATGTCGACTACGACTTCCTTCCGGCAGCTACTGCATCCAAACTGGTGCCAAATGTCATTCTCAGCATTTCTTTGGACCCCACCAGCAAGGACGAAAGGGGGATCCTGGCGTCTGGGCAACCCAGGATCTCATTACTCCATGCCTGGTCTTACGCCCTAGAGAGGTCACTCCAGTTTCGCTATTGAGTGACGAAACAACACGGAAGCTGACAGTTTACGGGTTATACGTCCCACCCGATTGGCGTAGGAAAGGGGCGCAACGGCTAAGTTTTGACGGTGGGAGGGATCATTGCGTCCCACTGGCCAACTAACGCCTGCCTCAAGCCGGGCAGCCCCCGGTCAATAAGGTGTTGACCCGCCATCGTCTGCCTGCTCCGGTGGGTGTCTAGAGCTCAGTGTGTTACTCAGCATGACAAACAGACGGAAATTCCACACCAGACAAAAGAAAAAAAAACAATAAAGAAGATTCCAGCTCTTCGACTCCTGTCCATCAGCCTCACCACTGCTACAGGTCCTGTCAACACCATCAGTTTCTACGACCCCACCCTCTCGTCTACAGAAGACATAAAGGATCAGTTCTATGGGCAGTTGGACGAAGAGATCAAAGGATGCCCCAAACAAGAACCAAACGAGAACCACTATTTCTCCTCGGCGATTTCAATGCCAGAGTAGGTGAAGTTTACGAGTCATGACCTACCTCCCTCGGATATCATGGTACTGGAAAGACAAACAAAACGGTCCGAGACTGCTGAAGCTGTGCACCTACCATGGCCTCTGCATAACAAACACCTTTTTCAAGGGAAATCCACAACACAAAGTGTCATGATAACACACCAGGTTCCATCACTGGCATCAACTCGACTTGGTCATCACCAGGTGATCTGCCCTTAAGAGCGTCCTCCACCAGAATCTACCACAGTGTAGACTGTGACTCCGACCATGCCCTCGTCAGCAGGAAGGTGCGACTACAACCACAGACACTACACTGCTCAAAACCGAAAGGACACTCACGCATTAACACTGCACAGATGTCGGTCCCCTCCAAGGTGCTGTAGTATGTGTTCGCCCTGGACAAGGCTCTCCAAGACCTGCCAGACCACGACGTCACAGCCAAGTGGAACGCCATGAAGGGTGCTATCTACAAAACAGCCATGTCCACGTTTGGCAAAAAGGAACGACCCAGTAAGGACTGGTTCAATGCACACCTATCAAGGATGGAACCACTAATCGAGGAGAAGCGAAAAGCCTTTTTAGCCTACAAAAATGCCCTAATGAACGAACGCTTACTGCTCTTAAATGTGCCCGAAGTAACACCCACCGCATCGCTAGACAGTGCACGAACGAGTACTGGCAACAACTCTGTGAAGGAATCCAGCACGGTGCCGAGTCCAGAAACATCCAAGGTATGTACAGTGGCATCAAGAAGGCTCTAGGCCAAACAGTGAAAGAGGTCGCTATCCTGAAATCTCTGATGGGAGAGAAGATCACATACAGCGGTCAACTGATGGCCAGATGGGTGGAGCACTACTCAGAGCTATACTCCCGAGAAACTTTAGTTACCGAAGCAGCCCTCAGCAGCATAAAGAATCTTCCCACCATAGTAGAGCTTGACCAAGTGCCAACCTTAGAAGAGCTCAGCAAAGCAATTGACTCCCTCCCAAACGACAAAGCACCAGGTAGTGACAGCATCCCGCCCGAAGCTATCAAACGTGGGAAACCAACACTGCTTCAACCACTGCACGAACTAATTTGCCTCTGCTTGGAGGATAGAGCAGTCCCCCAAGACATGCTTGATGCCACAATTGTGACGCTTTACAAAAACAAGGGCGACCGCAGTGACTGTAATATTTACAGAGTGATCTCGCTTCTGAGCATCGTTGGTAAAGTGTATGCCCGCATCATGCTAAACAGGCTGCAGTTGCTGGCAGACCGTGTGTACCCAAAATCCCAGTGCGGCTTCAGAGCAGGCAGGTCGACAACAGACATGAGCAAGGTCAACTACTCTACATGATGTTCATCGCCCTCACCAAGGCCATTGACTTAGTACGCAGGAATGGCCTTTTTGAAGTTCTCCGTAAGATCGGTTGCCCCCCAAAAACAAACTTCCGCAGCATGATAATCTCTTTCCATGCAGATATGAAGGGAACAGTCCTGTATGATGGATCTTCCTCTACCTCCTTCCCAGTTAACAGTGGCGTGAAACAGCCTGCGTTCTGGCACCAACCCTATTCGGGATCTTCTTCTCCTTGGTTCTGTCTTACGCCTTTGACTAATCCACTGATGGCAGATATCTACACACTAGGTCCGATGGGAGGCTGTTGAACCTGGAACGACTGCGATCGAAGACGAAAGTGAGGGCTGTGCTCATGAGGGAGATGCTGTTTGCAGATGACACAGCTCTAGTGACGCACACTGAGGAAGACTTCCAGAGACTGAGAGACCGTTTTGCTGATGCCTGCGTGTAGTTCGGACTCAACATCAGTCTGGAAAAGACAAAGGTCAGCGTGCAAGATACCACGATTGCCCCTATAATCAAAACCAGCGATGTGACCTTGGAAGCAGTCAAAAACTTTACTTACCTGGGGTCAACCATCAGCAACACTCTCTCTCTCTCTCTCTCTCTCTCTCTCTCTCTCTCTCTCTCTCTCTCTCTCTCTCTCTCTCTCTCTCTCTCTCTCTTGATAAGGAGCTGGACAGAAGGCTTGGAAAGGCAAACACCATCATGTCACGACTGACGAAGAGGGTATGGGAAAACAACGCACTGACAGAACACACCAAAGTCTAAGTAGGCCTGCATTCTCAGCACCCTTCTATATGGAAGTGAGACCTGGAGTACCTACATGAGGCAAGAACGCCGGCTTAACTCCCTCTATATACGGTGCCTTAAACGCATCCTGAAAATCAACTGGCAAGACCGTGTCCCTCACAATGAAATCCTGTAGCGTGCAAATACCCCCAGCATGTTCTCTCTGCTGAGTAAACGTCGCCTTCGATTGCTGGGACACGTCCGACGCATGGAGGATGGGAGACTGCCAAAGGACATCCTATATGGACAGCTGGCCACTGGCACGAGAAGAGTCGGCCGCCCCTCACTCCGTTTCAAGGATGCATGCAAGAGGGATATGAAGGCATGCGAGATCGCACCTAAATGGATGGGATGTGCTGGCCGAGGACTGAGGCACCTGGAGACTGACAGTAAGTAAGGGTATATCAGTCGCTGATACGAGGAGAGGCCAGTTGGCGGCAGAGAAACGTGTAAGAAAGGGCCACGTGGCAGCAACCACAGTAACCCAGGCTTCCCAGTATGTCTGCACAAACTGCAAAAGGGACTGCCACTCGCGCATAGGCCTGCACAGCCACAACAGACGATGCCAACAACCCAGAGACAAACGACACCCCAAGGGCGCTATCCGAATGGTTTCCCGAGACTAAGTCGCCAATGATTGATTGATAATGAACATATAGCTTAAAACAGTACACGTGAAACAAACTTAACATTCGATGACATTTACCTTTCTGGTATGGTTGAGTTACTTTATTGGGATGAATTTAATATAAAATTTTAAGAGGGTAGTTGAAATTTCCTTCAAAGGAAATTATTTTCAGGCAATAACTTCTGAATATCAACTACGTAGTTATTTTCTTAAATGTGTATACTACTGGTGATCTTAAAAACACAAAAATAAGCGTAGAAACAAATTGCATTGGCGCTACACCCCTCCCCATCTTTGCTATCCAGGAGTTAAATTCTGAGATAATGTGAATGTTTAAAAATATTCTCTTTTTGAACAGCAGTACTGGTTGAATTGCACTCTTTTCTTCCGCACATTTGTTAAATTATGTAATGTTGACTTTTTTAACGAAAAGGTTTTGCTTCACGTAACACCCAGAATCTGCAATTGGATGTGTAGACAATTTTAGCTTAACTTGCCAACCAGCTGTTCGCTCATTCTAAAATTAAAGAAAACGCATTGCTGATATTTGGTCTTACTTTGCATCCTTTACGAATTCAATTTCTGCAGGAGCGGAGTATGATGTGCACGATAATACTCTCCACTGGATATCCGTGCCGAAACCTACACAAGCAAATAAAAAGCTCCTATTAATAAACTTCGTCTTCACCTTAAATTTACCTTTTTAAAACCTCGTTAAAATTATGAAAGTCGACATGAAAGAAAAGCGTACGCAAAACGATAGTTTTTTAATATTGCACATTGTACACAGCGTCATCTCAGCGTGTAAAATGTGCAATATTATAAAAATACCGTTGTGTGTACCCGTTTTATTCGCCTACTAATAAAAGTATTTGTCAAACATAATTACATGAAGAATTGGTGTTTAAGATTGAACACAATATAACGACTGATATAGTTAAAATCAAAAGTATTAGTAAAGTTAATATTGTGTCATTAAGAAAGAGAATAGTAAAGGAATAAATGTGCCACGGTTAGACTAGCAAGATTTCTCTGTAAGAGGTCATTTGTTTATAATCACCTGACAATATGGCGTTGGCGTTCGCCTGACTTAGTATAGCGTAGTGCAACGCAAGGAGCATACTAAGCAGGAAACCAGACTAAGAGTTTTTTCTGGTGTTCCAAGCAGTTTATAGTGATTAAATATAACAACATATATACATTATTAGCATAAAATTATATATAAAGACAAGTATGTATGCATTTGCTAATTAACAACTTCCAGATGATAATTAATCAAAGATTGGCTGTAAGCCATATCATACTACAAATATCAGATGTATCATTGATTTGCCTTTAAGTCACTATTCCTTGTATGATAGGACTATCAAATGTAGACGCTACACAAGGAAACAGTGCTTTGCTATTAAGCGTTTTGAATCTCGGATTCGTTATTTAGATAAACTGTTTTGTAAGGATCGTATCATATAATAAACTGGTATACAGTTACTTCATTCAGTTTCCTTCTATTCACCATTAATTTATAAACAACTCTATCAGCATAGGACTTTTTTGTCTATGTTATGATTTTATTTTGAATTTGTAATGTTATGCATATCCGAAATCATTTTGTGCAATTTAGTTAAAGCATCCTAATTATTTTGTACAAACATTGCAATGTATAATCATCTCTAATTTCAGTTATGTGCACGAATGCTAGTGACCCCGGGAATTCCATTTGCTTTCAGATATACTATCTTCCTGGTTTGGTACCATGAATATTCATTTCGCAATATATCCCTCTAATTGACAAAATTTGTATTTTCATGACGAAGATATTAATATAAAGCACTACAGATGTGGAAACTGTCAGCCTGGTATGGACATCCACGTGACTAACACCATCAAATCCTTTATGTACTTTTTGTCTGCAATGTACCCCAGTCTTGCTATTTAAACCAATGCAAATTGTTTTTTACTTCGTGTTTTCAAAACTCTAGCAGTGGCTGAAGACAATTCAAGTTGTGACAATGTTGTTGTTGGTGTGGGTAAGAGATTATAAATGTTCTGCCAACAACAGCATAATGATTGTGTATCTTAGAAACAGAATAGAAACTAAAACATAATGAACAGATTGGACTTGAAGATACGTCAATTAGAAGGAAGGCCAGAAATTTAATTTTTAGGCATTTTTGTTCAATGCAATTTTTATTATTATGATTCAAATGTGTGTTATAATTTATAATTTTGTGTTTTAAGTTTCCTAATTCTGCAATCAGAAATATTGTACAAGTCTAATCAAGAAGGGCTCTGGTTTATCGGCAAGTTCTCCTAGGCTGGTATTGATAATGCCATTATGACAAAAGTGATATTACCATACAATGTGTATGTGATGACATCTGTAAATTTGAATAACAGGTTTTGGAAAGTTTGCGAACTATAAGTTAAAATGAAGTTGAAAGTTCCAAGGCAGCCGACCGTATTTGGAAAACAAAGATATTACATTATGGTTCGTAAATTTTAGTAAAACTCCGGAACACGGACTTTACAATTTGTCTTAACGATGAAGCATATGTTAAGTTAATCACTTGACCTTTTATGAAAGCAAGTTTTGATTCTCCGCTTTCCAGAATTATATTACGAAAGACATAAAGCCGTCGGCAACAGTTTTGCATTGATCTGCATGGTGGTAGCTAGTTTTTTCTTTACGGGTAAGAACATAACTACGTGCTAAATTTAAACATTTTCTTTAAGATAGTAATGAAAAGATTTAAATATTGGTAGACAATTGGAGTCAAGTCTCGTTAGAAATTTTGAAACAATTTTGTATATTTCTTAATTATCTAATATGAGATGTTAAATATATCATGATGATTGTTGCAACTTTTTTAATAGCTTATATGTATTGATAATCATAGAGTTGGCTGTTGTAAAGATGAGTTCGCTTCCAACGTCATGTTCAGTAATAATTCATATAGAAATAAAATATTCTTAAAGTTAAAGTATAATATTTTTTTTAGTTCAAACATTCATCAAAATACTTTTATATAAAATGTTTTTTTTTATTAGTCCGAAATATTGAATTTTTAAGCACTTTGGCTATCGTTAATTTATTCGTAATTTACATATTTAGATTATGTTCTAAATGACAGAAATTCCAGAATAGTATGAAGTTGGATAGCTTAAAGTAATATTCTAATTTTATCTGCAGTTTTATATCTAAAAAGCAGCACTGATGTATACCTATATCTATGTCAGGAAAGTGATTTTCTAGACAATTATTCAATAATTTAATTATCTGTTAAAAATAGTTTCCATCGAACTGAAAACATTTCTTTACAACTCGATTCCGCCGGACTTCCTGAAAGCTCACCTTTCTCAATAGTTCGAACCCAGTACTTCTCCGATCGTCAATGATGCAAAACATATCATCATTTCCAGTAGTGACACCTCCGTAAAAGAGGCTCGAACTACATGTCATCTCTATATCGATCTAAGTGTGCCCGTCAATAAATTGGGCATGAAAGGAACTTTTACCATCAGTCATCATCACATGACAATGGGCTGAAATTGCCGGACAAAATCAATTCATGACAAGAAATTCCCTCATAACAGATATGAAATGTTTGACATTAACCATTTTATAAAATTAATTTATTTATATATTTATATATTTATTTATTGTTAAAATGAACTAGAATTATATCATGGCTACACTAAATGTAAAACAACCAACAGCTAATGATATGAAACCCAGCCCTCTAAGCGTACACAAAACTATTTTTCACAGTCACTCACCTTTGGGTTTAATTTGCATTGTCATAGGATCACCTATTAGGAATTTATCCTTAGCCTGTTTATGTTCGTCTAAGATCATCATATCAAATGTATAAGCATTCACTGTGTCCATTCCGTACACGTTTGCAGATCTAAAATAGACAATCAGGTTGAAGTTTCAAATGTATTTCTTTTGCATTGAGTGATTGCTGTATCCTATCCATATTCATCAGTGGCAGATCATCCAAGAGTGATATATTTCATAACAATATTTACATGGATACAGTAATGCATGTACTGTCTTACCAGGATTAAATAACGAAAGAACTGGTATTGTCCAATGCAAAGTTAATTATAGAGTTACTAGTCTATGCCCTTACAAAACGTATCAGAAATAGGTGTAAAGATACAAACTTTGTTAAAGTAAACAAATAATGTATTTCGATGGAAAACAAAGCAAAAATAGAAAAGACATTACCCTTCTGTGACATAAATCCCAAAATAATCTTAGAATTACAGACACAAGTTTTAAAGATAAAAGTTCTGAATAAACCCATGGTAAAAATCCAAATCCTATTCAATGTTGAACGTGTTGATGTGTACGTTGTGCCCCGTATAATGCTGATATGCCAATAGTCTTTTGTTGAATCACAGTAATATAATTCTAGGTTTGAATTAACTATAAATCCCAGTGAATGTCTCTGTTCAAGAATATTTTTTTGTTATTTCACTTCGACATAAAAATAACTGAATTCTATAATTTGAAGAAATACATTCCAGCCCAAATAAACTTAAAGACACAACAGTAACACAAAAACGTCCGCTAGATCTTAAAGCAAGAATAAATATTTTTTTTTCGATTGATATGATTATTCAGCCCACTTTATGATCTCAGGTTACAATCACCATTTTCTAATAAAATAACCTATTACCTCATCGAACATTTCGATCTGGAAGGTTCTAAATGTGTAGACTATTTAAATAAAATGCTAGTTATAAATAGGAGGCATGTTACTGAAATGATAATACCGAACCTGGACTATGTCAGATACGCCACGGGAATCCCAATAACCTAGACCCAGACCCAAATAAACATGTTTACTTATAATAATAATAATTTTAATGCCAAACACAGAGAATATTTTAGTTATGCATTAGTTGTTTACAGATTTTAATAAATAATTAATTCATATTAAGTAGAAAATAAACATGGTTTGAACAAGTCCATAATGCAATGTTACATTACCATAGCATATCATAAAATACATAAACCAATGTCAATTAAATATATATATATATATATATATATATATATATATATATATATATATATATATATATTAACATTTTTTATTACCATGTCTAGAGCATGATCTCTTAAGTGTAGTGCGCATTACTTTGCATACTACAAGAAACTGTCATTCTCTACTGCCATTAAATTGTGGGGCCCCCGAGTGGCCAAGTGGTCTAAAGCACTGTCCGTTACGGACCACTGCCATCTCACCTCTGTCTGCGTGTGTTCGAGTCTAAGATTCGGCAAATGTAGTTATGTGAGAAAGCTTGCCAGTAGCTTCTCGTGGGTCGGTGGTTCTTTCCGGGCGTTGCCCGGGTTCTTCCTCCACCATTAATACTGGCCGCAATGTATAGCCTATATTGTGCTGAAAAATGGCGTTAAACCATAAAAAACAAAACAAACAAACTGCCACTAAATTAATACCGTAGCTAACCTATCCATGAGCAGCCACCGGCTGATACTAATCAACTTTAGAATCTAGCATATATTGACCTTTACGTTTTTCATAATTAAAACTATAATCTTCATTATTTAATTTTTTACAAAATTATTTCTTAATTTTTATAATTATTTATACAGTCATGAGCCCTTTCAAATCAATTTTTTTAGAGATTATTCCAGATTGTTGTTTGTCAATGCCGGCACAGTTATTAAAATATGAATTTCTCAGTTCTAGGCATATTGGGCCTAAAATTGATTTTTGCTGAACATCAACAATACATCGTTTTAGACAGCAGTATATTTAGTATTAGTACACCAAAGTTCATTATATTCACTAAGTTTAAATGTTTCTTGAGTATTTATTAATTTGACCGGGATTTCATCAAATATTCTGAAGGTCTCACATTTCTAAATAAATAGTGCCTTCGTTAATGGATTGAAACAGACTTACATGGTCAATTTATATATTTTTATTATTATGAAAGGGTAGGCAATGAAGGTCATGAGATTCAAAAAAAATTTGGATTTGCTTGTTCTTTATGAATCAGTTGAAAAATATGTAAAATGTCGGTTTTCTTGGTCTTGCTAACAAATATTTGTTAATTACTCTGTAAGTTTGTTTGCGATACTACTAAAGCAAACCAGTCAAACTCTAATGACATTTTACTGAATTTATTGAACAAAATGTGAGTTAATGTGTAGCCAAATACGAAGATGTATATGAGATATTCTAAAAGTATGACAAAATAAACAAATAGTTGTCATGGGACGCATGTATTGTTCCGAAACACTACTCATAGGCCATCCTATCTCAATTCAAACTCAGCTACTGGAATCACTGGATTCTGAAGGAGAATGTTCCACAAAATAAAGGCAATTTGCGTAATAGAACATTAGTATCATATAGTTAGAACCTAAACTGATAGGATTCTTTCTTTAGGTAAATCCAAATCATTGTATCAAACATACTCTAATAATATTACCCTTTAGGATCCAGTCAATAAGGTAAGGTTAAAGAAAATGGCGTTGACAAACAAAACGTAAATCACTCTGAACGTTATCAGACATTAATAAGTCATCTGGACAGTTCAGAATATTTACTACCAGAACTACGTCCTGATAGATTTCCGCTAACAAAAGCAGCTACTCTATTTCATTCTGAAGCAACCAAGAAAGAAACGTTGGTGATCTCAGTAATGTACATGGTACACCACATAACGATAACACCGATAGAAAAGATGACCACTTATAAACATACACTTATCTCAGTCTGGAGATATGTTTTGTTTCCAGCATTCCCAGATTTCCAATAAGTGACGCATTGCTCTTATAGACATGTTATTTGACCGGAACCATTCATGTTTAGGCTCGAAAATTCTGAGTCTTGTAAGTCATACGAAGACTTAATGTGCTGGCATAGAGAACTCCTCAGTAGCAGGACTCAAACACGCAAACACGTTAATTACAGCATACACCTATGCCAAACATTTCTTTAACTTAAAACTATTTATCAATGGTGAACAACCTGCAATAATGAAGGCATCCCCAGTGTTACTGTTAACCGCTATGTTGGTAAATCTGATAGTGTATCTAATAACAGCCAACACGTGTTACTGCTGACTTGAAAACGGTTAAGTGACATTATTGCACTGGAAAATGACCGCGACCAGAAAATAAACAGCCTTACCAGCTGTATTGTATCATTTAAATGTCAAAACAAACACTTGTTCTTCGATAATGCTACCATGACTGAGGCGATAATGGCGTTAGAAAACACGAGAGCAGCAAGCAATCAAATTTTTACGAATCAATTAAAAGACAGCAACACCTCAATACCTGATGGCTATTGCCTATATAAATGCTTGCAACATTACTGAGGTGGGACATACTCTGACAGATTAACCTCACTTCACAAAGATACAAACTCGAGATTGTACACTTCATAATCAATGATAAAATCTAAGTGTACTTAAGCCCCAATCAACCGTGCACCAGTAGTTCCCTTCTCAACATTCTCAACAAATCACACCAGGAGCTTTAACGGAAATATCTGAAGATGACTATAGTATCATTATAATCAAAGAGATACTCAGATGTCTTGAAGTGAACGCAATGTCACACAAAGCATCAGTGAGAAAGAACGAAACAGTGCCAAAACAAATAATGTTTTCTTCCGAACCAAACACCAGAAGTATTTGTGCACACGAGCGTGATGACTGGTGTGATAGTGCATCCACTGGATCATAAATCAACAAAAACAAACGTTTATCACAAGGAAGCAAAATTGACAAGGAGTTTGAGAGTACCAGAATCAAATCCTAGCAATTATTTACACACTTATAAAGAACTAACACAATAAATATTGTCGTCACTAGCCAATGGAAATAGTATGTCATCTAAACAAGTATTCCAAAATAATTCACAAAATCATGTCAAGTACAAACCATACAATGATTTTACAAATGCTGAGGAAATATTTACAGGTATAGAAAGAAAACACATTGTATGTTACCTTTATTGCGTATTCATGACTCTTCTTTTATGCCATTCAGAAACCAAAACATACCGATACAAGCAGCCACACTATAATGCAAACAATCTATCATGTGTTTCCATGGAAGTAAAGCTCACTAGTAAGCATAAGATATAGGATCAAAGCAATTTTAATGGTCCAGAATAATTTTATCCAGCTATAAGAAATCTCAGTCTCAGAGAGCATGGTCAAACAGAAAAAATAACTACAAAAGAATATAAACGAAGACATCGTTCCTCTATGATTTCAAGAGTACCCACTACAATAAAACTTACTATGTGTATTATTTTACATAAATACTATTTGCATAAATTAACTGTGTTTGTGAACTTTATTCGAAATGTGATAAGTATTATGCTTTCAGTCAATTTTCAAAGCAATTTATTGAAGCTATTGTTACACGCACAGGGGTATTCACTTGACCGAGCGGTGTCAAAACCCTGGCGCGAGTCACGCTGGAAGTCATAAGTTTTCCCCAAATTTCCAAAGACTTCCATACAACTTGAGTTGTAAAATGGAAAGAAAGACGTGTCTGCTATAACTAATAATCTTTGCTCTAATCAATTGGCGACCCAGAGGAGACAACTTGCCCAAACGTCCATTAACTGCACCTTTGCATGGTTTTTCTTCATTATCATCCGTTTTCCGTACCGATAGCTTGTCATGCCATAGAAATTACACCAGTATTCCCTTACTAACTGGGAAATATTTAACTGCGCGACCCTAGGCCAGTCAATCCACAGAATTTCCGGCGTATCACGCTCCTATACCTACGCCCATTTTCCACTATGGCCACATAAATGGTACCTACCAAGTTCCAACTTATTGATTCCATTCTATAATTTACTGATTTCCAACCATAAATGCTGCCTTTTCAATCACAATACTTGTATACACCGCTGAATTTCAATATGGACTATGTTACTGAAAGGGACAGTCTTTCGGCTTGTGCCTAAATTCACTACTAACGACCCCAGCATGGTTCAAATTCACTAACACTCCTCTCTGTGATGTTTGCTCCTACTAATTGGCTAACTATTTCGGGCTAGCAACTCCAAATTTATTACACTATAAATTTATAGAAGCTATAGTTCTATGATATCTCACTCATAAATGAACACGGAGCTTCACTCTTACAATCTTTTATGTATGCATTTCATAAACAATAAATAGGCCGACATTACGTTTTCTTGATGCTATGTGCCTGATCCTTTTTCCAGAGTTACATGTGGAAAAAACAGATGTGTTGCTGACGTATAAAAAGAACTTGGAACGAAACTTAAGCCACTGAACTATATAAGCGACATCGTAATTGGAGCGAAGCTTGTTTATATATCCTTTACAAATATATTTATTTTGTGCATACATGCAAAATGATTATGAGAGTATAGAGAAATGAATGCTTTTCTTGACAACGTTTACGAGAATTATTCAAAAGAAGGGTATATAATAAATTGCAGGTGACATGTATACACATATGTATGTATGTATGTATGTATGTATGTATGTATGTATGTATGTATGTATGTATGTATGTATGTATGTATGTATGTATGTATGTATGTATGTTTGCTTAGGGGTTTTAAAGTAGCTTTAAAAAAAATGAGTCATATCGCTACGATGTCTGCAGTGAGGCAGTTTATAGTGATGTCTACCATTGGGGCATCATGTCGCATTATCCTGACACCTGGCCGAATAGTCCTAACACTAACCTCTTAATGCTGAGCGTCAAACGAGGCAGCTGTTAGTACCATTTTTGTATGTCTTTGGTATGACTCGGCCGGGGATCGAACCCACGACCTCCAATTTCCGCGGCTGACGCTCTAACCACTAGGCCACCGGAGTGGTATGTATGTATGTATGTATGTATGTATGTATGTATGTATGTATGTATGTATGTATGTATGTATGTATGTATGTATGTATGTATGTATGTATGTATTGTAATACATTTGGAGCATGAGCATTTGGTTATAGAGCACCATTGTAAGAAACTATTAGATTGTTGTGATTACTTGTTTGATTATTTGATCTTGTCCCGTGGAAATATTACGTAGCCCGAACAAATTAGGCATTTCCATGAAGCAAACGTCACGGAGTTAAGTGTTAGTGAGTTTCAATCATGCCATGGTTTACTTTTGGTGAATTCAGGTCAGAGCTTCTGAGTGTCATTGTCGTACCATAGTTCCGACTGAAATCTAGTGGTGTACGTTGGTTGTGTGACTCCAAGTGCAGTATTTATGATTGGAGACTAGTAAATTACACAATGGAATAAACTAAAAGTGATGCTCCGTCGTCGATAGTTACCTAATACGTCGCAATGGTGGCAAATGTGATGCAGACGAAATGTGGCTCAAAACCATGATTTAACTGGCGTAAGGTGGTGTAGTAAAATATTTTCCTTTGTAGGGAAGTTGTATAGTTTTGCAGCGTAAAATTCTGAAGATACGGAAAGTTGATGAAGAGAAACAACGCAGATTTGCAGTTGATGGACAGTTACAAAGTTGCGAGATCTTCTGGCTTGTATTTATTAAAGTTAGTTATAGAATGGACATGTTCGGCTTTCTAATTTACAACAGAAGTTGTATGGAAGTCTTTGGATGTTAGGGAAAACTTATGACTTCTAGCGGATTTGTTCCATGGTTTGACACCACTCGAATAAAGCAAATACCCATGGTTCGTAACACGAACATTTTTGGTGGCAGCGGTGTGATGTTTGATTAGTTATGTGATAGTTATTTGGTTTGACTATGTTTAGTACTGACTATTCTTTCACAATTAGAAGGACAAGTAGTATAAAATTTAAAATAAATAAATAAATAATAATAATAATAATAATAATAATAATAATAATAATAATAATAATAATACTGATAGAGCCCTTTAAAATTGTGACTTTAAGCGGAATCGCTCCAGAGTTTGGCACCGCTCTGTCAAAAGCAAATAACCCTGGTTAATAACATTTTGAAGTATGTATGTATGTATGTATGTATGTATGTATGTATGTATGTATGTATGTATGTATGTATGTATGTATGTATGTATGTATGTATGGTATGTATGTATGTATAAAGGCATTAGATTAGAAACACTTACCCAGCATAATGAATGGCTTTACTGATATCGACTGTAACATTAGTGTGCTCCGAATCCGGGCCAACGCATTTCAGCTGGTACAATTTTGATTCTTTTCCACCGATAAAATCCTTGTTTCTTGGTGCAACAATGACGTCAAAATTCTGGATTAATATATCACGATTTGTCATATATGAATACGTAAAGTCTGGAGTTAAAAAATAAAATAAAAAAATTGTTATGGACATTTTGTTAGGATGAGATAAGTGTTTTGTTGTTGTTTTTGGTTGGGGGTTGGGGGAGGCTTTTTCTTCTTGTCGGCATTTTTTAATCTTAAATATGTTACACAAATGTTTACATATCGAACTCACAGAATATATGACAATAGAGCTAGCTATCAAAGTAAATAAATTGTACCTTTTCAACTTTCAACTTGAATACCCGAATCTATGATTAAATACTCAGGATTGATGTATTCCGTCTTTTGTTAATTATTTACGGTTATGTGTCTGTCCCTGTGAGAAAACTGTTTAAACACCTAACGGTACAGGCTATATTGTAAAACGACAAACAACATGATCAGACCTATACTGCAATAGAATGAAGAAAACTTACACAGAAAGATTAGGAATACGAAGCTATGTATAAGAAAGGTATTTTTTAGTCTTAAGCAATACTTTGATAAAATAACTTTTCTGCAAATATAAAATTGTCTCTACCTTATCATGTTCCCCAAATGTTCGCGCCATTAAATATTTATTTAAGGTTTATGTTATTGTGTGTAAAGTATATGTAATTATTAATCTGCTATCGACTATGTTTAAGAACGCCTAATTATACAGTGATGACATAATGTTAAGGATTTGGCAAATTTGTCGAGTTAAAGCGATTTAAATGGACATTTTGAAAGTTTTGAAAAAAACCAACACGATGTGTACTTACCCAACAACCCCATATGATGAAATATTTAGTGTCGTTGCTGGTTGTTTTGCACTCAGCCCAAATCTCGTTCACTTTATAAGCATATATGTTAGCAGGGTTTCCAAGTAAGTTTTTCTCTATCAAAATCTGGCTCAATCCAGCTGTACTGTTGCTGGAAGGACTGCAAGCTATAATGTAGAAATAACCTTTAATGATTAGTATTGACTAATAGACGGCATTTATGAGATACTTAAGTGTGAATCTAGAAATTAAATAAATTTAAATCTTTCTTCATTCCTATTTTCACATTTAAAAAACCTATCCTGATATTTCCACATGTGAAATTTATAATTTCACATGATGCAGTGCAAAGTTTCATAGCTTTATTGTGTGTGCGTACAAATGCTGTACTTTAGAAAAACGACTATTTTGTGAACAAAACAAAAACTAAACTGTCATATTTCAGACATGGCAAGTAATCTTTGAAAAACAAACTTGATCAAATTAGAAACTTCTGTAATTTTCTCTCACTTCCTTGACAATAACCGGCATCCAGCTGAATGCACTACTGAATCGTACTTGCTTTGTTTTCAGATATGGTCAAATATTTTACAAAAAGTAAAAACTGTCATTTATTGCGACAGATTAGGTCAACCTAATCCGTCCTCTTTCTTAAGTCACATATATTTATATGATCAGCCTATGAACGTTCGAAAAGGAGATCGGGTGAGCATGATGTGCCGTAGAGTCAGTTTGATCTAAAATGAAGCAATTGGTATATAATATATAGAAAATTGTTTCTTGTCCTGCGTAAACACCTCACATATTTCATTTTGTGGTACGATAAACTATATATTAATAAAGATATGAAACTAAGTTAAAAGAAAGAAAAAAAAAGAAAGCGTTAATATTATTAAGTATTTCAGAAAAGATTTAGGACAAACAGTTAAAAAATCCCAAAATCACTTAAACAAGATTACATAATAATAATAACATATAATGGTATTTAGAAATATTTTAAATGACAAAGAGCGATTAAAGTAAAGTAAATACAAATTAAATCAGATATATGAAACATTTCACCATTAAGAAAAAGAAAGAAGTTCTTTTTTCAAGTATTCCTGTTTGAGAGGGTTCAACTTGTTCGGGAATTATTTGACAGGTTTGAAATTTAAAATTTCAACGTCATGAAGAAATTTGTTGTTCTTGTAGGGACATCTTTAAAAATGTGCTCATATTCAAATTATAACTGTTCAAGTTCATTCCTTTCTTGCTCTTGCAAATGTCGAAGTTTCTGGTCCCGATCTTTCATAATTTCTGAATTCCGAAGATTTTTCATTCCAATATCAGTGGAATTCCATGATATTCATTCAGACTGATTGGGACAGGTACAACTAAATTAATTGTACGTTTAACCTGGATATCTCTTTGAACGGTACTCCTATAATTTCTTTAGATCAGATCAACACTAAGAATATAATTTAACTCATATATTTCTTTAATTTAACTCATGTATTTTTTAAATTTAACTAATTGATTTTTCTAATTTAACTCATTGATTTTTATAATTTAACTCATTGACTTTTATAATATAACTCGTTGATTTTTATAATTTAATTCGTGTATTTTTTTCTTCACTTTGTAAGGGCCGTAGAATCTAAACTGAAGACAATTTTGAAGAATGAGCGAGACAGAACTCCATTATCAGACTCAAATGTTATCTCCATTGTAGTTTTTTCAAACCATAATTTGAAATTTGACTTGAATTCATCAATGCCAAATTCAAGCACAATCATATATTCCTGACCTAAAATTTGACCTTTGCCCCGATTGGACAGTAGTAGGAAGTCCAAAGTGAATTTTAAAAAAACTTTATCAAAGCTTTTACTGATGTTTTAGTTTTACAATATTTCAAAGAAATTGCTCTGAAAACCTTATTGACGTACACATAATGGCCAATATGTATTGGTTACCTGACGTGGTCTTGTTTAAGGGACCATCAAAATCTATGGTTATCCTGCTAAATGGTACATCAACGGCATGAATAAGAATTCCATATTTTATAACATAATAGACAGACCCTTGGAAACAAACAGTTGATCTCGGGATCATTTTCCTGTTCGACGACAAGTGGTTGTCGTTAATCACACTGATTAAAATAAAGAGAATGAATAGTTAAAAGACGATCACTGTAATGAATACCTTCTGATTGATCCAAACAAGGAAGGAAAGTGACCTTATCAAACGCCTGACCGAACAATACATGTGTTAGCTAAAGGAATACTTTCCTTATTAACTTTATTCTCAAGAGCTATCTTTGCCATAGCTCTGGTAACTGCACAAGCTGGGAATAAATCAGGGGATGCTTTCTAAATTGGATCAACTTTCTGATCCAAGCAAGGCTTGTCAGTTACAAGTGGATAAAACACAACTCTGTCTTCAGCTAGGTCGTTGCCTAGTAACAAATGAATGCAATCAACTGATAAAATAGTAACGTGTCCCGATACTAAGCATAATGATAATGGAGATAAACATTAACAAAGCTGCGCTCATCTTTTTTATTAATAACACTCTCATTCGAAGAAGACTTTTTTTCAGAAAAAGGCAAAGTACCTGACAATAAAAGACTCTGAGAAGCTCCTGTGTCCCTTAAAGTTTTAATAGGAATTGGATTTGATTGGCTGAATCACCCAAGAGTGATATAGAATCCTTCGATATGAATGGTTTATTAATCTCCTTAATAAAAGCAGACGGGTTTATTAGACCCAATAAATACATTGCTTTCAATACATGACCGTGACCTTGACCTTTTATAAGTAAGAGCATTTGGAATAGGACTGTCTTGATTCTGTTGCCCATTTTTTAATTTGTAGCAATCCGAAATAACTTGTCCCTTTCTCTTGCAATATGTACCCGAGGGAAAAGACAGTGATCTAGAATCAAGGTTATCAGAAGCTTGATTTTTAGAAGTTGTGCCGGTCTGAGTTTTCGAATGGTTTTCATTAGGCTGAAATAATTTTCTGCCAGAAGACTGTTGAGTAGAAGCCTTATTTAAAAAAGGAACTTTATGAGCTTAAAGCATACACGTCAGCGGCACGAGCAGCATTTTCCAAGGATTCGATCTTGTGTTCGTCAGGAAAATCCTAATGTCAGTATGGACACAGTTCTTGGACTATTCCACTAATATTATTTGTCTGAGACTTTAGTCATCTTTATCAAGAAGAGCAAGAAGAGCACCACGTGTCAAATTGTCCCATGCGAATTCGACATGGGTCTGCTCAGTTTCTTGTTTTTAGTTTCAGAATTTTTGCCGATAATCTTCAAGATAGAGTCCTTAACTATATCATAGACAGCATTCTGCTCTACTCATAGTGAAATGTAAATCTCACGAGCTTTATCAGTGAGTACACATTGCAATAACAGAGTACGGTACTCTTCAAACTCTCTGACGAAAGCCAATAATTTTTACTCTAAGAATATTTATTTTCAAAGGTGTTTACTTCACTGAGTGATTTTTGAACCAAAGTCTAAAATTAAGGTACAAATATCAAGATTGATTCTATTATCAGGTGTTTTTGAAAAGATTTAGATCAAACTGAAGTTTCTTTTTAACAAAATGCCAAATCACGTAACAAGTATGCCTCATACTTGCATGTAATGAAATAAAAAGAAAATTAAAATTCGCAAACAAACGATAAAATTAATATAATATAATTTAAATCAAATATACGTAACATTAGAGTATTAAGAATTAAATCCAAAAATCCTAAAACGGCTATCGCACATCTAAATGCATCATGTTCCAAATAAATTCCAATATTGAATATGTTGGCATGCATGTAGTTTTGAATGATGCTCCAAAGGCCTGTAATGTAGATTGAGGTGTATCACAATAAAATAACCCTTGATTGAATCCATTATAATTTAAAATTAGCAATTTAATCCAAGAAGAATTAGGGGCACTTTGCAATTTCTGTGAATAATTAAATAAAATGAATCTAACCAAATAAAAACAATACATAAAATAAGACTGATTCCACTTTGGATGTTAAGGCAGTATTAGGTAACTTCTCGAGTAAACATCATTATTATAAAAAGCTAACACAGAATAAAATATAGCCAGGATGTAGGTCAGTCTCCTCTCTCTAACATTCAATGTTGGCAATACGTTTATGAATTTTTAAGTGAAAATATAATATCCTGCATACAGAAAAAGTTAAAAAAATCATCAATAATTATCATAATATTCAATCGATCCTCAGAAAAATATTAGCTATTCAATATTTTATTTACAAATAAATGTCACTGGTCAGGAAGACCTTTACTTGATTTTGGACTAAGCTCAATTACAAGATACAGATTTACAAAACATATAATCACTGGGAAAAACAAAAAAAAACGATACGAATGAAATATATATAGCATGTTTACTTTATCACTGATATACCACGATTTGTATCAATATTTCTTTGAATGAAAAATGTTTTCGAATGGTGTATGAAAGATATAGCGTACCCACTATACATAAATGTTATTTATATCACATAAAAATACGGATTCTTTCACTTTAAATTCAGTAAACAGTGATCGCAATCAACTGCTATTGACGGAATGATTGGGAGGAATGAACTCGGCATTACCCTTGCCAGTGTTTTCCACACAAAATGTAGTCCTCTATCTTTTGCGAGTGAAACAACCTCCTTTGCAAATAATAAGTTGCATCTTTTATTTTGAACTTATTTTCGTTCAAATTGATTACATAAATATTCATACTACTTCTGGCTGATTAATATATATATATATCATGTTAATTAGTACATGTTCTATTGATTAATACATGTCACGTTAATTAGTAATGTCCTATTGATTAAAAGATGTCATGTTATTTAATACATATCCATCGTTTAATGGTGTAGACATTTCAAATGAGCAGCAGTTCGTTTGATGAGCTTTACAAAGTGTATATATAGTCTGCGAAAGTTTGTATTTATCACACAGATGTGTGTGATTGGCACCCCTTAATGACAGGAAAAGGTAACATTCGTAAGTATTTTTGTCACTCAAAGTTATGATTTAAACATGTTTTGTTTGTTTTATTGTTTGTCCGTCGATTCTACGAGGATCTCTCTTGTCATCCGAGGGTTGGAAGGGCTGGTTCAGTTTTGTGCGTACGCAGGTGGCTGATGAGGCCAACCCGTCAAATTAATGTTCGTTTGCATCAGGGACAGGAGATGAGTGGGACATCTCCAGGAGGGTTGAGGGTTGATGGCATGTGCTTTTCTGTCTTGCCAATTCAGCTATGCAGCCTTTGTGCACGGTGTTACGAAATGCCCGATATGGTTTATCTAGTCTACCATACTTTTTAGGATAAACAGGGTGTCTTGTTTAATACACCATACTGGTTCAGTAAATGTGATTTTTCGTCTTGTCGCGTGAAGCTTTTATTGCTCGCGCGGCACGTGCGAATTAATATCCTCCGTCCAGAAATATACCATATAGTCTTGACAGGCTTATGCAACTTTATATCACTGGTATTGCGAACACTATCCACTGGAACACGTACTGCTAACCGTTCCCCATGTTTCCTATGTTTAATTCATTTAGAAGACATATATTATTAATATTTGTATCAATATTTTATTACATCGCTAGAGTTTAATCAGTGGAGATTCATCACATATTTAGAGCATAAATAATCAATAGCCTATTGCTAAAACGTACATACTAATGACCCCTTGCAGTGACGGACTGCATCACAATATATTCGCATAAAGAAGCAAAGGATATTCATGGAATTCTATAAACTTTTTTTTTATTTATTAATTACGTGTACTCGAGTTTCATATTTGGCGTACAACGATACCCAAGGGTGATTAATGTATATTGTGTCGTACTTCAAAATAGTGAGTTCAATCAATCCTACACCGCACGTGCGAACAGCTTTCGATGGGAAGAATCGAATGCCTTCAGTGCATAGACAAAACTCCGCAGAAAGAATCAATGAACTACTGCTAAAACATACATACGTATGACCACTTGCAGTGACGTATTGCATCACAATATCTCCGGTATTATGGGTACAACCTGAAATTGCGAAATATCGAATTGTGGAATGGTAACGGGTAGAATGCAGAAAATCTATGGATTCATTTCATTGTCGATTCAGCAATTCCGCGGCATCGAGAACGTCTCCTAGTGCACTTGCCACGGCTACTGCAGTTACAGAGGTGATCTCTGCCAAGACCAAAGTACAAACCAGCGCATATGTGTTGTGAAGTTTACAGCATTTACCCAGAAAAAAACTGTCACACCGTATTTCTACTTCTGTTTGTAATAATAACTTGTGGAAGTCGATCTTGAGGCTGTTAGATTGTAAAATAATCTTCAACGTAGCAAACGAATTTCGTCGCTGATCTTGTTTGTTCTGTTTTTCCAAAGTATTTCTTTCTCACTCAGCAGTGGATAAAATGATCTTGGATATGAGATAATCGTATCTTTATTATCGGTAGCGTGAACTACTAACAAATGTTTTGAAAAGTGTTTTATGATCCGAAGCGCTATGGTCGTTTGGTGTCTACTCTCTCCTTGGAAACGTTTGATATTTTAATCTTTTAAACATTTAATTTGACAAAGTTTTACGCACACTTCTTAAACTCAAAAATTTCACGGTGTAAACGTAAGCCTTCGTTTTAAATTTTCTGGAAGAGTGTTTTAACATCTCTCAATGTGGCAATAAGGACATAAATAGTTTATTTTCGTGAATCTGGACTTTCTTGATGTTGTGCCAAATGTGAAGGGTGTTGCTTATGGCTTACGTTATGTCGTCTTTGAAATCGCTGCATAGATTTGAGCTAACTCTTCATCTCGTGTCTGAGGCTATACGGCACGTCGTTGTCCTAACTGTCTTATATTTTCTTACTTGAACCTTTTCATCTTGATTGCTAAAATTTACTTTCATAAGGTTTTACGTGCAGATCGTCCTTATATCTAAGGTTAGTTTCTTAGAGTTGGAATATTCAATCATTCCTCAAACAATCAAGAAGATGGTAGAGTCAACACAAATCAACCTTCTTGTCGGAGATTTATCACAAGGGACCGCTTTGCCATCAAAACTTTAGAAAGAGTCATACCAAGGCGTACTTCAGAGAAGAAGACGGACTACACCTTCTCTCTCGAGATAAACGTCAAGTTACTTGCTATATATTCCAGGACAAAGAACATTGGACTACAGAATGTCCATAACGTTAAACAACTACAGTGGAAAAGAGAGACAAAGGTCAAGATACCTGTTATCATTGTCAGGAGAAAAATAACAGATAATAATTCAAATTTAAAGGCCCGTTACCATTGACCCTTCCTATATGACCCAATGAACCTTTCTGACTCATAAACACTTCAGTGTTTTTTGACGCGAGAGGCTCTTCCGTGTAAATTTTACGTCGAAGGCAACAACAAAAACCGCACGATAATTTTCCGTTTTGTGGATATAATGATATTCTCATGTTAATTCCCCTGGTGCCATTCTCGTGTTAATTTACCGATCGAGCCCATAAATTGTTTGGTTAAAATACGTGTATGTGGCCATGGAGTCTCATCCCTCGCCAGTATCGACTACGATCGGTAACCAGCAGAAATCTTAGTAGATCTTATGAACGAAATCCGTATACAAACATGCGCAGATGATCAATGCATGTGAAAGAAGCCAAGATCCAATAACTGAATGTTTTTGCCGTGAATGGCACTAACGAACCTTGGGCCGTTCGCTTATTTCCTACACTTAGCTGACCAAATTATTGGTGTTACCATAAAATCACTTCGTGTATGGCTACAGTTATCCAAGAAGAAATCAATAAACGTCTTCTTAAACTAATGCTGCTGAGACACAAGAAACAAACACGACTAGAGAAAACTTTAGGAAGATAGCAGAATATGTGATGTCGACGTTCTGGTTGCTGATGACACTGGTCCGATCATTGCAACAACGATCCGAGATGAACTTAACATCTTGCTTTACCCATTAACACTCTTAAGACCTCATATACGTGATGCGACGCAAAATCACAACCAGCTATGAAATCATGAAAAGAAATGCCTATGAATGGATCCGTTGTTAAAAGTATATCAACATGCTTGTAGAAGTTAATAAAAATCGTGTCAGATACGTTTGCTATATATGCACACAAAAAATTATTAATATTTTGTTTAATATTTAATTAAATTTAACTTTAATTATTGAATTTGTGATATAAAATATTTAGTCTCATTTTATATCGAGTTTGATTTTATTTTATTTATATAATCCTTTTCTTGCGCATTTTGACTCCGCACTTTACCCACGATTAAGTTTCTCATTCCGTACTTTCTCCGCATTCAGCCTTTGCCGATTTCTCAATTCCTTATTTTACAATTCTGCTTTTTACTCATACCCTACCCACACGCTTGTGTTAAATTACGAAAATTTGATACTTACAGTACTTTATTGAATCTGGTTGCTGTGAAAGAAAACAAAACTGAAGTATTTAGTACCAATATGCAAAACTCAATATAAAAGACGAAATACAGGAAGTGCTCAGTATCGGACATATGACTCAGATAATTTTATTTCAAGAATATTTTATTGCTCTGAAACAAAATGGTGAGGCTGAAGAACTATGTGGTAAAAAGTATTTGGTGTATAGTCGCTTAATAACTCGTTAGCTTCAGCAGAAAATCGGAATGGCACTAAGAGATACAATAATTGTACGCAAGTGACGTAAACCTTCCTCTCAAAGATACATCGAATGAATTGTTTTGATATCCACAAAACGATGGAAAAAATGTTTTAGATATCTGGCACTATCAACTATACTAGTGCAAGTTCATACTCGATTTCAAATATTCAAAAAGTACAGCTCATTGGGTCCCCCGCAGTAAGGGCATCAGAGTTAAATTACATAAAATTGAATATACTTCAGTTTCAAAACAAGATCATTAGTAATACCGCACTTGTTTTTGTTTTGTTTTGTTTTTTTATGGTTTAACGCCATTTTTCAGCACAATATAGGCTATACATGGCAGCCAATATTAATGGTGGAGGAAGAAACCGGACAAACCCCGGAAAGAACCACCGACCAACGAGAAGCTAATGGCAAGCTTTCTCACATAACTACATTTGCCGAATCTTAGACTCGAACACATGCAGACAGAGGTGAGATGGCAGTGGTCCGTAACGAACTCGGCCACTCGGGGCCCCTTAATACCGCACTTGTAGATATTATTTTACATGCAATATACTACTTTTTGCATAAGATATACAATTATTGTCGCCATTTTTCCGCCAATCCTACATAATTTGCTTACGGGAAAAGTCATAACCTCTACATGTATTTTTCAGCAATAATACAACAGTCAAAGGAAGAAGAACTGTATTTTGCGGTGTTACAGACATTCTGGAGTTGCTGTCGAATGTGGCCTTAAATTGGTGAAACCGATAGGTTTAAAGACATTGATGATGTGTACCAAAACATTAACTCAAGTATTTTCCTTTTCAGCCATAGCCCACCACTCGTCTGTCCTACTGTTTGTTTTTTATGTTGTTGTTGTTCTTGTTGTTTTGTTTGTTTGTGACGCATATCTGCCATGTTTGGTATCTTTTTTATTTCTTTCTCCGTCTGAAAAATCTATCCTAAAGATACACTTATGGACTTTAGTTACAATATGCAAGATCTAGCTCAAGTGAAATGGAAAAAAAGGATAACAAATTAATTGAACAAATCAAAAAAAGATGAATCAACTTCAAATTCATCAACTTTTCTTTAATTTTAGCTGTTAGGACGGTTATATAAATATGATAAGTGCTAAGAATCTATTTTTATAATATGTGTCTCGTGGAAAGCCGTGGAGAGCAACTTTAATGAACTAATAATGTTTGATCACATGACTTTTCGATTTGTGCAGTAGCTGCTTATAGATAATAATGCGATGTGTAATGCGTATATAAAGGTATGTGTATATTATCAGGCATACATTAAGTTGAACAAGCTTACCAATGTCAATAGCGCTACATTATATGAAGAACCTTATTATCACGTTTATATCGGACAGTTTTATTTGCTTTGGTAATTAGCTACGTGGTCTTCAATTTGGCAGTCAATGCTTTCCTCTGATATTGAGCAATATTAGGGTTTTTATCGTCGTCGCAGGCCACCGGTGAAAACCCTCCGCGTTTCTCTATTACGCGTTGAAACCTACTCACGAATATGCATAAACCTCTTCAAAGGTGTTCTTTTTAAATAAAAAAAGTCCTTTATTGATTTATAGAACGGGAAATTTCACAACTGTATAAGAAATTGTTCCATAGTTCTGTTACTCCCTATTTTCTTTGACGCTTGCTCTGAAAACCAAAGATGTCTCAGCAGCGATGTGCTTAGTGCTGTGAAATAATGTTTGATTGATAATTTCACAAGTGTTTCAGTTAATACATACACTTAGATGAAATAATCGTTTTCCCGAAGTAACTGTTTTGTGTTCTACATTTCGCGATTTTACTGTTTGGGTGATCTGTATCTATATTCTATACTTAAATCTCTTCCACCAGCTTTTGGTGAAGAGACACAAGTTGGACCACACCTGATATATTAGAAGATATCCGCCTATGGCGCAAGGATACGGGAATTGTCAATAGTGTTGATAAATTAAATGATACAAAGTTACAAACAGTGTCGATATTATAGGGTAAAATTCCTCGGTTACGTGGCGCGAATACTTTGATGTATTAAATATTTTGTTGTTGCTGTTGTATATATAACTTTACTATATATAATAGTGGATAAGTTACTTACTGTTGCAGGTGTTGGCGGCAAAAAGAAAGAAAAAAGAGAGAGAGAGATAGATAGATAGATAGATAGATAGATAGATAGATAGATAGATAGATAGATAGATAGATAGATAGATAGATAGATACAGAGAGAGAGAGAGAGAGAGAGAGAGAGAGAGAGAGAGAGAGAGAGAGAGAGAGAGAGAGAGAAGTATATAGAATGTTACTTACTGTTGTAGGTGTTGGCGTCTGAAAGAAAGAAAAAGAGATAGATAGATAGATAGATAGACAGACAGACAGACAGAAAACATAAAGAAAGAGAGTGAGAGAGATAGATAGATAGATA
>JARLTB010000184.1:9775000-9995000 GCA_030141615.1 Unio pictorum | reverse complement strand
GAAAAAAGGATAACAAATTAATTGAACAAATCAAAAAAAGATGAATCAACTTCAAATTCATCAACTTTTCTTTAATTTAGCTGTTCGTACGGTTAGATAAATATGATAAGCGCTAAGAATCTATTTTTGTAATATGTGTCTCGTGGAAAGCCGTGGAGAGCAAAGTTAATGAACTATTAATGTTTGATCACATGACTTTTCGATTTGTGCAGTAGCTGCTTGTAGATAATAATGCGATGTGTAATGCGTATATAAAGGTATGTGTATATTATCAGGCATACATTAAGTTGAACAAGCTTACCAATGTCAATAGCGCTACATTATATGAAGAACCTTATTATCACGTTTATATCGGACAGTTTTATTTGCTTTGGTAATTACCTACGTGGTCTTCAATTTGGCAATCAATGCTTTCCTCTGATATTGAGCAATGATATTAGGGTTTTTATCGTCGTCGCAGGCCACCGGTGAAAACCCTCCGCGTTTCTCTATTACGCGTTGAAACCTACACACGAATATGCATAAACCTCCTCAAAGGTGTTCTTTTTAAACAAAATTAGTCCTTTATTGATTTATAGAACGGGAAATTTCACAGCCGTATAAGAAATTGTTCCATAGTTCTGTTACTCCCTATTTTCTTTGACGCTTGCTCTGAAAACCAAAGATGTCTCAGCAGCGATGTGCTTTGTGCTGTGAAATAATGTTTTAACGATAATTTCACAAGTGTTTCAGTTAATACATACACTTAGATGAAATAATCGTTTTCCCGAAGTAACTGTTTTGTGTTCTACATTTCGCGATTTTAATGTTTGGTGATCTGTATCTATATTCTATACTTAAATCTCTTCAGCCAGCTTTTGGTGAAGAGATACAAGATGGACCACAATTTCCTGCCATCAGCATTAGGTTGATGTTGCCGTATACATGCTGCGTGGATACAAAATCTTACGTCGCGGTTGTACTCCAACTGTGGATTGGATCCCTATTATAGTACGTGCTATCATTTGCAGCAGTGTGCAAACGGTTTGGTCTTAAGTGCTTATATTGAACTTCTTTTTAAAAATTGCTGTCTAGCCATACCTTCGATTCCTTCCAGCTAATGGTTATATATAATAAGGATTGTAATTTCCTCAAAGATTTTTTATTTTTTTATGTATATCAACAATGATGTAAACTGGTAACATGATCAACATATGTGTCTGTTTGAACCGGGCTTATTCATGTTTCACATGGTTATTTAATTCGTAAAATAAACTATATGTAGCCAAGTTAGCTTTCATTTTCTAACCTTAAAAAAGCCCCTCGCTTAACAGATTCACAGCTTAGTTTGCAATTAGTGATACATTCTTTACTTTTACATCCCTTACTTTTAACATGAAGCGAATTAGAGACGGCATATTACTTTAAATTACAACTACAAGTTGGAAGTTTGAAAGTTGTTAAATGGTACAAGAGAAGAACAATTCTCGTCGATCTGTGGTTTATGCTTTCATTCAGACCTAAACATTGGGAATTTTAAATTATATGCACCTTCCGTGACACGTATTCACTGAAAATACAAATGTACAAAGATTTACATAGCTATTCACTGAAAATACAAATGTACAAAGATTTACATAGCTATTCACTGAAAATACAAATGTACAAAGATTTACATAGCTATTCACTGAAAATACAAATGTACAAAGATTTACATAGCTATTCACTGAAAATACAAATGTACAAAAATTTACATAGCTATTCACTGAAAATACAAATGTACAAAAATTTACATAGCTATTCACTGAAAATACAAATGTACAAAAATTTACATAGCTATTCACTGAAAATACAAATGTACAAAAATTTACATAGCTATTCACTGAAAATACAAATGTACAAAGATTTACATAGCTATTCACTGAAAATACAAATGTACAAAAATTTACATAGCTATTCACTGAAAATACAAATGTACAAAGATTTACATAGCTATTCTTGATAACGCTTGTAGGTTATAGTAATCTATACTGATACATTACTATTAATATAAACTTTTAAGTTTGATTAACTGGAAATGAGACACTTCTACAATTTCTTTTTAATAATTGATTTAGGATTGGTGGAATAACTTCTAATTCACTTAATAATTATGGAACTTGTGAATATGTCAGCAAATATGCTTCTGTATATTTTTATTAGTTAGCATCTTGCTTCATTCTTACAGCTGTTAAGAGTCAGATGTGAAACGTGCCATTATCATTATCAGCACGTGTGTTTTCATTTTAAGATCAAGCTGTAGATCTCATTGGTTTACATGCTGGGCTTACCTCAACCTGTTTAATTTAATTCTTTAAATTATGTATCTTTTTTCCAATTCTATTCACATATAAAACATCACAATACATAGTTTAGTTCGTGTTTCTTCTAAGAGTTGTGCAAATATATATTACCCCAAATTTCCAAAGACTTAAGTTGTAAATTAGAAAGCCCGACGTGTCCGTTCTGTAGATAAAGCATACTCTAATCAATGAAAGACCACAAACGTCCAACCTTGCCATAAACCGCACATCTGCGTGGTTTCTCTACGTCAGGTTTCGGTACCGACATCAGTTCACGTCGTAGAAACTATACAACTCTCACCTAACACAGGGAACTATTTTAACTACACTACCTTAGACAATTCATTTTATGATTTCGAGGCCATTTCGCCAATATAACTGCACCACATTTGCCATCATGGCGACATAAAACAGTATATGCCTAGTTCCTTCTTATGTATTCCTTTGTATAATTTACCACTCCACCAATGTACACCACTCGATTTTGATAGAGACTATGGTAACATTCATTCGGTTCGGTTTTGAATTCACTACTAGTGAACCATGGCATCTTGGAAATCCACTAACACTTCACTCCGTGCCGTTTTGCTCCTAATAATTGGCTAATTATTTCGGGCTAATAATATTTCCATTGCACCGAAATTCAATAAGCATTCAAGGAATCACGCAAATCTAAGAATCCTAAAAACCAGGCAATATCAAATGCGCATACTCCAAATTTATTACAGTGTGTTTAAAATGACACTTGGAATTGTCTCTTGGGAATACATGCGCTAGGATAGGAAAACAAAACTGTGAGATAATTACATTAAAATGGTCAAGAACTTTACCTGTCCATGTGACGAGTGAATTACAAATGCAACAAGACAGGACAGAATGTAGATTCCATACATCCTTGCGCTTTCTATCGATATCTGTAATAATAATAATAATAATAATAATAATAATAATAATAATAATAATAATAATAATAATATCAAATGTTATTAGAAGAGATAGCGACCACAGCATTTAGCAAATGGAGAAACAAACGTGCGGTATACATGTTACAACTTAAGGTGCGACAACAGATAAATCCTGTAAATAATTGTACAATAATTGACTTACATCAAACAAACATGGAGGGACTCGGACAGTCGTAGAGTGGAGAAATTGGAGCCAACGCCCAGAACTAACGTTTACTTGGATAATTTTTCTTATAGAGAGATGGATAAAAAAAAAACAGCATTTGAAGACGATTGCCGTCTTAAACCCCTCGCATGATGTGCGCGAAGAATAATGTAACTGATTCATAGGATTCTTCTAAAGATAGTCCGTAAGATTAACTTTAAGACCTTCATGAACTATAGTGTTACCAGTTTCACTAAACTATCATATGCATTCCTTCGCGATGATTTATAAACTCTGTTATTGTCAATTAAATTAATTTGTATACTTAAGTCGAAATGTTAGTGGTTGTTAGCATATTTATAGTGATTACTGTGACGTTTTCTTTTTTTTTCTATGAATTCAAAATAGTGTTTTTTTCACTATTATGCTTGCCTAAATGCATTTACTGTTTATATATATATATATATATATATATATATATATATATATATATATATATATATATATATATATATATATATATATATATATATGTTTATTGTTTGTTTGTTTTGTCAGTTTTAAATTCTTTTTTATATAGTCTTAAGCTTTTGTTTGTATTTGATACCATCAATCATGACTACTCTTCGTTATATGGTTTTCCTTTAATAAAATTTCCCTGAAGATGGGTGGCAGGAAAAGCCGACGAAATATAACATTGTATTACCTGGCATGTATTAAACAAAATGCCAGAGTTTAAGACAAATGCGAATGTGACAGCCAGCTACAGTGTTACACACAAAGCTTTCATACCTATGATTAGCACTATAAATATAAAAAAGAGAAATAATTACTGAAAATGATAAAATGTTGTTTTAACAGCTTGAGACTGAAAGTATCAAATGCAAAATGTGCATTCAGAATTATGAGAATAAAAAAATTATATTTTTGTCCCAATAACAAATCAAATGGTCAAATGAATGTATTTAGAAAACATTTGTGGTACAGGTGTGAATATCACGACTCTATAAAAGAACAATTTTAATATCTAACAAGCAGACCTATCGATAGCTATTTACCTTTCTCAGTCGATGCGTTAGTCCAAGACCAAGTATTGTGTATGTCTCAATCTAACGATTGGGGGTGTTATTTAAACCAGTTATACGTGACAGGCTGGCTATTTCCCTATCGCAATCCGGGGCATCGTACACCTTGCATCGTGAACTCCCTCCCGCTTTCTATCTCAGAATCGTCGTGACCTCAATATAATAATAATCAGCGAAACTATTTAACGTGACATTGTGCCACATTTCATCGTGTAATCCTGCTTTCTATCTGGAAGAATCATCGTGACCTCAGCGAAACTATTTAACGTGACATCGTGCCACATTTCATCGTGTAGTCCTGCTTTCTATCTGGAAGAATCATCGTGACCTCAGCGAAACTATTTAACGTGACATTGTGCCACATTTTATCGTGTAGTCCTGCTTTCTATCTGAAAGAATCATCGTGACCTCAGCGAAACTATTTACCGTCAGTTTCTGGTTGCATAATATTGTTGAGAAAGCTATAACCGCTACGACAAAATGATGCAGAAAATGAAAGAGGATAAGAAGGGGAAATCAAAAAGCGAGGCATTGATGACAACAGCATTTGTAACATTTATAACGGTATCCTTTCTCAATAAGTATGGTCTCGTTTTTTTGTAAAACAAAATACACCTGATAGAAAATAAAGTTTCTCTCTATCGATATTTGAATGTGTGCTGCGATATAAAGTACTCAGCTTTTCTATATGGTCTTTAAAAGTTGGTCTATACTCTCAACCCTCCAGATTATTTCATAGTTTCCATGCGGAAAATTATTCATGTCTTTTCCCAATTTATTATCATCAAATCTCGCACCACTGTGCAACAATTGCAATAGTGATGTTATTACTTTACCAATGTTTAAAGGCATACAACCTAAGTAAAAACGAATAAAATTATTTTGTTCTTTTTTCAGTTCGTGATTACTTATTTAGTTGAAAAATTACGATTCAGGCTGTTACTGAGGCCGAAATCAGGCTAGTATCAGTAATTTTGTGATAAAATACGCGATTTTTAATTATTGTCTGCAAACAATAATTCGCTATTCGCCACGCCTATATTCATGTAACCTCTGTGTTGACCTCTCCCGAAGATTAAGAATTTTAGCCATGCGCAAACACGTGTTTACAAAAATAATGGCGTGTCCGCAACTAGATCGAAAGCAACACTTAGATTCTGAAAGGAGGAGGGAAAAAAAGTTGTTTGGGCAAATTATGGCAGCACACGCATACGTATTGGTGACCAGCATGAACGATGGAATAAAAAGAAGTCCACTTTGAGCCTGGAAAATAATCCAGACGTCGCCAAATTCTTGCTGGATACTGGTGAGTCTCAATTTTGCAATGTACAGTCAAGTTTTTATACCGCTGTTTTATTTCTGTATTGTTAACTCTTTATCAAAACTCTTAAAATAACATATTTTATATAAACTGGCATTATTCCATTTAGCTTGAAATAAAATGCCACAGCCCTGCAACAATATCGCTGAAATCCGCATGTACATACATTAGCTTTTTTTTGAGGCTACCATAGGGGGTATTAATGATCATCTTCATTTTCGCACGCAAACTTAAGACTATTTAGAGGCAAACAGTCACTACTGTTTTTTTTTTTTAATACAAATTATTTATAATGTAAATAGTGATGGCTGTAAATAAAATTAATGCAATACAGTTAAGTATATTTTATGCATGACCAAATTAAATAGCACACTATGTGTGCATAAACGCCCGTGGGGATGTGGCATCATTCCTTACCCCACGGGAAAAATTAAATAACTTTCTTTTGAAAGATGAAACAGTGAATAATGACCCACCGTGGCCGGTTCACTTTAATTTAACATTCATTCATTCACTATTATTTGTAAAATATATATAATTTTTGTGTCTAATGAAATATTTATTTTCCCTTGCTATATTAGTTATGAATTTAATGCCAGTGCAAGGAAAACATCAGAAACAGAGGATTGTCAAAGAAGACATGGCCACAACTTCTACACCTGGGCCAGCATTTCATAGGATACAAATTCCTGCTGTCTCTGATATAACCACATCAGAATCAGATATGACATCTATGTAAGTATTACTACATTTTATTAAATTTTATGTATATTTACTTGTTTACAAATATTTTGGTTGATGCACCTGGAAATGTATCATTCTATACTAGTTTAATATTTTGCAGTTGGAAAAGATTGTACATTTTCTTAAAATATGATTTGTTTTATTTAGAATAATATTTTTGTTGTAAATTGTTGGCACATGTCATTTTTGTTATTGATATGTTCCTCATCATGCTGTTTGTATTTTAGTTAGTCTCAAGTGAGAATAGTCTTTGACTAAATGAGTCACCCCTTTAAATAAATTATTATTATTATTATTATTATTATTATTATTATTATTATTATTATTATTTCTTGAAGCATTATCATTCCCATTATAATAACCAAGATAAATGATAATGCTTTCTTTTGATACAAAACTAAAGATTTCCAAGTTCAACATTAGTATTTACACATTTCAAAATTTTATTTTAAGGGATTCAGTCTTGTCTGAAGTTGAAAAACTTAAGGAGAAGGAAAGTGTTATGATGGAAAAGTCTAAAAGTTTTATCAACCCATTTGAGAAAGTATACTAACAAAAATAATTGTGATACATACAAAAAAGGAGAATATTCGTGTTAAGTATACTAAAAAATAACCATATATATTCATGTATAGTATTGTATTGGTATTTGTGGATTGTATTTGTGTATAAACCAGAAAGTTGCTCCCACAAAAGCTTTCTTTGCAGTGTATGAACATACAAGTTAAAAATGTGTAATTACAATATATCTTTAAATATAGTATTGATGCGTAATTGAAAAAAGGAAGATATACTGGTTATCATTGTAAGAATATGAATACATTGTATTATCAATACAAACCACACTAAGGCCATAGTTATGGTTTGTCCGTTTAGTACACATGGAGAGGGCAAGGGGGTGTTTACCCAAATGCATATGCTTGTGTATGGGGGTGGGAGGTCTGCTGATTATGTATGTACACATATACCTCGATAGTAATTTGTCTAATATGTAACCTGCTTGACTGGGTTCAGTTGGTGTTTGAGTTTTAGTGGACAATCGACAAACTTTTTAAAGTTACACAGCTTATTTATTTGATGCAGCCAGACATTCAACATTGGTGGACTATCTATTATATTAAATACAAAATATTATTAATCCTTGGTCTTTTCTGTGTGGATTAAATATAGGCTGTTCTACAGAATGGGGAGGGCAATTGCATGTATGCAGATGGGGTGAGTGTAAAAAAATAAAGTATGCATGTGTACAGGGAGGGAGGGGTCAAGCTTTACCCGATTTTTGTGCACATGCCCATTGTTGGAATCAGATTTTGTTTCCAGAATTTTTACTTTTTTGCTTGCAGTCTAATTCATATCGGTCTGAGCTATACACAGACAGATAAACATTTGCAGAAGTAGGATAAATTGGAGATTGGAAGTAAAAAGTGGCCAGGAGGAATATGATGGGTCAGAAGAAGAAAACACTCCAACTTTTACCCTTATGCAGATGCCGAATGATGTTTCTAACACACCTAGGCATATATCTAAGCAAAAAATTCTTGGAAGCAGATGTATTTCAATGTATTCAAAATTAGCCCACAAATGCATTCCCTACCCCCATTTCAGGTGACAAGGGAAAAAATTTGTAGGGGTGAAATGAGTTGATTATTTTCTGCCTGTATAATGCTACTGTACATTGGCATTTTCATCAAAACAGATTAATTGGGATTTATAATTTTGAAATAGTTTTTTTTTGCATCTGAATCAATTTATTTATTTAGTTATTTTACATTGTTTCAGAAGTACAGCAGAACTGGAGAATTTCCAGAAGTTTGATTTTATTGTATGCCTCCAAAGAACATTCATATAAGCCATCAGCTTTCAGAGCTAGGAATCTGTTGGCAACTCTTGATCATAACAATCATATTGACAGAGATGTGATTGTAAACACAGATGGAAAAATAAGGTAATAAACTTTATTCTTGTTTGTTAATATAATAATTCATTTTCGTTAAAATATTAATGCTTTACCTGAAAGTTGATAAACCATCTGTTTGTGGTACAATTTAATCTTTTACAGAAGAAATTTTTTAAAATAAATTTCATAAACCAATTTTGGTTAGAATTAGTCTAATGTAATTAGAAAATACTGTAAATAATCTAAACATTTTTATGATATATGGATTAGATACAGGTTGCTATATTTACATTTTCATCCGTAGCAAAATGATTTGTTACATGTAATTGTATGCAGTTTTTATTTGGACTTTTGAGAATTAAAACAATATAAAATGACATTGTCAGTGAAATGTTTGCATTTTCTTGTCAGATACCAAAGATCATTCAACTAAAAAGTGAGAGATGGTCTGCAAACCCAAAGAAAGCTGATCAACAGTACCTGTATATGCTGGAAATAATTATAAAAATATTGAAAATGAGGTTAGATGATAGAGTTGGAATGAACCAGCCAGTTTTTTTGGTCATAAATGATCATAGGTGAATATCTGATGTACTTGCTCCAATACCACCACCACCTACAGAACAGATTGTTACAAAGCAGAAATCTCATTTTAAGTTAAAATGATTTAGGCCTTTTAGTCAGATAACACCTATTAATATCAAATTGTTATGGAGAGACTATTCTAGTGATTGTATGATAACAAATGATCCCTACCATGGAGCCATATAGACTTTGACTGTCTTTCTTGAAGTGTCTACTATGAGCCAAAGTCCAGCAACTGTTTGATTTCCAAGATTCAGTTTATCTTCAGACCACTGTTAATTATGTTCTTAAAGGTTTTAAAAAAACATGCATTTGAACCACAAGTTGTAGGACCTTTTTAAACTTTTCATACCCATTGCATTTATACTTGTCTTATATGTATGTTTAGATTGAGGTAAATGCAGTGTATTTTGGCCATATGATGTATTAAAAAAAATAACAGCAGAAACTATTCATTGTAATTCATTTAATCTTGTAGGAGTAACAAGATTAAAATAGTGTAATTGCAAGTCGGTATTATTGCATAATAAAGTACCTTTTAATAATTTTATTTTCTACATGTTTTGTGTAAAATTGCAGTCAGAAAGATTTCTAGCATACTTTGAAGAAGAAAAAAGGTACATAGGAGCAAATGACTTCAATCCATGTATGTATGTATGTATGTATGTATGTATGTATGTATGTATGTATGTATGTATGTATGTATGTATTTTCATGAAAATAAATTAAATCAGAAAACAGCATTGAGCTTAACAACATTGTTTCGAATTCCACAACATAGTATTGTCCCATATTTCTTATTTCATTATTAAATATTTAGGCTACATTTTCTAACACAAAATATTTAGACTTTGTTTTAATTAAATTACATATTTTCCTGAATTTATTTGCCCATTTTTTTAAGAATACAATGTAATGAAGTGGTTTATCACAGGTGCAGTGATGTCTGCCATTACCGGTTCACATACAGTTTCAAACTAATTTTATAAAGAAAAAAATGCTGTTAACTTCTGGGGTTTTTTTTATAAAAAAGAAATCAATTAGAAATGATCTTTACTGATTATATTTGTTAACAACAAATTACTATTTAAATACTGGTGTTGACCGTTCCAGTGGCTTAGTGGTAGGAGCATCCACCTCAGATGCAAGAGGTTGTGGAGGCCTTGATCCCTGGCAAGGTCATACCAAAGACATAAAAATGGTATTAACAGCTGCCTCATTTGGTGCTCAGCATTAAAAGGTTAGTGTATGGACTGGTCGTCCTACTGTCAGGATAATGTAACTGGGTGGGATGTCATGCTACATGACTGCGGTATGATGCCTCAGTGCTAGATATCACTATAAACTGCCACACTGCAAACATCATAGCAATATGACTGAAAAATTGTTCAAGGTATCTTAAAAATCCAAATCACACACACTGTTACAATTTTTAAACAGAATTTGGTATATTTTCATCACTGTACAGTAGGCCCAATTTCATGAACTCAGAATGGGTACATCAAGGAAGGTATCAAGTACAACCAGTCATTTTACGTTCAAAACATCAAGAGGTCAAAGTCTCCTCGCCTGATAACATGACCCCTGCATTCCTGAATTTGATATGTATATCTGAGCCAGTTTTGCGTCGTACTTAGTACATTATATATACTATTCAGTATATATATATATATATATATATATATATATATATATATATATATATATATATATATATATATATATATATATATATATGTGTGTGTGTGTGTGTATGTGTGTGTGTGTGTGTGTGTGTGTGTGTGTGTGAGTACCTAGCTACCCTAATTTTAAAAGAAATGCAATAGGAAACATACATGGGGGTGGGCTTAATTTCAATATTTGTTTCTCTGCAGTAGTTTGTTTAGGTGATGTACTAAAGTTTGGCATTGAGTAAATGGTAATCACTTGTGTCAAAAGCATAGAAACCAAGCACAGGATACTAAAACATCAATGTAATTTCTATAGAACTGTCTAGTATTTTGGAATAGGATGTCTGTAATCAATCTTTTATAGTAATGGTACACTAGTTTATCATATAAAAGTCTATGGGAGACAAAGAAAAAGGAAGAATGGAGGCAGAAGTGTGATGGACTGAATGGAATTGGACTACCAGTCCAGAGAAAGATCATACAGACGAGTAGGAACACAGGACAAGAGGAAAATCTATTACACTAAGTCAGATGACAATATAGGCCATAACTTGGTTGAGTTAAAGACGAGTGATAGGATTTTAATTTGAATTTCATTTGAGAGATGACTGTTATTTAATGAGATTAAATTTTGTGTATTCATTAATTTAACTGTTGGCACCACTGACTGGGGGCTCTGAGCAATGCATCTATCACTACTTCAATTCCTCACAAAAACATGCCAAGGGGGTCTTTTGTAATAATTTAAATAATATTGGGAGCACCCCACCCAACCTAAATAACATGGAAAACCTCTATATATGCCATAATTATTCTTAGATGATATCCTTCAGTTTTTTATGCCTGACTGTACATGTACTCTTGAATTAAAGTTATACCTGTACGTGCACATTTGTACTTATATAAGTTTTGTACATTTCATAATATATAGTAGTTAGTTTTACAGTGTATGCAGTTGTGTACATTCATCTGGGTATTCATATAAAGGGTATAATTATTTCTATGGTAAATGAACACATTTTAAAAAACTGAAAATTTGATGCTTTTAAATGGTGTCGAGTATATTTGATTTAGTTGTAATAAGATGGCTGATAATGCACATATGTGATATAAGCATTCAAGGTTGCTTTAGATGAACTAGTATTTTAGTCTTAAAAACCTTATTCTGTTTCCAGAGCCATTTTGTATTACATGATATTGTAATCAATGAGCAGTGTCTGGATAGAATAGTATCCTAGTGTTTGTAGTTCTGTTGATATTTGCAAGCCAATCTGTATTCATGAAACATTGCAACAAGTTTTGCTTTCTCAACTCAATATGAATATGCGTTATTTATCATTTAACTTAATGTGTTACTGTATATGCACGATTAAAATCATGTTCACCAGTGTACTTTTGTTTTTTATATTGTTTGCATCCCAAGACAATGCTAGTCAACTTCAATTCATCCTATGTTTTTAATAAATAGTCTCCTCACAGTTGCTTTCAATTCATAGCCATACATATAATCATTCTTTAGTGGGTAGGTAACTAAAAAATGTTTAACAAAACTTGTTCATGCAAAATAAAAATTGCATACTACAAAATAAATGTTTTATACAACAGAAAATCAACATAAATTATATTATTCACACATCATATATTTGGATAGCTCATCCAAGTCTTCCTTGTGTAAAGCCATGGTACTGGCCAAAATTATTTATCCATTATACCCCATTCACAACAGCTTGGAATGACATGTCTGTTGCCAGTACTTAGGTATCCGTTAAGTCCATAATATAAACTGCCTATTAGCAGTATGCCTTTTCCCTTGGTTATAATCATTGTCTTCTGCTGCCAGGACATCTTGAATATACCTCTGTGCAACAAGGAGCACGACTTCATCTAAAACAACCAGGTCGAAGTCCTGCAGAAATTTTTTAAAAAATTGTCAGTAAAAAAATTCCAAATAAAATAAATCCATTAAATATTATGTGGGAAAATATTAATTTTTGTGTTATGCAATGAAGCAAACGTGTAAATATACAAACAAATGCACAAATCACATCGACTATCGGATACGTGAACGTGATGTGGTAATGCAACTGCCCAAGAAAATCAACTTTATTCTGAGCCAAAGAAGCGACTTTAGCGAGACCTTTTAATAGCGGTTCTGATTACAATGATACAAATTATCAAATTTTTTGTTGGTTTATCTTACAACGTAACAGAATCACACAAACACGAGAAGTAAACACTTTCAAGAATGGCCCCTTAGGAACCCCTTATTGTCAGGAGTTTCCATCATATTGACTTTTTTGCCTACTTCTTGTAATTTATCATATATAATGAGAAATCTATAAGCAATACATATATTGTGGGTGACTATAAAGAACTAAGGAGAAGGACAGACGAAGAATAAGGCAATAATTACATCAAAAGAGAATCACAGGCTTACCTCGACTTCCATTATTTGTTGACGCGCGTCACTTGACACTGCGACTTCGGAGAATATCGGTAAATTCCGTTTCTGCATAATTAATTAGCAATCCGTACAGAAAATCGTTATATTTTCATTGATTAAACTTACAGATGTACATTTTTTGAAACTGAATTACCTGTAATTACTCATTATTTCTACTATACTTTTCATAATATCATGCATTTGCAAGAACAAAAAAGTCGAAAATCTTAGGTTGTATGCCTTTAAGCCTTGGTTGTTAATTATTCTAATTAAGACAAATGAGTACAATATCCAGAACTTTCCAATTAAAGTTCATTGACAGCATCACTTTATTAATGTATTTTTTGTGTTGTAGGAAAGTTAGCATATAAAGCGGTTCCAAACTTTCTTTGATTGGGATTAACATGTAACCCAATTTGCAATCAAAATATTAAGGTTTTTCATTTTTTTCACAACTGGTATTTTTATTTACATGCACTATTCTTTAAAATCGTTCGAATTACTAACCGTATGATATGGTTACTTAGAGAAAATCTTGTTTTTAGTTTCTTAAAACCTGTTATTCTTTTGTTTTTTTTTTTTTTTTTGCGGTTTTTTCTTCTCATTTTGGGTTTCTATTATATTTGAAAAAACATTTATAGTCCATTCGCTTTGTTTCATTTTTAGCTAAACGCACCCTTCTTTTTTTACAATTCCTAATATTGCTCATTAATGATTCACTGAAATATGATATAGATATTTGTATTACTTATCATGTGGTATTCATTTAGGTCGAATTGTATCTTTGAGGTACAACCAATAATCCACAGTTGGTATAAACATATGGTATTGTCACAATACGATACAATGGGATTGGGCACAAGTTCAATCAACGTAAATTAGCACTCTATCTCTCTGCGTTGCAACATCATATTTCAGAGAGAGAGAGAGAGAGAGAGAGAGAGAGAGAGAGAGAGAGAGAGAGAGAGAGAAAGGTCACAATGACAGCATTCTCGATTTGAATAAGTTATTTAAATCGGCCTGTATCAGTTCTATGTTAGCATGCATGTTGTATAATTATATGTGATTACCATTAGCTTCAGCCTTTTCCCAAAGCAGTAAATCTATGCTAGCAACTGCTTATGGCACTGAGAGTATATCCCCATTAACCCAGTTAGGTGCTGACTATATATGGGACACAGATGAAAAAAAATCAATGGTGGTTTCATTCCACAGCAGGAAGAAATAGGATTGTCAACAAGTTATATGCGGTAAATGTTCAGTTTTAATGACCTTCCATTATACCGCAATTTAGTGTAGATATTATCTATGTATCGATGAAAATAAAGCATTCAACTGGATTCGATATTTTGACATAAACAATTTTTCAAAGTACTGAAATACATGCGAAAGTGGACATCCTGTTCACGAAAGTTCCATAAAACCATTGATAAAGAAATAAAAGAGACGATTTGGTAGAATATTGCCTGAAAATTGAATATATTTTTGGAACGTCAAAGATTATAACTACATTGCTCATACACATGTGAAGAGAGTAATTCAATGCGAGAGTCCTAAGTTTTAATGTTACAGAGTAATAGGTTTTGTCTTTTCGACTAGATTTTCAGACTGTCTCACCCAGATTCAAAAATCGTTTCAAGAAATAAATTTAATAAATCATATCAATCAAAGAGTTTTAAAGAGTGAAGAAGGAAAAGCAAGAAACAAAGGTGCAACGTGCTACCAATCGCTTACCACTGACTGCGATGATGTCAAATATTTGCAATCTCAGGGAACTGGTTATCAATTTCTTTTAAGAGTAAGAACCAGTTTAGATGAGGTGTACGCTGGTTATTTTTAATCAATAAACTCGTGGTTAGTTTTCAATGAATGCAACCATTGTTGAACTGAGACCACTTCGTAATACGTCGTAAGACCACGTCGGACATATAAGCTAAGACGTGTTCTGGGTAAATTAAGATATCATGTTCGCATGTCCTAGAAAAAAAATAGTTTCGAAAAGAAAATTATGATGACGCAAATATTAATTTGTACATAGCACCGTCACCTAAAGCATAACTAAATTCAGCATATATCAAACATGAAACACGGGCTGGAATTCCCGATAATATCTTCAGCAGGTCGAGATTGGCAGTGATGGAACCTGTATCTCATGTTTGGATTTTGTGCCATGATCATATTATTACGCGATCTGTCACCGACGTTTTGCGATACGGTTTCTGGACATTCCGATACTCACTGTAATAATGGAATGCACTAAAACAAATGTTTTTTTCCGCCACCAACTGTTTGTCATCTAAAATATCCAGAACGATGCGCGATGTACGATAATATATTTGTATATTATCACATATTCCCATATTATTATTTGTATTTGCACATCATCACACATCAGCAGAATATGCACAGATCTTGAATTAAATGCGATGTAACACTGGACGATCATAGGGCAGGTTGAGCACAAACTCGATTCGGGCCGTGCATTTTTCACCCCAAACTAACGATCACCTCAACATCATAATGAATCGGCGATGATTTAAATAATAATAGATAATGACAGAAGTTAATCAGATACATGTTCATTCACTTCACACAAATCTCACCGCCACAGTCGATAGTCACATTTTAATGTTCCAAAACAGTATGATTATTATTTGCAAACATGATTATTTGAATTTGAGTTAACGATAAAGTCTAGATTGTGACTTTATGAACTTCATGAATGGACATTTTTCATCAAGATTTCAGAGAGAGTTTCAGAAAATTGTTATTGCGAACTAAGTCGAGTAGCTTGGTACATAATCTTGTTTGCCAGAGAATTATTCATATTCAAACGTATATGCCTTTTCGGGTCTTGCGGAGGATAAAAGCATGAAATCAAATTATCGATGGCTTGATTATGTACGATTGTGATTGCTGCCGACATATGACTGCGATTGTCGCTCGAAATTTCTTGTCTGGAGTTCGATCATTACTGGCCCATATCTTTATGATATTACGGATGAGATTTACTGTCAGAACTTGAATTCTTGTAAATGTCCACACTAATAGCTGCCGACGTTGTTGCTCGATCTGCCATGCACAGCGCACAGCGTGTTGAGATTTACTATTTGTGTCCTGATCCAAAAACAGACTGATTTTTTAATGATCTCTACGGATAACATCTTTTAGATCGATCACATTGTTTACATTGCTGGTTGATGGTTATAAATTTTTAAAACGGTGGATGCGCAAACTTTCATTCTTAAGTCACTTGTGTGTAGGCGCGCTGTGTTTTCGACATGAATTATTGTGCAGTATTTATGACACGATTTCGTATTGTGTGTGGACTAGCTCCGTGGAATAGCGTACCAGCAGTCATTGAATTGACGGAAACTCCCTTACGACATGCGATCAGTCTGTGTGTTGTTACTGAAATCTATGTGTGTATGTGGGCCTTGTATTTACTATATTTATTGAATCTGTTGTTACTGACAACCCCATCGATGCGATTGCAAACGAGATATTGATCCACCAGCTCCTCATGCATTCATAGGCAAGTTTTGGTTTTGATGATGTGTGATTATTCGTGCATATTACATTGTAGGATATGTAAAGAGTAAAATATGTATGTTTGAGCATATAACATTGCACATGCTCAGACTCTCTGACTATTTAAACCACAATCATGAATAAATATTTATCTATGTATCATGTTGCTTACAAAACAAGTCACTGATCAGTTACACAATTAACTTGATTTTGAACAAAGTTTAAGTACAAATTACAGATATACCTAGTATATCCTCATTAAGAAATTCAGGCCCACTGAGTTTCTGAAAATCATCATCTCCAATGAATAAATATATATTACAATAGCATGTAATGAAAAATAAATAGGAATTTAAAACTGGCAAACAATATTAAATTAAAACAAATATGTATCAAATCAGATATACGTAACAAAGGTCTATCTGTAATTTGACTATATTTTCCCTTCGTGTGCCTAATTGGCAATGTTGTATTCCCGCCACATCAAACTTGACCATAATAATATCAGATAGATTTATCTTGCCAGTGAAAGTAAGAGGGTTGTGATTACAGACAAAAATAATTTGAGAATAGCTGAACTAAAATACTCTTCAAAGTGTTGCAATACCAATATCGAAGCCAAACATTCTTCTTGATAATGGAATGATTTATCTGGTGATTGTTCTTTTTCATATAGACAAAAAACCACACTGGACGATCCACACATTTTTTGTCTGTTTTAATCGAAAAGCACTCCATCAACCGCAATTTTTATCACTTGCATCAACCTACATTTCAAATTATTGACTGAAATGTGGAACAGTCATATGACTTTTAATTTATCGAAAACCCCTTGGCATTTTTCAGACCAATAAAACTTTTTTTTTCTTACTAAAAATAAAAAAGAATAGAGGTCTAGCAATTGTGGAAATTTTGGAGTGATAATTCCGATAATACCCAGCCATACCCTAAATTCGAATCAGCTGCATGTTACTGATGTTGTTGACCTTAACATTTATAGATTTAATTTGACTGTGCTATATAATTTGTTCTAGGAATGTAACACGAACGCGGCAAAACTCAAATTTACCTAAATTAATTTGTTAACATTGCATCAGTGAGTTTATCAAAGATTTTCTGAAAGGTTTCAAGGTAATCGTGATGGCGTAATCGATGTAATGGTCACAGTTATCTAGACCAGATGTGATGTTGTTCATTAAACGTTGGAAAGTAAAAAGCGAACATTTCATCCCAAGTCCATCTGTGTGGAATCTACAATTTCAACATCAAGGTCGAGTTTAGTTGTCCATGTTGCAAGACCTGGAAAAAAAGTGCTCATATTCAAATAATAGCTGTGTTAGTTCCGTTTTTTTTGTAGCTGTAGACATGAAATTTTCTGGTCCAGATTATTCAATATTTCTTAATTGGTTACACCAAAACACCTAAGTCACTACAGTGCGATTGCATTTCATCACTTAAATCCTCACTGTGTGGGACGGTCCAACTAAGTTTAATGAATGATAAACACGACTAGCTCTATAATCAGATTCCATTAACGTATTAAGCTCGTGATTATTAATGTCGTAATTAAACTAACTTATTTTCTTTCTACCTTGATAAGGACTATAATAATTAGCCTGAAGATGATTAAAAGGTATGGGCAAGAAAGCAAATAACTCTACCACCATACTGAACATTCCTTATTTGTGTATGTCCGTCATACCAGTTATTTCGTCTTTGACTCGGTCTTAGGTAAGGAACATACCATTATTCAGCTAAATGGTTCGTCAAATTCAGGAATAGGCTGAATATGAACCACGGGTTTCTTCTGATCGGGTTTGTCTATCATTTGCAAAGTGTGGCCAATAAAAATGATTCATGATCGTGCCATTAATATGATTGAGCCCTAAATGAACAGGCAAGGTAGTTTGAATACTTTTTTGTCTGTACGACTTAGGAATAACAAATTGATAGGTAAACAACCAATTGTTAGTAAGAAAATAACAAAATAAGTAATTGGGTGGCTTCGGTTTTGCTAATATTTCTCTGAAACAAACATATCTCAGGATATTATTCCTGTTCGAAAATTAGAATAAAGTGAATTAGTATTACAGAGAGGAGCACTAGCTCTTGATTCATTTGTACAAGGAGAAACAGTGTCCTTATCAAAAGACAGTCGTATACATATGTCATATCAAGGAATACTTTTCTGATCAATATTATTTTCAAGACCTTTCTTTGTCGTAGCTCTAATCAATGCTTGTCAGCTACAGATGGATTAATCACAACATTATCTTTTTGTCTAGTAAAGGATGAGTACCCTAAAGCCGTCAAGCATCTTGAAACTAAGTCTGATGACAAATTTACACAAGTGAATAAGGATAGGCTTGCCAGAATCATTACCAAGCGATGAATGGTCAATAATAATACAATCAGAAAAGGCTTTGTTTAATCCAATAACTGTGTTGCTTAATATAAGACCATGACCTTTACCTCTTAGAAATAAGTGCAGTTGGAATTGATCTTCTCTTGATTCTGTGGCTTATTTATTTGTATTAATGACAAATGATAAATAGAGTTCCATTTCGTCTTGAAATATTTACACGTGGAAAGGGATAAAGACTTCTTGGCAGTCTTATCAGAAATTTGTTTCATAAATGTTGTGCCTGATTGAAACTTATAAGTGACACGGAGATGGCTTTTTACCAAAAAGGAACTGCTGAGAGAAGACTTATAGTCCAACAAATACTTTGGAAATCAAGGAATAATCGTCAATTGTGGGAGAAGCACTTTATAAAGCTTTGACATTTTGCAAATCAAGGTAGATTTCAACTTTACTATCGATGTAATAATCATCTTCATCTAATTTGAGTTGTGTTAGGTTATTTTAGTCTTAACCTGCCTTCTTGGTTGGTAACAACCCATTAGTTAAATGTTCCATTTCTCAGGTCAAGTTCGATATTAGTCTGTTCAGTTTCTTCTTATAGTTTCTTAACCTTTTTCGATATTCCTCAGGTACCAACTCATAACACTTTAATATGCATTCCTTGATCACTACGTAATGAGCACTTTATTGTTGTGACAATTATGTGTAAGCTTTAGGAGATTTGCCAGTAAGTAACTTGTATAATACTATTGCATAATGCTCTCTTGGCCATTTTAACTATTTAGCTATTTGTTTTTCACAATGAGGAAAACAATTGTATACTTCTTTTTATTTAACCTAATATTTCTAGTAACATCAAATTCTAAACATGTGCGTCAAGTGGGGGATACTTTTCATCTGTCAGTCTAGTTCTTTTTATCTCAACTGATAAACTTTCTTCCTTTTCTAATATGCTCTGCAGCTAAATGTACCTCTAGTTCTCTTTGCAATAACATAAGCCTACATTTTCTTTCTCTTTATCTTTCGGCATTAATAATGATCTGAATATTTAATCCAGAATCATAGAGAAAATGTTATTTATGTAGTATGTTGCCTACAAAATAAATTTCATTGGTCAGTTACACCATCTATTTGTTTCTGGACACGATCAGGTACAAACACATACGCATAACAAACAATCATTACGAAAAACAAACAAACAATATAACATGTATCATACGATAACTATCACCTAGTTTTGCAAACATACGAGACTGCTTCCAGTCAATCAGTCTAATTGATAACACAACACCGCCATCAACAACAACAGCAGTAAGTCAAATGACATCACTGTTGTTACCTTTTCCGTATAACGTGACTGTGTATATAGGTTCGAAAATAACATTGCAAAGATCTCTGCAAAACTCGAATATATGACTAAGAAAAATCGCGCACGAAAATGATAGATTCGTTTAAGTTATCTTCGACGCTATGCAAATAAAAGGTTGTAATTTAGGTTTGCACTTCCTATAGCGGCGCTGCCAACAACAAGTCTGTCAAGAGGTTGCGGGTCCAGGAAGCAAACTGCGTAAGTCAATGGATATGGTCTGAAATATTGTTGGAATCCTTGACAAGCCAGGGAATCTTGCATAATCATCACAAAGAAACGACGAACGCTGTCATGATGCCATTATTGATAAATCCATCCTTGGTAACGGCGTCGTAATTGGTAGTAGGACGTCATCTTGTGCATGATTTTGACCACAAAATTTACTGGTATATACCTTTACAAACATACAAGCGATCTACGACGTTTTGTTTGTGAATACTACATTAGTTGGGCATTCCAGTTCAATTCACCATGACCTTTGAATTTTTGTCACGAAATGGACACAGTTATCCATTACCCCAGTGCAAATCATCCAGAAAGTTATGAAAATGTAAATGATGAATAACTTGAACAGAATTGGTAACAGGCAGACAGAAGGACATACTAATGTAATTCGTACATACATACACTTTAGTCAAGACCATGACAACAATTTCGATGACTGTGACCTTGTCCCGAAGATAAGGAGGGTCATGGCAACTATTCGTGACGATGATGGCAAAAATAATGTTTCGCTTTCCAGAAATGTTGGCTCAAAAATATATATTTAAATATGATCAAGTGCGCTAGATATCGTTCACTTGGTAACTGAAAAATTAATTAATGTAGTGACATTGTGAATGAAAATTATGGAACAGTGTGATGCCACATTGTCTAATATACCTAACAAAGTATGTTTCCTATTTCATGCTGAAACAAAACTTTATTAATTGATAGAAATAATATTGTTTAAACCCAAACCCTTCACCTCATTCAACGACCACGAACAGCAAACAACACGCAAAGGGTATTCATTATTTCATCATGTTTCTAAATTTATGTCCAGTAAATGTTATACAATTTAGGAAGTAATGGTAACTGTCTCTCGAATATGTATCCAGTAAATGCTATACAATTTAGGAAGTAATGTTAACTGTCTCTCGAATATGTATCCAGTAAATGCTATACAATTTAGGAAGTAATGTTAACTGTCTCTCGAATATATATATCCAGTAAATGCTACACAATTTAGGAAGTAATGGTAACTGATCTGACCATCGATCAACGAATTAATTATGCTTAATTCGCTCCTATATTTGTACGAATCTGTTTTCACTCATTTAGAATAAGAACATGGCTCTAGACCTTACCCATGGAAACCGTGTGAATCATCGCGTGAACTGATACATCAGAGATTTAATAATTTGCCATTTCAGCAGATTACCAATTGCTGAAAGTTTAGTTTATATTGAACATGCTTGTAAAGAGCGATCTTTATAAAATAGCATACGGTTGTAATACGGATATAGATAACATTAATCTCAATAAAGTTTAGTGGAAAATAAATTTCAATATAATTTAATGAAAAATTACTTTTAATACAATTTAGAGAAAATTTCAATCTTAATACCTTTACTCAAAAGATATGTCCTAATATAACTATCCTTTGAGGATTTATGATTGCAAGGTATTATTTAATCAGTTATAAAATACGAAAAAATGACTGATACTTAAACAATATTGAAATGTAAATAAACAATTAATTATAGTTATGGTGGAAAATTTACTGGTACCAGAAATTAATACAATGTTAGTAATAGCGATTGTATTCTGGTTATGATTGAAGTCGTCCTGGCACCAGTAGATAGTACAGTCGCAAAAATAACGGTTGTGATGAGTGTAGACACAGCAGCAAAAGCGCTATAGGAAGAATTCCTGTAAATGATATTTCTACTAAAAATGTAGTCCTAAAATGTTCCTGACTGTATTTTTATTACTAATACTACTACTGCTTCTACTGCAACCGCCGCCACCATTTCGTCATTCTCACTAAATCGTGATGATATGCAGGTCTCTAATTAAAGCTTACATGGAGAATGATGGTTTGAAATTGTAACGCGTATATCTAACGCATAATCTCAACAATATAAACCAACTTAAAATTACTTTCATGTGCGTAAATTTGGCCACTATTCCAATTAATTAATATATATATAGTATTTTGTCACATATAATAGTAAATTATATTCAGTAATGATATGCGTTTATGGACATTCAGGCCACATATTTAATGAAGACTACATTGTGCAGATTGGATTGGAAAAAAACAAAAAATAAAATTAAAATATTCTGCAAGAATTAACTGCGTTTGCATCAATAGAGAAATAGATGTCATAATTATTTCAAACATTTCTTTCCTACACTGCATCTTTCGATCCCCAAAGGAAATACATTAAATATAAATGACAAAAATGAAGGAAACTAATTTCTTGATTCAATTTTTTTATGGTCAAAAAGAAATAAAATCTCAGTGATACATTAACCTCCCAGGTCATTTTATGAAATATTACAGTAATATTTAATGTAGGTTTACTCATCGCTATGGTATTTTCTGTAAAACCATTTAACTAATAAAATATATATTCTTCCTCAGTCCCCCATACCACTCGAGCCTCACCTTCGCCTCCCCTCCCCTTCAACGTCTTCTTCAGTCATTTTAGAATATCTACCAAATCTATAATTAACTGGGCTCCATTCCAGTCATGCCACTTTGTTGTTTCCAGAAGTTTAATATATACTTTATAACAAGTATAACGTAGGCATTCATTCTTTTTGTTATATTCCCCTCAAACTAAATAGCGTATTCTTATTCAACTCTATATATTTTGAGAAGATTGTTTTAGAAATAAAACAAATTACGAAACTAGTATGACCAGTTGGTAAGCGGATCAGTTATCTTCTTTATAAAGATTTTACTGTTAGAAAATCGCTTTTTGCACGCCTCTGACAACTGTTCATCATTTTGTGTGCGTTGATTTCTTGGTAGAATATATACTGAATGATGATCAGTATATCATGAATGTTGGCACATCATTACTGATTAACTACTTCGCACCATGCTTTTGCAACCATGTGAGTGGTTTTTCCTTACTCTGACAGATTCTAAGGAGGTAGTCTGAATTTCTTTCAGCATTAACACTGCAAATATATGCATTACATTGTAATTTGACATAGTATTTATAGGCTAAAGCATTCGTATCAGAAAATATAAACGACGTTTTTCTGAGTCATGCTGCACAACTTTGGGACTGAAGTATTAGTCCAAGAAAAACGAGTTCATATGTTCCCATACAAATGCAGTAACCTTTTTATTATAAACTCCATTAGCTTTCATATATTAGAATATACTACATGAAACAAAGTAATTAAAATTTTTGCTTTATTTCAAAACAAATACAGAACCGTACATTCATCAATGCGCAGTAAGAATATTAATGCGCGGATAACACCGCATAGCGACCTTTTGAACCTCGTCGCGCGCTCGACGTTAGTTTAAAAACAATTCTTGTTTTGGTCTACTTAAACTATAAAGTTATAGTCATCTTTTGAATGAATGCGCATTGAAGAGAAACATTTTATGTTGGTCTGAAATTAATGTTTTGCTTTCTGCTGATCCAACTCAAGTCTGCTTTTTTTCATATGATGGACTGGATGTATTGGATTGTCTAACTGTAGTCATGAGAATGTGATTTCAATTTGAATATGTAGTCGAAACGATATTACAATTTTGGTGCGCATCAGGTTTTTGCATGACATGGTTCATGTCATTCGGATTTGCAAAAAAACTAAGAAAGTATAATTTGAGGAATTTCAAGAAGGTAAGTATATTTATTACCATTCTGTGTAGCAGCTAACGATGTATGTTCATGCCTTGTCACTTGTATGATCGCTGTTGGAGGCACCTGTATCATACAGTTAATGTCTTCTATCACTAGCCTAACATTGTATCAAAATAGTTAAACGGGGGAAATTGCAAAGCAACTTTTGTGTGACACTCAATGTAGCTAGAGGAAATAATAATTTGCGTCTTCTTGGTTTATTAGCCCTGAGGTTCTAGTTTCCTACGAAAATCTTCAGTTGAAGTTTTGCTTGAATTTAGTGTTTTGACGGAATAGTAAAATGGTACGTGTGTTAAAGATATAAAATAGCCCTTGCCCTCAATATGCTTTTCAATATGCTTTCACGAAAAAAGCCGAAAAATATTTTTCCTAAATATCGGTTTAAATGACCAGAATGAAATTTTCAACCACTGCGTCTCTCGCTGTGTTTGTTGACACTGTGCACATCAAGTTCATTCATTTGATTGTTTTAAAGTTTTATTTTTGAATTACTCGTCCAGATGATTATCATTATAGTGTCTACTTTCAAATGGACGAAATAGCGTGCTTAGTTCATCCACCAACAAATTTAATAAGCCTATTGTCAAAGCGTTTACTAATTGAGCGTACATTTTTGTTTACAAAGTAGTTCTTAAAATCTTTGTAAGGTCATCAATAAACGTTTTCCTCGAATGAAGAGAAAATGATGATACTTTCAAATAATGTATTTTACCTAATCAAAAGGTTCTGACCATAGTTGTCAGTAAAACACATTTTTCAGTACTTGACTTTTTGATAATTTCAACTGCAAATATAAATCCATACAAATTCAGCATCTACCCCAAAAATAACCATAAATAATGACAATTCATAACGGTGTTCTAAATGAAAACAGGAAAGAAACTTTCAAAAATCACTTATTCTTATCATACCAAGTCTCATACTGAAACAGATGCTTTATCGTCATAATATCTCCTAGCTTATTTTGATTTCTACTCCTAAAAAGTGCCAAACAAAACAATCAGATCATATGGCGACAACAATGACTAACACAGTTTAAGTGGCCCTTTTCATCTAGAATATTTTTTGTATTTCCCTCCATTGGGAAAATCACTGAACACGTTAAATATCATAGGACACAATTATTAATTTACACTAGGATGGCATGTTCCATTTACTAAGACAAAACATTGTTTGACATAATGTCTTCTGTGATTCGTTCAAGTTTTATAAATTAACATAAATGTTTGAATATGTACTAAAACAGACTTTTAAGTATTATGACTTTTTCTAATTGTTTTAGTTGTCTTATGGTTCATTTCTTTTAAATGGGTGATACCAGTCCGTAAGAATTTAAAAATAAACAATGCTACGTGGGTCAACAGCGTATGGAACATAATGAATTCCCAGACCATCGAGGTTAATGATACCAGTTTAAGTGTGGTTTGGTTTTTCGGGTAACTGATGAAAATACTTCTGCATCATTATATGCTCAGTCGCTGTGCAGCATGAAGCAAAACTAAATTAGACATAGGGAGCATTAACGAAGCTCAGACCTGGTTCCGACGGTACAGAGTAAAGCTGCTTTTTCAACAGCTGAGCTGAAGCAGCAATCAGCGCTGTAACTTCCGCTAGCAAAGAAAATATTCCAACGGTCTTTCCTGTGTCGCTGATCACATTCCTGCAAAGATCACGTCATTTTCATTTGGTTCCATAATTGCAGTGTTTAAGCTAACGTTCAGTCAGTGATAACGTATTTGGATCTTGCCACGCCGCTTCGCTCAGAGTTGTTTTGCCCCAGAATTATCCTTTGATGTCGACTGCAGCTTCTAATCTGACCCGATGACAGAGTAACGTTGACGTGATGATCTGATGTTATAAAATAATGAATGATCTAATTATATTTTTGGAAAACACGTATGTATTAGGAATCATCAACGACCCTCATTCGTCCGCCAAAACATTGTTTTGTCTAACAGTATGACAGTGATTGCTCTGTAACCACCATGACCAATCGGTATGTCATTAACACTCGCATCAATATCAATGACAATTTGTCTAAACAAATCCACTTGTTCCGGTGAGACATAATATATTGCATACAGAGTTAAGAAATCATGCTGAGATATCTGCAAACCAGAATCAACATTCTAATCATGCCCCAAGAATCTCATCAAACTATAATACACCCTCGCTACGTTGTTTTGTTGAACACTAAGTATTGTGTCTTCGGATGGTTACACCATGTCCTTTTATTCTCAGTTAAATCGTAGTAGACACCGCTAATCTGTCAAACACCATTGGGTTTCTTTCTTGAGTTTCTACTCCCTGTTGAGATGTTATTTGCGATGTCAATAAATTTGCTGCGCTTGTAATTGAGACTGTGGTCATTGTCAGCCAAGACAACGTTGACTTACTACCACTATACATGAACGATAACAACTGCGTTTATTCTATATGTATTTTGGACATGTAATCCGATTTGGTTCTCGTGCTTCATACGAATAATACCAATAATCATGCACCAACTCATCTTTTAGTACTGGTGCGTCCATGTCAATTGCGAGATCAGATACACGCTTGAGCATTTTTTATAATTCGTTGTTGTCTAAGATAATATTTTAACACATATGAATATCGACCACTATGTAGGAACAGATCATTACCCGTTATTATGTTCATGGTTATGTTTTTTCTATCTCGTCTGCGGTTTGTTTTGTCAGAGATGGCGAGCCATCTGATTCTTTCATTTGCAGCTTAATTTATTATTTTTCTGACACTTGCTGGCATCACTTCGGTGCTGAGAAGTTTTATTGGAATCTGTTATGGTTTGCATCGTAATGATAGCGAATCTCTCTTTGATCGCCATGAATGCTTTACCAGCAACATCACCAAACAGTGCTAATAGTTTTCTACATTAGCTTCCTGAATCAGCTGTTTGACAGAATCACGAGCTGGGACATATTTCTTGATTGCGTCTAGTCGATTTAACAACGATTTAATAACAGATCATGGGATAGTTGACATAAAAGATTTCAGTGCATTCACTGGTAAAATTAATATTCTCACAATGGGGAATTGAATGGGGGGGGTACATGTCATGACTATCTCGAACGGTATATTTATTTGCACCGGTAAGGTCCTATTTTTATTTTACCTTTTTTCGGTCTTAATCGCTATCACTCTGCAAGACAGTCATAAGAACAAAATGTCCCTTTCTTCCATCATGTGCGCATACGTGTTCGTATAAAAATGTATGAAATAAGCGCTGTCCGCTTGCTCGTCATAATTATGTAAATGAAAAATAAATAACAAATTATTTGAACATATCGAATGTATAGAATGGAGTTATGAAAACTCAAACGAGTCGGCTTTCTCTACTTCATGAATAAATGTGATCAGACTATCTACCAAATATTATATTAAGATAAAGGTTATTATATATTCGATTCAATAGAGAACTCAGAAAGAATATAAGGACATAAATACTTGTACTGGATTGCAAAGCGATTAGAAAACTAATTTTTGTTGTGAGGATATATTTTCAAACGCACAAACATATATACATCAATCTAATTTAGTAATGGTATTAATTTATTTATTCGTTTGCTTTTGGAAATAATTTAGTGGACTTCATAAGTAACGAATCCACTATTTTTATGATTCAATATATTTCATTGCATTTGTATACTTTGTCTCAAGACTAAACGAAACGTTTACTTAAATGTAAACGGAAGCAAAAAAAAAGAAACGTTGTTTCAAAGCTGGCCGGCGTATAACAGGAAGAATAATTCCAGTTATATCACTTTCATCCTTTCCAGCTAAACAATTTAAAAATTTGGCCGATAATTTAGATAACCTAGTGAAAATCCATCTTAAATATTCAATCTTTGTGTCAACTATCCCAGAGACATAACTGCGTATTGCATTATTCAACCCATAATCAGTAGGACCACCAGGAAAGCGCACAAAAATAGTTAATTTTATCAACGATCAGAATATTGACGTCTTTTTACTGACAAAAACATGGCTAAAACCATCACGTGATGAGCCCAAATGCGCAGACCTAACACCCACTGGTTACTACATCCAGTCGTTCCCCCGCAACTCTCGTGGAGGTGGAATTGCTATCATCACAAAGAATTCCATGATAAAATGTCTTAAATACAACACAATCTTCAATTTCTGCCACACATCGTTTGAACAAGTCCAAACAACACTCACACTGGAACAAAGATTAGTCCATTTTTCTGCCGCTACCGTCCTCCACCTAGTAGAACAAATCATGTCTAAATCTCTCGCTTTGGAGCAGTTTCCGAATCACCTGGAGTATGGAAATTCGATAGGTGGCAATCTGATTATTCTTGGAGATTTCAACTTCCTTTAACTGTCCTAGAAACCCAAACACATAAAAATTCCATGATTCCATTCATGTTTTCAACCTTAAACAGTCAGTTAACCAACCCACCCATAAACATGGTCACATTTTGACTGGTTTCTTCATAGACCTGATGATAATGTTATACGATTCACCCTTGTATCCCACAAACGTGCATCAGATCACTTCTGCATTATATGCCATCTTGAAGTATCAGTCTCTAACCATCCACCTGTACTTGCTACTAAGAGAAACCTCCGTATGATAAATAGAACCAAACTAATGCATGACATCAAAGCGAACCTAACAACTTGCTTACACCCTGCAGCAGAACAACTTTATAACTGCCTGCGTTCATTGCTTGAAAAACATGCACCAGACACCAAGTGTTGCAGAATAGAAACCGAGTGGGTTTTGGGCTAAATGAATAACACAAACACAATGTGTGTAGGGTAAAAATGTATGACATGAATTAATAATGAAACATATATGGTGTACAAATACAATGGTTCTCACACGCTCTCAACATACGATTGATCCAATCACTCGACACACACATTCACACATTGAAAAAACAATAAAATATAAATTCAATATGAAATACAGATTCAAGAAACCTCATGGACTGCAGATACGTTTCAAATGATAGTATGCACTGTAAGAGAGATTCACATAATCTCACGTATGGACTACGATTCCATTTAAATGGTTGATAAAATTAACGATTATGGTAATAACATAAGTTATCAGATATTGACCTCTAAGTGGTCGCTGTTAGATCTACATCTTGGACAGCAGAGACCTGATTTTAAACACATTGCTTATTACCCCCGCGTCAAAGAAGTGGTCATTTAAGTTTAAATTGTGAGCAAGTTTAAACTATCTTATATTCGGGTGCTCTGTTCGATTATTAGTTCAAATTCATTAATTTATGGTACATTACCATTACTGAATGAAGCAAACATTTCATTTATAATTATAATATAAGAAAAAAGTCTCTAAACACATACTTTATTGTATTAAAACTTCACCGTTCAGACTAGTTTACAAACTAAACTCAGAATTGTCTCATTTTTATATTGCATAATTTTTAGGTAAAGCTTATATTATTACCCAAACTGCAGTTTACAATTCAGAAGACTTGAAAAAAAACTTCAATGTTCCTCTCCATTATAATATTCTATATCAGCATACAGATCAGAAGTAGATTTTATTAATAGACACTATGATGCGACTAATTAAAATTTCTATACATTTTCCATTCATATCCTTTATATATGTTCAGTCATTTATTGTGCAACTCTTAATTTCACCAAATATCCGGACTCACATTAGCTTCAGATCTATTTTCTTGTGTCGACTAGCTCCAAGTCATAATCAACTAATTTATTTTTGATGACTAATCTTATCAAACATATTTTGTAACCAATGAAAACATTTGCTTTTGCAAAACGGTATTAAAACAAATACTTAATACTACTAAAAATGCATCCCGTGCCCTGTACAAATCTTGTTTACCATTTTATAAAGTTCTTATAGATAATTCTTGATTAGTTACATCTGCTTTCTAAATAATTTGTACCTTTTTGCAGAAAATGTTTTTATTGCAATCTTTATCGATAACGTTTGAAGTGGATTCAGTTCGGTTCATACCTATGTATGTATGTACGGATTATGTGTCGCACGTGAAAACTGTACTAAATAAATAATATTTCCGTGGGCAGATCTAGTTCACCAACTAGAATATGAATATGTAAATTATTTCCGCTCAATTTCATTTAAAATTAATCCGAGACTTTAAATTCTATCATGAAAAGATAGCCTTGCAAATAAATAGTGTCATTGAAGCGGTTTTGCAATGATTGCTCACGTTGTGTAACCCATGGACCCTTAGCATAAATAATCCATGAAAGTGTAGTGGCCTAAACAGGTAGCGAGAGTCATGCAGTAACGCAGAGCATTAACAGGCAAAACCTCAATTATCACTCATTTCCTTAACCGTAAGCCACTTCCCGTTGCTAGTTTTGAAATCACCAAATCTGACAGCCGTTGTTAGGCGGCTTCGGTAATAATTTTACCATCTGCAGCCAGGATTGTTTCTGTCGATGGTAATGTAACTGCTTTTGATGATGCTCAAGTCACCAATCGTTATAGTCGATCTCGAAGCGATTGAGCCGCTTGTACTCGCAGTTTTTTCATAAGATCCACATCAACGTTTTTGATACTATCAACGACTTGCATTGCAGTTTGTTTAGCGAATGGTACAGCGCGTGAAAATAAATCCACGAGCACCTTTCACACCTTTGCTACACAGGTGAACAATCCACGAACAACGTCGCGCATGAAAGCTCAAAATATGTCCGAATTCATCACTTGGATAAAACGAATATGTGTCAACCAATTATTATGATATGCAAGATAATACACAGGCCCCACGAGAGTAATTGATATCACATCATGTGTTTCCAACGTTTGCGAAAATCCAAACAGTATATAACCCTGGACAGTTACTACTGTCGTTTCAGATCTGCTTTTCTAACAACAACTGATGTCGTCAGATGTTAGATTTATCCTCGTTAAAATAATTATGTGACGTTCAATATGGTACGCAGTCCATTTGTAAGTGATGCACGCAAATTGTGTTGACTTAGGAAATAATTTGAGCCCGGCAAGAACTGATCGCGATGACGACTGTCTCATGTTAATTCAATATTGCGGAGATTCAAGTGTAATGAAGTAGCTGATGCTCACGTACATCAATTTAAAAATCTTTACCATTAATCCTCGAAATTCTTCGCTCGACCTCGTCATTTAATGAGGTAATATCACACGCACTTGTAGGAAGTTCTACAGTATACCAAGTTGTTCCAAGATCTTCTGAACACAGAAATGAGTCTTTTCCGAGCAAGCCACCAAACATTTGTGATTCAATATTGGGCCAATTTGTATAAATTTGCAAGACGAAAGTATGATCTCAAGTATGTGAAATTCAATAGCTCTGACATGTGCAGAAAAAAATCACAATGAATTCTGTTTTCAATGTTGAGAGTGTGATGAGGTAACGCTCGGGTTGTATTTACAACAAGCTGGTGCATCACAACGTAAGACAAAAACTGTTTTAATCCTCTCATAATTCATTACCATTGTCGCAGTAATATACATCATTGATATCTTCAGTAAGTCTTGCATCAACGCACAATATGTATTTATGTTTCTGATATGATTGGTGACCAGTCGCTTAAAAATCGATGTAGCTTCATTAATGACTTCGGGTGCATTGTTGCCACACAGTCTGATTCCACAAGTGTTTTCATTCGATACGTCGTTAGGGTCATACAGTATTTTGTATTGTTCTCCTAGATGCTCCGATCTCCTATCCAGTTCCTCGCCTATTGAGGTCGGAATTGGTATGCGTGTTTGGATGTTGCTAGTATCACGTATTCTGTTCTTCTTCATCTTGACAGTGCAATATGTCTTTTTTATTTCGATGTGTCGATCTTGTTGTCTTCTTAATGTCCTTAGCATATATCGCAATTTACATTGTTGGTTTAATCACCGATGGACATTCTGGTTTAAAACCCGTTATGAGATCAGCCCCAGCGGTGTATTGAGATTGTAACATGTCTTTCACATTTTTGCAACCTTCTGTAGTATTACAAACTAGTTCTGGTTTTCATGAGCGGATCTGTAGCATCGCATTTCATACTCTTCTATGATACCACAGACGAGCATTGGAACTTTTTGTTTGATCTGTAGCCAACACATTCACGTTTATTAAAAGGCAAACGTCGGCGTTCATATCTTCGATGCATTAATAACGTTACCGGGAACACCCTGATGTAAATATCCTGGTGACAAGCATATCCATACATACAATTAATTTGGGGGTCGTACACAGCTGGTCATTAACAACCAAACAATGCCCAGTGAAGCACCGATAAATCGTGTTGATGCTTGTTATTGACATGACCTGGCTCTATCAATACAATATTCATGCATGTCAACGTGATGATGTTGATCTCATCCATGACTTAAATGCAATCGCGGGACCAGGTGCTGAATCATGGTCATCAGAGAAGGTATCAAAGCCAAGATTGAATTAAACGGCTCTGCCTCCCACATAGAAAAGTCCACTCATTAAAAGAAATTATACTGATATAACCAAACAAAAAATGGATACAAAAAACTGATATTATCAAAACTATATTACAGTTCATTTGGGTATTGAAGAGGTGAAGCCGCCTTTGGAAAAGTTAGCAAGTGCCTATAAGGTTACTTGTGATACTCTAATATGGCTAACCCAAAATGCCGATGTGATAAATATAAGATTAGTAGTACCAAGAAAGATTTCCCGTTTGTTGTCCAAACACCTAAGGTGGTCTATCAGACTGAGCTATTATTTCTTCTGTTCTCAATGTTGTCAGAAAATAGTAAAAGCAGAGTCATTGACGTCAAAAGAGTATGCAAGTGTCCCATAACGCTTTTATGCACGTTCATTGCTAAAATGACAACAACTATTGCAAGTTGATCCTGGTATATAATTTCTTGGGCCTGTTGATGAATTCCTGACAAATCATCGAGTACGAATTCGTGTTGGATATATTGATATACATGGTGACCCAGCTACTGTGAACTGATCTGATAATGAAATTACACGCACCACTGGACTAAAACCTGCTAATACGACTCGGCAAAGGCAGTCACAATTACACAGAAATGATGTCACATCTGGCACCGTTGCAACGTCTTGTTAAAAGGTTTATTCGGTATTTGTATGAAACGGAAGAGTTAGATGGACATCGTGCCGATGACCATCTATGCTCCGTCATATTTGCCCATTATGCGAAATCACGTAGGTCTCGTTGACATTCCACATTTCATACGTTTGAGATCTTTCTGCACACTAACCCGTGGCACGTCTTTATGCCTTTATAATGCTTTTGGGTCTAACCACAGTTAAATACATTTGATGTCGCAGTCCCACATACTCTTCCATTGGTTTAAATAGCATTCGCCTTTGAACATGTCAATAACCCTTGTATATGTGCTTCTAAACAATTCCTGTTCGCTGACGTTAAGTTCGTTTGCGATTTTGAGACAGCTATGTCCTCGTACACATCATCGGTTGTGATATGCATCAGAAACAAATCATTTACGGTGTATAACATCTTGACCAGATCCTGGTAAACGGTTAGCATATTTGACAAATCCAACATGGACGATCCAACATATTGCTTTTGTGAGATCTGGTTTGGATTTATTTACTGCGAATAGCAACAAGTCCAATATCACAGAGCTATCTGGATTCAAATGTTAAGTCTGCGGAGAGCTTTCGAACCTTATTTTATTTTCACTATCATGGACAAGATGTTGAACAGTTTCATTGGTGTTTCCGAACACATCGTTGTTCATGAGTGTAACGAAGGATTTCTCAAACTCCTTTTGTGACTGTTTGTAGATCCATATTCACTTGTATATACGGTGCTGCCATAATTCAAGCACTCGATCAATCCTGGCTTCACGCATATCCAATCGCAAAGTACAACTATTAATTTTGCAGGTTCTGTACATGTTTGTGTTTGGTCCCATAACGTGGTACTATTTTTCAATAAACTATAGGTCCAGAGTCATCAACGACCATGCACTGATACGGGGACAACCACGTAGCATACATCGTTAACGCTTCTGGCGCTAACGGATAATCGTTGTGTACTTCAAATCAATGTTTCGGATATTCTAGATCAACTTCAAAGAAAATTATCTGTATCTATTGTCGCTATTGGTGTTTTAATTTTGTATGTGATGTTCCCAAGTGTGCGGATTTAACACGCACCGATTACTCCATCAAGGCATTCCCCCGCAACTCTCGCGGAGGTGAAATTGTTGTCATCACAAAGAATTCCATGATAAATTGCCTTAAGTACAACACAACCTTCAATTTCTGCTACACATCGTTTGAACTTGTCCAAACATCATTCACACTGGAACAAAGGTCAGTCCATTTGTTCTGTCTCTACCGCCCTCCTCCTAGTAGAAAAAAAACAAGCTGACTGAATCTCTCTTTTTGGAGCAGTTTCCGAATCTTCTGGAGTATGGAAATTCGATAGGTGGCAACCCAATTATTCTTGGAGATTTCAACTTCCACTTTGACTGTCCTTGGAACCCATATACGTCAAAACTCTTAGATTCCATTCATGTTTTCAATCTTCAACAGTCAGTTAACCAACCCATCCATAAAGTTGGTCATATTTTAGACTGGTTTCTATATAGACCTGATGATAATATTCTGCAATCCACCCTTGTATCCCACGAATTAGCATCAGATCACCTCTGCATTATATGTCATCGCGACGTATCAGTCCCTAACCCTCTACCTTTATTTGCTACTATGAGAAACCTCCGTTTGATAAATAGAACCAAATTAATTCATGACATCCAAGAAAACAAAACAACTTACTTACATCCTACAGCAGAACTACTCGATAACTGCCCGCGTTCAATGCTTGAGAAACATGCCCCAGCCACCAATTGCAGAGTATCTATTAAAACGTATTCTCCATAGTATACCAGTCTTAGAGACCAGCTTCGCACTGCTAAAAGACATCGCCGAAAAGCAGAGAGACTTTGGCTTTCCACCAGACTCATTATTCAGAAACAAATCTATGAAGCCGCTAAGAAAAACGTCACAAACATAGTTCATTTAGCAAAAGTATCCCACTACAGTGCTAATATCAAGGAGAGTTTCAGCTGCAAAGAGCTCTTCGAAAAAACTAACAAACGACTGTCAAGGAACAAATGTACACCGCTTGCAACTACTTTCTCTCCAGTTGACCTTCCGGACCAATCTGCAAATTTCTTCCGTGACAAAGTACAAATCAATAGAAATTCGCTTGACAACACAATTTTAATTAACTCGTCACCATACAGTTATAATACAGGATTTCAGCGATAACCATTAAAAGCATTTCAACCTATCTCTATTGATTTAGTACGGACAATCGTGATAAAGAGTGCACCAAAGTCTTGTGAACTTGATCTAATCCCGACATCACTGCTGCTTGAGTGCTTAGACCCAATATTGCCATCACTAACTGATGTTATTAATATCTCTCTCTGATCGGGGGAATTCCCATCATTTTTCAAAACTGCCATCGTAAAGCCACTGCTCAAGAAACCAACACTTGACCATAACGATTTAAAGAACAACCGCCCAGTTTCTAATCTCCCATTCATATAATAAGTCTTAGAAAAAGTTGTTCTAACCCAACATGTATCTCATTTGAATTCAAACAGTCTTTTTAGCAATTTACAGTCTGCATGTCGCCCTTGCCACAGTACTAAAACTACTCTTCTGAAAGTATTTAATGACATTCTCTCTGATTTGGATAGTGGAAAGGTCACAGTCCTCACCCTCCTTGATTTGTCTGCAACATTTGACACAATATACCATGATATATTACTTGACCGTCTCCAGCATGTATTTGGCATTCAGAATATAGTCTTACAGTGCTTCAAGTTCTACTTAGTCAAAAGGACACAAATTCTATCTGCAAATGGAATACATTTTAGCCCAGTTGATCTATTTTGTGGTATTCCACAGGGGTCTGTTCTTGGACCTGTTCTCTTAATTCTATAAACTCAGTCGCTCTCAATTGTCATTGATCATCACCCAGTGTCTCACCAATTGTACGCTTATGACACCCAAATATACAAGTCTATCTACCAAACTGAAGTTGATGCTACCATCCATTGAGTAGAGAGGTGCATTTCTGATGTGAAATCATGGATGACATGTTACAAGCTGCAGATGAATGATGATGAAACTGAGACTATTCTGATCACAACACAAAGACATTATCATTCACATCCTTTACCTCAGACAATAAATATCAGCATCACCAGCATTAAATTCTCACAGTCAGTACTAAACCTAGGTGTTACTCTGTACAGTACTCTCACATTGCACCAACATGTCATGAACATATGCAAGGCGGCATCTCTGAAACTGAGATGCATCAGTTCCATTCGCAAATATCTTTCAGTTCACGCCACTAAAACACTTGTGTTCATTAGTACTTTAAAGACTGGACTATTGTAACTCAATTCTGTCTGGTTCGTCACAATATCTACTCCAGACTCTTCAAAAAGTTAAAAACACAGCTGCTCAGATCATCTTTAGAGTACCTCGATCAGAGCACACATCACCATTGCTCTGTACCCTACACTGGCTATCAATTTGATACAGAATCACATACACAATTTATTCTCTGTGCTATGTTTCACTGACAGACTCCAGTCCAGCATACCTATCCGGCCTCACCCATGTGTATACACCAGCAAGATACTTACGCTCCTTATCTGACAATCGCATACTCATTGCTCCCACTATAAAAACGAAGTCATATGGACAATGTTCTTTCGCATACCAGGGCCCGGTTATGTGGAATGAATCGCCCATTGAAATTAGATAGAAAGACACAGTGGTCCCTTTTAAGATTACTCTTGAAACTCACCTTTATCGACTGCAGGGACAAACTTAGAGACCTAATAATGTTTGGTATCTTATATGTTTTAGCATGTTTTTATGTTTTCCAATATCATTGTTTTTTTTATTTGTTTTTCTGTAGTGTAGTCATTTCATTATATATATTGTAAAGCGCTTAGAGGTTCTAAAGATTAGGCGCTATACAAAGTCCACATTATTATTAGTATCATTATTATTATTATTATTATTATTATTATTATTGGTGTTATTATTATTATTATTATTATTATTATTATGTTGTTGTTGTTGTTGTTGTTGTTGTATGTAAAAGTATCTAGGTTTAATCCACGCAAACCCACCAACAGGTAACGTTAGCAGCATTGCCCAATATGAAAGGATATTGGGTTCAAAATACACGATGTAACTGTTAAGGTCTTTTTTTATTGAAATGTGGACCAAAATTTGCTATCGTCCTCGTAATCTTATTCTGAAATACATTCACGTAACAGCGATGAATTAAACTCTTCAATCGATGTAAACTGAGTTTCGGCAATTTTTCTCAGCAATTCATAGATAAACAGCTTTACCTTGTTTCTGCAATTGGCCCAGCCTTAAAGTCGTGTATTTTCCATCTTGTTTGGAATAACACTTATGTATGAGTTTGATGGCGTGACCACTGCTTGCATAATCAAGTGACCAACATAGTGACCACTGCTTGTATAATCAAGTGACCAACATAGTGACTACTGCTTGCATAATCAAGTGACCAACATAACCAAGCAAGTTATGAAGCACTACAGAGAATTTTGTTTTGTCTGGGTAAAATCTAAACTGTGGACTACATGTGTTATAAGGGGTTCCTCTGTACGCTCCAGTGATGTGAGAACATTCACGAATATTTTCTTTTTTCTGGCGGAGCTAAACTCTCCTTCACAGATAAAGCAATAGGTGACCGCAGAATACTCAGAAATGTTATAGCGGGTCATATTTCTGTTGATATATAGGGGGGTTATCGATAATTTTCACTGTAGCTTCAATCGATTTAAGAAACACCGCAGCCGCGCCTCGGCCACCATACAACTTTGGTTTATCAGTTGGCCTGTCACACCTGATTGCTGCATAGTAAAATCCGCATGGGAATTTTTCTGCATCTTGTGATATTTGGTTGTTATTTGACAAGTCTTTAAAAAATAAAGCTTGGGAAACAGAGCTTTCCATTGAAACATTGACATATTGAAAGTCCATGTAAAACGTTGAGACATTCAAAGTCCATGTAGATGCTAAAAGGGGCTTCCATTTCGTTGCAGGTAAATTTATTAACTTTAGCCTGGTTCTGGCATTATTGTCCGCTATAGTTTTTCTCTGATCCCACCACCATAAAAGTCTTGGTCATTGAGCTGTTGTTGGGTGTTAAATACATGTATGCAAGGTCTGCATGGATATTTCTCTCATTCTTGATATGTCCGATAAGTAACCTTATACATACGTACTAAGATGTCGTGTCCTTTCACTCAAGAGTAACAAATCAACCTGGATTCGTCCATTTTATTCATGATGAATTATAGTAGGATTCGTCTATCAGGTCCGACACGCTAACTAGAATCCACAACGGCCAACCCTCCGCAAACATTAAATTTTGATTATCATCATATTTTGTTCGAAATAAACTATTCTGCACTGCTGCATCCAATAATTACATCCTGGAAGGGTAAGGTGGATATTCATCATCATCATCATCATCATCATCATCATCATCATCATCATCATCATCAGTCTCTTGGCCTAGTGTGATCTTTGAGGCCCTGTGCTGCTGAACATCTGACTAGTTTCCTCCACTTGTCTTGATCATGTGCCAATGCCTGTGTTTCCGCAAAACCTTCCTTTGTCCATTCTCAGAGTTTTAAATATCGTTGTTAAGCCATGTATAACGATTTGCCCGACATTATATAGGCACAAACGCTTGCACGTACAAACCTTAAATTTGAAAGCTTAGAGATAGCACGGTCATTATATCAACTTGAACTAGAAGGGTAAGGTCGACAAGACTGCAGTGCAGGGTGGTTGCTTTCGAACGAAAGTGGAACGCAATCACAATTTAAAGTTTGCGGAGGGTTGACCGTTGTGGATTCAAGTTATTGTGCCGGACCTGATAGACGAAGGTTTGAATCCTACCAACGGATTAGTCAGGTTCGTGACACGTTAAATGCTTTTGACTCCAATTACATCAATACAATATAATTTTCGTGTAATGTGCATACGAATGAAATGATAGACCCAGAATCAGACTGAAGTGGTTCAACAGGAGAGGAACCTGGATACTCAAATCATCACCTTCAGTTTACCCTTACCCTCCTAGTTCAAGTCGAGATAATGACCGTACTATATCCAAGCTTTCAAATGTAAGGTTTGTACGTACAAGCGTTTGTGCGTATACAATGTCCGGAATTTCGTCATACATGGATTAACAAAGATATTTAAAACTCTGAGAAATGAAGAGGGGGGGGGGTGTCTACCATAAACAAAGTGAATTGGGCTAATAAGAACGGAAAATCATTGAGAAACTGCACAATCGCTGCAGATTCTAGTGTTACTTTGGATCCTACCGTAAATATGTGTCGGTCCCTAAAATGGTTGAAGAAGTGTCCTATTTATCGCTGCCATCACATGACTCATATCAGTGAGATGTCTATAATTAAACTTAAGGTGAAGATTTGAGTATCTAGGGTCCATCTGCTCCTCTCCTGATTTTGGGTCTGTCATATCATTCGTATGCACTTTACATCTTGATATTAATTTCAGTCTGATAAATTGAACTTTTAACTTTGAAGTACGTATTTGTGCTTACTGGATTATACTTTTGGGTTAGAATATGATCAAAACTAGATGAAAGTCGAAACTATCGTAAAATACCCCAAAATATTAGTACCCCACATTAGTAGTAATATAATGCATAAATCACAAAAATCACGCTTGTTGGGAATGGGTTTTGAATCAGGAAACAACTTACACAGTGTTATTTTATTGGGTCGCAATTAGAAATCACCCGATTTGAACTCTTAACCGTTATCTGAATGACAAGTCTGTGAGTTTGAAAACAGTGGCATGGACAAAATTATTGTTTCTTCGCAGTTTGAAAGACCCACAGCAAAACGTTTAGTGATATAAGTTTTACCTTAGGTATCTGCAGTGGTGTCAGTGACAGGATTCACATATTGCTTGCGTAAATACTCTCGAAGACAATTGATTTCACAATCGTGATAACATGTTTTTGCAATGTCATGTCATCCTTGCTATCTCTTCGACCTCCATGCCCCATTATAGGGTCTGTAGGGATAAACTGTGCACAATACATCATATAAACAATATGAATGGTATATATTAAGTGATTGCATAATTGCAAAAAGATGAAAGCAAAATATCTTGGTGTTTTGACCATACAACTGTAGCGTCGCAAAAAGTTCGAAATCTAATAAGAAATCAGTACCAAAGTCACCTCCCAAGTTTGACCACTGTAATGAGAATGGTAAAACCATTTATACCTTTACAAGAAAGGTAACAGATGCTCAGATTTTTTCTTCCATTTGAACAATATTAAATTATGTCACCGTAGTTTTCGTACAATCTTATGAAGAAAAGCAATGTGTCAAATTCAATATTTCTTCCTGAAAAATAGAAATATGACAAGTGAATGTAGGCACACACACACACACACATACACACATACATGGGGTTTGTTATTGTTTATGTGCCGTTCTTGGTATTTCTGACTAAAACATACTGGCCGCCATGTACAACAACAATAACAACACCACACTGCAGTTACAAAATAGACTTATCCTTGCATACTCACTTGCAATAACGTTACACGATCGCATAGGTACGAAAGTTATCACGATGTCTAACTCAGTCAAAATAAAATTTCTTTGTTATAAATCTATGAGACTGCATCTACGTTTTCTTTTTATATATCACTATTTCCTGTAGAAACTTCTGAAGGACGTTGTAGCGGGAGGGGGTGCGTGAAAAACTGTGTATAGAAACTGAATGGCATTGTAGTGTTATCTTGCATCAAACAATATATGCAGAAAGTGTAATGTAGTGGTGTTTTTTTGTCTGCATCAAGAACTGTGTGTAGGAACTAGTGGGCATTGTACCATCTTTTCTTTTCTTAAAGTTTCTGTTCCAACTTCGATGCATTCACGGTATCAAACGAAAAAGTATATATTAACTATTTAAATTTGTAACGTTTCAATGATAATCAGTCTCTCTGTCTCTCTCTGTTTCTCTCTGTCTCTGTCTGTCTGTCTCTCTCTGTTTCTCTCTGTCTCTGTCTCTCTCTGTCTCTGTCTCTCTCTCTCTCTCTCTCTCTCTCTCTCTGACCATTGCATTGTCTGATATTTTATCAAAGTCATGTTTGTCAAGGACATTGCGATCTTGATACTCAAGGTGTTGTTACTGTTTTTCCTTGGTACAACGGACAGATAAATAACAAAGAATATGACCATTAGGTATTGTCCGTAGTCATCTGCAAGTTAATTACTGTTTTTCCTTGGTACAACGGACAGATAAATAAAAAAAGAACATGACCATGATCTGTTGTTGATCTGTTGTCCGTAGTCATCTGCAAGTTATTTACTGTTTTTCTTTAGTACAACGGACAGATAAATAACAAAAGACTTTGACCATTATCTGTTGTCTGCAAGTTATACACAGGAAAGAATAGTACATGTGACAACGTCGGGGAGAGGGTTTTTGTTTGTGTACCGGTATGTAGATGCGTCAATATGCTTGTACAGTCCCGTCATTCCATAGCGGCATAGACGTTACATTGTTGTACTGCCAGCGTAACACTCAGCATATAACTATGTATAAGTATTGGAATAAATCTATCTTATCAAGAGCTGCAATATAATCCATACCTTAAATACATTTTCGTTCTTCGCATGAAAGCAGATATACGCAAAATGGAATTAATGATTACAATGGTTCTTGATATTCATTGTTTAATGAAAAGACTTATATGTTAATTAATTACTATAAAATGTACCAGTATTTTTATAAATAATTAGAATATAGTCATAAGCTCTTTTATGATATGTTTATTCTATTCGGTTATCAGTGTCTTTAGAGTACATAAAATAAGTAAGTACTCATTTATAATTAGAAACTATTTTTTATTTTTGTCTTTACTCTTTCCTTCTTTTTTGATGCTTCATTGCTACATCAAAAACTTCAATGGTATATTTTTTTTAAAAATATACAGAGAACAGTATGTTAAGAGCACGTTAGTTCCTTTCTAGAAAGCACGTTATGTTAGAATTTAATGCTACATGTGCTGAAATTAGTCAGATGATTTCTAATGATTTCTTAGATGAAAATGGAGGCAATATGATGTTTTCTTCTCTTGAACAAAATGTATTATTGACATAAGATTTTCAACTGAAACATTGTGAACATTGTTACACTCAGACATCCAGCATAGCAACCACTGTGGCCATCTTGAAAATTGTGTTTCACTACACCCTAATGAACATGGGGTTTTACTGAAAGACATTATAATGTCTAATTGGTTGTAAATGAAAATTGTGCTTATCTGACCTCCTATTTGGTCACCATCAGTGTCATCTTGAAGATCCTATCACTATTCCTAGATAGCTTGGTCCCAGAGGACAATTTAGTCCATCTGACATTCATTATTTCCACCACAGCAGTTAAATTGAAAATATTTTTGTTTGAAGAAGAATATCAGGGATGGTTTCAACATTCGGCAGTTAAAGGAGAACAATGGTAATGCCTTGAATTCCTGGAAAGTCTTTTACACCCAGTAGAGCAGCAGTCATTTTTAGGGACTCTTGCATTTTGTTTGTTATCAAAGAAGCTGTTTACATTATGAATGCTTTATATTGTTTATGTTTCTTGTATATCTGTAAATATATTGTTCATTGTTAGATTGCACTTAACATTGGACACATAGCTAGTCATCATTGTGTCAGTTACCTCCCTTGTTATAGTATACTTTAGAAAACCTAGAGAAATTACTCTAATGATAGCAACATTGAATGTTGATTTTAAATCTGTATTGTTTCCTAGCCTTGTAATGAATTTTCACTTTTAATTTTTTAATGAATACCTCCAGTTTTTGATTAAAATTTGGCTTTTAGTTACTGAGGAATGTCTCCAGTGGTGTAAGGAAGGGGTCTACAAGGTTGTTTCTTATTACAAATACCATAAAACTCATCACATGCTCGAATTCCTATAAGATTTCGACCTCTTACTGGCTTCCACAAGTATATCAGATCTAAGCATGGTGATTTTAGCTAACAAGGTAGACGATTGACAAGTAAGTATGCCTAAATGATGTCAATTAAACACAGTAAGACGTTCTCAATCCGCAGGTGCCCTCCCCATTGTCTTTGCAAATAGTGACATCTGCACACTTGACACATCAAAACAGATATCGTCAGGTCTTTGTATCCAAAATAACACAAGCCTAGCTAATGTACTCAAGTGATGTAACTGACCTAGAAATTTAATCTATATTTACAGGATCTGAACAACAAAACTACGGCCTGTCAATATAACATGATATTTCATACACTGAGCAGCAAATCTGATCTTTCAGAACTTACAGTTATGTCAAGATCGCTTATGTGGCCTAAGTGATCAGAACGCCCGTCTTGTCTGCGGGAAGTTGCGTGTTCGAACTTTAAAGTCTTTAAAAATGATACTAGCCGATGCTTCTCTTTGTGCTAAGCATTAAGGGATTAGTGTTAGAACTAATTTATCCAAGTGTCAGGATAATGTAACTGGGTGGGACATTAGAATATGTGTATGCGGCATGATGCCACAGTGTTACACTACACTATAAACTGCCACGCCGCAAACATCGTAGCGATATGACTGAATCTGTCAAAAGTTAAAGATTTTCAGACTGAAATTAATATCAAGATGCAAAGTGCATACAAATTATATGACTGACCCAGAATCAGGAGAGGAGCAGATGGACCCTAGATACGCAAATCTTCACCTTAAGTTTAAATGTAGGAATCTAACAGCAGCAGAGAGGGTGAACAGACCACCCTTTTCAGACAAAATTTTGATTGAATCCTCAAAACGAAAATAGAGCCTTCCTACGAAATCTCATATTTAACCCCCCAAAAAATAAGTCTCCATTTATCAAACGGAGACTTTACGATTTTTCAATCAATTTTGGTCGCAATGATGTGGTCATTCACCCTCTCTGCTGCTGCAAGTTAACAAAAATAATAAATGATTTCAACCGAATATTTGATCGAGTTCGATACGATATCGTGTCCGAGGATCATGTAAATTTATTGTTATAAATCCGTGCGGAGTCGACTGAGCGTTACTAAAGAAATTTTTAAATTGATTGAAGTCCATATCAGAGTACCATGTCTGCCAAATATTTCGTAACGTATGTGTATCAACGCCGTTAAACACAGCAAGAATATTACAGTTATTTCTGATCACTTTTGGAATCTGAGTGTAGCGTTGAGTGACATATATCACGTCGGTGTTTTTATGTCTGCCTCGGGAAAATATTCTAGCTGGGTTTGTTTGTTTATCCAACATTACATCGTCGTATACGACTAAATTGTTAATGCTCCCATCAAGGTCATCCACGGATGGCGCCTCGTCAATATCAGTTATAAAATCAATGGCGTTCTCACCCTTAATTTCTGATGCATTCTCGTTAAAATCCTTTAATACTTCATAGCAACGCTGATCATCTACGCTAGGAGCAACTAAATACAACTTATCCCACTTCATCCATCTCACTATTAAATTGAGCAACAATTGCGTCTTGCCGGATCCAGATGGCCCGATTATAATTGCGCGGATAGAGTTTGGTAGCGCTGCATGATGCTTAACTGGTTCTTTTGTTTTAGTCGCTAAAAAGTCAATTATATCCATATCTCTATACATAAATTATGGATCTATATTGTGTGAAGTGTAAAACGCGTATTAACACAAATGATGTGACGACGGTTACAACTAAAAATAACAGATCAGCACTTACTGGTAGATGTGCAACATGTGGTGCAAAAAAGTTCAGATTTATTTCTACAAAATCAAAGATTTTACAATCCGGAGAAGTTTTTAAAAAAAACGAGGAGGTGATATCGCAGCCAAATTGGCAAAGCTCCCTGGAACCCCATGGGCAAAGTACCCCGGAGAAAAGCACCTTCCAGGATATAGCTACTGTGGCCCCGGAACACGATTAGATATCAGACTTGATGATCAAAATCAGCCCCGACCCGGTGAGTATCCGATAAACGCTATTGATAAGGCGTGTCATGCTCATGATGTTGCGTATAAAAGCAGTAATCTGCAAAACAGGCATCTCGCGGATGTGAAATTAATTCATGCGTTAAATGCTATTCCTGATAAATCTTTGAAAGAAAAATTGGCTTCGTGGTTGGTAAAATCGGCTATGAAAGGCAAATTGATGATGGGTGCTGGTAATTAATAATATGGAATCTATTTATTATTCTCCGAGGGGATACTGGAGGGGTAACGCTGCAATCAATAAACTCGCCAGCGCCGCAAAAGTGAAAAAGGCTACTGCGGCTAATTGGTTATCCAAACAGGCTATATGGCAAATTTATCTACCGCGTCCTAAACAAATCAATTTCTCGCATTTTGATGTTACTGTACCCAATGAAGTTCATCAAGCTGATTTATTGTTTTTACCACATGACAACGGTTACAAATACGCGCTAACCGTAGTTGACGTTGCGAGTCGATACAAACAAGCAGAACCGTTGAAAACAAAATCATCACCTGAAGTTGCTTCTGCATTTGAAAAGATTTATCGACGAGGCCCACTACGCTGGCCAAATCTGTTACAAGTCGATCCTGGCAAGGAATTTCAGGGTGTGGTTGCATCTACAATGAAAGATCACAATGTCACCATCAAACGAGGCATACTGCGTTACATCGCGATCAGGCAATTGTTGAACGATTTAATCGGACGATTGCTGAGCGGTTATTTGGATATCAATACGCAAAAGAATTCATCCAAGAAAAGCGATCCCGTGAATGGGTCAAAAGGTTACCAGCTGTGATTACCGCACTGAATAATGAGATTACTAGAACAATCAACATGAAACCTATCAACGCGATTAAAAAGAAGTCTATACCACAACCACAGCGGGATAGCGTTTCCCAACCAATTCTTGGTAGTAATGTCACAGTGAGGTATTTATACGAACCAAGAGAGCTTGAAGGTGGCAGAAAGAGGGCTACTGATCCTATTTGGAGTGTTACTGCACACAAGATATCTACTATAACACGATCAACTGGTAGACCTCCAATCTATAAATTGGATTTAACTGCCCCTCAGCGGGGTTTTACACGCGAACAATTACAAGTGATTCCTGACGATACTCAATTACCGCCGCGGGGTCTTAACTAGCGCCGTTGCGTCTGTTGCACTCAAGACAAGTCAACATCACATTGTTTCTGACATGACCGAGACTGTTATTTTTTTCTGTCTACGGTAAATTGGCGAGGATCTTTATCCGAATACTGCCAACGCATTATACAATTGCAACTCGCGCAGTGATTATTCTGTTGTTGCTTCAGCGTAATTATTAATTCAACATCAATGTCAAATTCTCGTTGTTTTTTTTTGTCCTGTTGTTTGTAACCGGAGAGTTTTTTATCGATAATTTTAACATCAACGATGCTAGCATCATCCGTTGGGGTGTCATCATCGAAAACAATTCTTCGAAGCTGATTTATTTTTCGTACTCTGGATACTGCAAGATAGACTAAATTCGACCATTCGATGTGATTATCCACCATCCAAACAATTGTATCCGATATAGTCAATCCCTGTGAAGAATGTATCGTCGCTGCGTATCCTAGCGTCCATGGGGATTTATTAGCACGCAATGCATCTTCAACGACGCTGATATCAACCAGCACAATATCATTTAATACGAGAATTTGTTTTTCACTTTGTCCTGGAATATCAACTTCTATATTCTGTTTTCGTGTATCCGAAGGCCTATAACACAACGGTACTGGAAGTGTTGCAAATTTTTCTTTATGCGTTTCAAATAATTTCATCTGAAGTGTGTCTCTGACTATTTTTCTACTTGCAATTATCAAATCGTTTGGTCTCCACACTTCCCAGAAATCATTCATTGGAGTTTCTGAAATTATTTCACGCGCTATTTCACATTGGATTTTATCCGGCTGTAATCTAATTAGCGCTTTGAACTCGCGTAATTGTTCATCAAGTGATCTATAATCAGTGGTAATTTCTTCATAATAGTCAACAAAACCCTTTAGCCATTCATGTGGAGATGCACCGACAAATGGTGGTGGTTGGCCGTGATCACCGCACATGACGACTTTTGTATTTTTCAATAACAACCACTCGAGAAATGTTTGTAATAAATCTAATAACACTGTGCATATTTCATCCCAAATTATGATTTCAGGAATGAATTTATCACCCATTCGATCAGGGGTCCATTCATCGCCTTTCCATCGAAGGAAACTATGATAAGTACAGGCATTTACCCCTCGTTGTTTCATCTCTCTGGCGAGTCTGTGAGTAGGTGTTAGGACAATCATGTTTGATTTTGAAACGCTAGCGTTTCTATGATATAATTCAATTGCACGAGTTGTCTTTCCTGACCCACCACAACCGTTTAAATAAACTGTCTTGTATCTACATATTGGATCAGATACCGGTGGTGCATTAGAAAATTCGGATTGAATCTAATCACACTTTAAGTACTTTTCATCCATGGTAACATCTGCCGATTCACAATACTCATGTAGCGTCTCCTTTTTAAATCTCCAACATCCCCAATTTGCCTCCGGATCTGTGAATTTAGCTACATCTGATTTGTATTTCTCGTGGATATACATAGAATCAGTGGCTACTCTAACTGCGGTATTAGGAAATCTATTTATCATCGAAAATAAATTGATAGAAGCATAAGCTAGCATAGAACTTCTCAAATGCGTATATTGTTTAATATATCCATCACAATAGGTAACAATTGTACCTAATCGTCTTCCATCGGATAGGAAAGCGTCTTTACGATTTACAAGTTTTCCCTGTTTCGTTAAATCCGTTACAATAAAATCGTATTCAGCGATGTCTATGATCAACCGCGAAGAATATTTTGCATTGTCGTATATTCCACCGATTATTCTTCGTCCAAAATCTTTTGCTTGTTCTTTTTTAATAATTAAATAACTTCTTAGACCAATTCGTGATTTGTTCTTCATTGAAATCTGGAAACTGTTTTCGCTGTTCGCTAATTATACGATCTAGATTGGGTTGTGGTAGCCAAACTTCTTTCTGAGCTCGATAGCATATAATAGCTTCGGAAACAATCAACGATATTAGCATACCACAATTAATCATATATCGTAGTAACACTATTAGCATCCAGGCCTTTTCAGATATATGTCTACCAAGCCAAAGATAACTACACGGATGTAACCCTGTAGCGAGTTCAAATGATATTACACGAGCGAATCCGGTTAAATCAAAATCAGGTAATGGTCCATTAATCGCAACACGAGTCATTTCATGTGTGGGGTGTCCAAATCGTTTAAAATAGTTACTACATTCTCCATACCCGAGAAAACTTCCGGGATAACACGCGGATATATCCATTGAAATCATACCGCCACGATGGTATTTTGTATTCCACAGTCCTCCATGACCAAATCGACGCAACTCAATTTAACGTCCTCGAGAAAATCACTTCGTGTTGGACGCCATGAGTTTTTTTCTCTTGCGAAGTGAGCTACCACTGATGGAATTGTGAAGCTCTCCGCGAGTAGTTTTTCATGGCATGAAATCTCTTTTGGATTTTCCGATGAAAATGGAAATTGCAAGGCAAATTCACTGGCGATTTTTCTCATTCTGTTATCTAATTCTTCAACGCGATATAATTCACCATTTGGTCTTACAAATTGATCAAATCCTATTCCGGGATCTTCATCACTTCTAAGTAACCACACTGACACAGGATCATCCTTACACAGCGTGTGAATAGCATCGAATAATTTCTCATTATAAAAAACATCCCCGACGAACTCCTTAGGGATATATCTCACGGTTCTATCTCGTGGAAATATTGTTACTGCAGCCGTCCACGCGTTTTTGTTATGATCAATAATTTTAATTGGAGCTCCTCGCGATTGATATTTCGGTTCGTATAATACTTCTCCGATTATTGTCGTTACTGATATTGGGAATTTTAATGATGCTTCTAATTTAGCTATATCAGAAATCTTTGCACCGTGCTGTTTCACTGTCAGTTCCCATTCAGTTATTTTCCTACGTCGCAGATCAGTTAGTTTATTTCCTCGGGATGCATTTGTGAAGTGTTCCATTACCCGTGTTGCTACACAATTCAGTGAACTAGAATATTTCATAGGAGCTAGTTTTGCAATATCGGGTTTATCATTTAACGGATATATCCCATAAACAATTGCTGTTACAGGATAAGATCTTTCGTAATATGGTTTGTCAATTCCAGTTAGAATTCCTGGTTTGGAATCTCTACTTACAATGACAGTTTTTTTATCCTTGAGGATTGGTTCAAAATTTATCCCTGATAATCCATTTGCCTTCGACTTCGATAATGAATTTTATTCTGAAAAAATACTTCTGTTGGGAATTGCTTTGCAATTTACCCTTGAATTTCCAGCCAAGATGTGAAATTATCTCAGCTGCTCTTTCATCGTTCATAGTAGCATCGATGTTGGGTACATTGACATCTTCATCAATAATTCGAAATGTCGACGTATGCTGCACCGTCTCGGTAGAATTCATTAAAACACTCCCTGATTTTACTTAGTATAGTTCTATCACCGATTAGACGTTTTGGTGTATCAGAGACTCTATCGAGATTGAATTTAGCATTTTTCCGGGGCTTAATTTTCGATAATCTCTTAAACTCCTTATCGAGATTGAATTTAGTATTTTTCCAGGGCTTAATTTTCGATAATCTTTGGAATTCTTTCATGGTATAATCAATGAATTTAGTATTTTTCCAGGGCTTAATTTTCGATAATCTTTGGAATTCTTTCATGGTATAATCAATGAATTTAGTATTTTTCCAGGGCTTAATTTTCGATAATCTTTGGAATTCTTTCATGGTATAATCAATGAATTTAGTATTTTTCCTAGGCTTAATTTTCTATAATCTCTTGAACTCCTCCATGTTATAATTAAAACAAGTATTTAAATAGAAAAATATAGTATAATGAATCACTGCAAGTGGCTAATGATTGGATCAACAACCCCGTGTAACAAATCATGCAGAAGCGAATTCTGTGGGTATCATTTACAAAGCGTTCGCAACGGTTCTTTCGGTCCTCTTCCATGCCTCCAATGTGGGGCTGGGGTAAGGGGAAAATCGCAGTTGTGTCTTGCTTGTGGGGGTAAACGATACAGGGAACTAAAACGCTATTATGACAAACGAATAAAAAATGAAGTCATTGACCCCAACGATGACTCCGTCAGCGACAAAATCATAAAAACCCCTCAAGATTATATCAAGAGGTTTATAATTAAAGCAGATATAAATTAGACAAATAGTATTATTATACAAATGAGCCAAGATTTCAGACCTCATCCAATGCTTGTTAATTACGAAGCCTCCAGTGATGGTGTTGTCAGGCACCGCAGACTAAAAGAACCGGTTGGATGGGTAAATAATATGGGATACTTGATGTTTACAGCTAGGAGGAAGAAGTATCTCTGTCACAGAGCCATCTATGAAGTATTTTACGGATTAATCGATTACGGCCTTGTGATTGATCACATAAATGGCGTGAAGGCTGATAATTGTCTTGTGAATCTTCAAGCCGTCTCACAAAGTCGGAATGCAAAATTAGGTGGAACTGGCAAACACGCAAAACGCCCTAGGGGGGTCAAATCGTTTGATTTAGAAAATAATGAAGAGAGAAGCTTTCAGTCGATAAATGAAGCCAGTAGATACTTTGACATTTGTATGCCTTCAATACGATTTGTTGCAGAAAATATAATTAAAACTGCTCTGTCTAAAAGAAATGGTCATAAAGTAAAATTCGTATACTTCTGAAACGATTCAAGGGTGATAAATCCTTTATGGATAAATCCGCCGCAACTCACACTCTACTCACTAAGTTCCCTTGTATTATGACGTCAAAGGAATTGTGTCGTCTGCTATTACCTGTATACCTTGACTAGGCGCGCCGCACACGTGACTGTAATGGAGTAAATACATAGTTTCGGTTAGAGTTGTATTTTTAACAATTTCTAAAACCTTTTATTGTCGCTTTGGCTAAAACTGCATTATTTAAACAGTTGTATTTATTTAGACCATCTATAATACACTTTTTGTACAGACATTCTTTATAATCCAGCACAATACCTATGTTCGCTCAGCCGGAACAGTGTTTCCCATTCATTGAAGTAGGTGAGCGTGGTTAAAATTCCTCTGTATACAGCTCTTTGTGATTTAATCGATAATGTACTTGTCTAGAGAATTAGAACAGGGAAAATATACGCTGTTATTTAACAACTGTATTATTTTGTTTCGTGTTTCATTTAAAATATTTATCTGTTGTAAATGTTGTGAAACAGCATTAATAAGTAATTCAAGGAAATAAAATAACACACCCGTGAATCAACGCTGCTGTATTAGTCACCTTATATATGTTATGATTCGTAATAAGTTTGGGGCTTTCGAAAGCCAATCGACCAATCAAAACTAACCAACGCCATTAACACGGGCGTGTGGTTGTCTTTTGTCAATCATGCAACCGGGTTAATTTAGTTTGGTTGCTTTTGATTGGTTGGATTGGCCGTAGAAAATCTGCCCCGTCGTTTCATGTTTGTGCTGTCTTGTGCCGCCCCACATCATTACATCACAAATTCCATCATCGTTCCATTGAATTATAATCCATCCTTAATTAAGTTAATTAAGTATATGTATGACTACAATCTGCCGCAACACTCGAGCGGAGATATATATGGCATTGTGCCGCCCCACATCATTACATCACAAATTCCATCATCGTTTCATTGAATTATAATCCATCCTTAATTAAGTTAATTAAGTATATGTATGACTACAATCTGCCGCAACACTCGAGCGAAGATATATATGGCATTGTGCCGTCCATAATTAAGTTAATTAAGTATATGTTGTGATGTCCCCCAAGCATATCTTCTGGGCGGTCTAAGATGGTGTTTGCCACGTTAGGCCTCCCTTTCGGAGATGTATGCTTTGGGGTTTGTTGTGATGCCCCCCAAGCATATCTTCTGGGCGGTCTAAGATGATGTTTGTCACCTTAGACCTCCCTTTCGGAGATGTATGCTTTGGTGTTCCCTTGGGCTTGCATGGCACGCCCACCATCGCATCACAAATTCCATCATCGTTTCATTGAATAATTAACTTAATTAAGTATATGTATGCCTACAATCTGCCGCAACACTCGAGCGGAGATATATACGGCATTGTACCGTCCATTAATTAACTTAATTAAGTATATGTATGCCTAAAATCTGTCACAACACTCGAGTGAAGATATACGGCATTGTACTGTCCATAAAAAAACCGGCCAAAAACGACCCCTCAATTTTTTTTAATAATTAGAGGTAAAATGTATTATATTTATATTTTTATAAAAATATGGATATCAAAGATGTAAATTCTATAATTGCTGAAATTTCAATTTTAAAGAATCGAGGGATAATATTATCTAAAGGTCTCGACTGTGACAGGATTGCCTCGGAATATGAAGACATTGAGTATCAGTCTAGTAAGGGTCGTTATGTTTTACCTAAGATGTACAGACTCGTGAAAGGAATTCAAAAGTCCATCTATGCTTGTTTGTACGGTAACGATATTGATGTATTTATAACGCTATTTAGCACCGTTGAAGCAATACGTCAAAAGCTCGGCCAAGAGTATCAAAAATGAGCTGAAATTAGTTCTAAGGTTCGTGATCTTAGAAAAATATTAAACGAGGAAAAACCAGTATCCTAACCACGTGAGCGTTACTATAAAAAATAGGCCTTCAGTAATTTTCAGTAAAAATTTATTTTTTTTAGCGGTTTTTGTAACACTCACATGGGATTTTCTCCTGAAAGGATACTCAGCAGTTTGGGCTTGCTCATGCAGTTATGTGCGTACTGGATGATCTGGTTGTGATAGCAAGTAATCACAGCGACGCCTCCATTTTCACGTAGTTGTTGTTGTTGCCGCGTCGTTAACAAAAATCGTTCATCGCCATTCTCAGATATTACAATTTTGAAACCCCCAGCGATGTTATTTCTGAAACACTCGCGGATAGCGTCGTACAGTTTAACCCTGTCGGAGATGGATACGTTAGCTTGATGGTACATTTATTTAATAACTCAGCTTTTAATTGTGATAGTTTCACATTTGAAAACTCAGTTCACAAACACTATATGGTAGGTGAATCGCTTACAACTAGATTATCCCGAGAGCGGCTAGCAGCAATTAAAATGTTTATACCGGTTCGAGACAGACTTCAACAACGACAACGACAACAAGCGCAGACTGACCTTTCTGTGTCAAGTGAACAACTGTTTACTCCGATAACAAGTGCGACCAAAGATGTGAAAACAGCAACTGAACGAGCAATATTTGGGGATATTCCTGAGGAAGGCAAGCGACGAGAAATGCCTGTTCTTAGTGTGCTTGAAAAAATTGCAGCAGAGACCGAACAAACAAAAAAGTCTTTAGAAACACTTCCAGTAGATATAGTAACTACTTCACGGCAACAACAAAAAAGAGCGAGTACTAGAAGAACTAGGTGCTACTGCAAGAAAACCAGAAGAAGAGGAAGAAGACGTTACTATAGAAAAAATGTATTCACCGCAAAGTATATTTACACACTATGCATACAGCAAAATTAAAAATTTTAAAGATGACAATGATTTAATTAACTTTACCGCGCGGAATTTTTCACTCGATCAAAGAGAAATAGCTGTAAATAAAGGGTATAAAGAGTATATAAAAAACGACGAGAATTGGATAAAAAAGTATACCTGTCAAACCGTGATAGATTTAGAATCAAAGAAAGTAACCACAATGATTTTGAGAGTTTTAAAGACGAAGTATTAAGCAGAGTAGATAAAGAGTATCCAACTGGATTTTTTGGTAAAGAAGAGTCAACTGGAGATAGGTAGCGGCATAGTTGAAAACACTAGCGTTACTTGTCCTGGTAACATTCTCAGTGACATATCACGGCTGGAAGTTCTCATCGGAGGGAAACGAGCCGGAAATAACTCACCAGAAGTAATTAATGAAGCAGCTGATATCTGTAGACGATTCTTTGCCGGCGGTATCATGGACATTAATGTATATCGAGAACTCATTGCTGAATTAGTTGAAAATCACAGAGACGCCCATGGTTATTACAGCGATTGATCACTAATTGAAAAACTACTAGTTTTATAACAAAATGATCATACACTACAACCATGATAAACCCGTAAGCGTCTACGTGGTGAACTCACAATTGCCTGTTTATAGGGCATATTACGGAGATGGTTTCGGCAATACCAATGCGGGGTTATTTACAAGAATGGCTCCCAAGGTGGCACCGTTAGCTAAACAATTATCAATGAAAGCCATTGATATTATTCGTGATAAGGGAATCAGCGCTGTTAGAAATCTTGCCGGAAAGTCATTTTCTGCCGCGAAAGATAAAATAGCATCATTGGTGCGAAAGAAACCAACGGTGCTGCCATCAACTACAGTGATGCCTGCAAAAATCAGCAAAGCAATAAATAGCGCAGTGGAAGAAAAACTAGCGTCGTTGGCTGCTTCGGTGACTCCGTCGCCATTGACGGCTTCACCGGTAACAGATAGCGCTATCATGAACGCGATAGCGGGAAGTGGTTTGAAACGAAAACAAAAACAACGATGATTACAAAGAGTTTCACAATTGAAAACACTAGTATGTTAATATAATGTTTAAACGAACAGCTGATCCCGCGTTTGATATAGAAGCCCCAGTACCCAAGGACAATTCCGTCCGCGATTATCAATACTATTCCTATCATGCAATACAACCCGACCTACGATCGCGAATTGAACTTCAAGTTCAAGATACCAGTAAATACTTTTTGCCATGTGAAGCATTTATTGAAATCGAGGGGAAACTCGTAACAAATGTTGCAGCTGATACCCCATATACAGATAACGCAAATATCCGAGTTGATTTTGTTAATAATGGCATAATGGCGTTATTTGAAAGTGCAAGATATCTCATTGATGGAAAAGAAAATGAATCAATAGACCGTGAAGTTGATGTTGCAACAACAATAATCGAGCTAGCAAGATACTCCGATGATTATACAAGGTCGGCTGGTCCGTCTATGATGTTTGCAAAGGATACTACTGATAACGCTGACCACCTTCAATACATTAAAGTGTTAACACCGCAAGACACTTCAGTTGCTAATCAACAAGAAGCGGCTAATCCAGAACGTCGAGCCAGACCAGGCGCTGATTTTGACATTCTCGGAGGCGTTAATGGTAATTTCAATTTAGGATTTGCAACACGAGTAGCAACATTGCAAAGACCACAACGATATTTTTCATGTGCGATTCCACTCCATCACATATTTGGATTCTGCAGAAATGTCAGAAAAGTCATCTATGGAGCCAAACACACAATCGCGTTAGTGCGAAAAGGCAATGACAATGATGCAATTTGGCGTACTGGTGCCGCTGATGGTAAAGTTGTTTTGAGTAAAATAGTATTGTGGATGCAAGTAATAACCCCATCAATTACCACGGAAGAGCGGCTACTTTCATTTATGGACACAGGTGGCAAATCATTGATAAGTTGGCTAACAACAACAACTGATGCCAAAGAGGATAATGTTGCTGATACATTTACATGGCACCTGGCATCAAAACAAGGCGTTTCAGCCCCACGTCATATATTTATAGCGCTGCAGAATCGGAATCGATTAGGCTCCCAAGAACACAGTCATATGATATTTGATCGATTAGGAGTCAAGGAGGTTTCGCTGAGAATAAACGGACAACAAGAACCATCTGAGGATATACAGCTTAATTACGAAAACAACCATATAGCACGTGTGTATCATCGGATGCTGTCATTTATGGCCCGTGATCAAAATGTTGATACTGGTTTACAAATATCGCAACTCGATTTTAAGAACTTGTATCCAATTTATTACTTTTCGCTGGAACATCTTGATTTAACAAGGCAATCCGTTGTTGACATACATTTTAGGGCTCGTATAGATCCTGGTGGTGTTGATTATAGAGCGGTTGCTGTTATTCTCAGCGACAAATCAATGTTGTTAGAAGGCGTTGGTGGACGAATGAGACTTATTGATGCACCAGTGGAAAATATGTAAATGAAACTTGAAGAGTTTCCAATTAGATCAATTGAAAGCATAAATGTGTTTTACAATAAAATGTCATATAGTGTTGTTAGTGTCAATCTGACTGATGGTCAGGTCAAGAAATTGCGATCAAAATCCGCTAAAGAATGTGGAACAACAATAACGTTAAAAACAGAGCAGATGTCCGGCGGTACACATAAAATATCATTGACGGATCGTCAAATAAAACATTTCAATGATGCGCTGAAGAAACGGCGAGGGATTCAAATTGTATTTTCAAAGGCTGCAGTCGCCAACGTGATAAAATCAGGTGGTATATTTCCATTGTTAGCCGCAATACCAGCACTGATTGCAGCGGCTGCCCCAGCGGTGGCGAAAGCGGCGGCGTTGGGGGCCGTTGGGACCGCGGCAGGGATGGCGTTGAAAAAGGCAACTGGGAAAGGATATAAACAAAGGGAAAGGGTTTAAGACTACCAGGAACCCCGTATTCATTGTACAGCGGGAGATCCGTGAACGGATCCTGTCTGAGAATACCAGGAACGGTTTATTAGTTGAAAGCCCAATTCTCCCTATGTCCAATTTTGATTTAATTGATGCTGCTAAAAAACTAGCGATAAAAAACTTCAGAGGGGTTTTAATGAGAGATCAATTACCGAGAAAACCTAAACGCGTTGAAACCGGTATGATCAATCTTGATAACAGTAACGGATCTGGAACTCACTGGGTTGCATACGCGATCGATCCGCGTGGGATTGTCACCTTTGATTCATATGGGTTAGCTCCGCCAAGCGAGTTTATGCGGTATATAAATTCTTCGATGAAACTCAAAGAGTTTCCAATTTTTTATTCCACGATGCCAACACAACAATTAAATGATCCACCGATATGCGGCCGTGAAGTGTTAAATGTCCTCGCGGAGATTTCATCGTCACAGAAATCACCTCATCTGGTTGTAAATAAATACACGAGTGGGAAATTACAAGGTAATTTTAGAGAATCAATAAATTGAAAACACGAGCTGCGCTAACAATAATGATTGATATTTGGGGACGATCTCTTTCAATGTCGAAACCCTCCGCGAAAACATCTGCGGGGTCTATCGAGGATGTAAAAGAAATAATTAAAAATGAAATCGCTGAGACGTTAAATTTAGCAAGTGTTGACCCGAACGAAATAGTTGTATTTCAAGATCGCCAGGGTAAATTGAAAAGCAGTAATATATCCACGGATGACATTTTGATACGGCAGCGCGACGCTGCTGAAAACTCTATTGCGCTATATTCCAGCGGCGAACAACTTAAACCAGGCGAACTTGTGTCTACGATCACCGACGCGATTGACGCCCACGACAGCATGATTGCCACCCGCGGCCGTGAGCTGGATGATCAAATACGAGGTTATAGTACTTTTCGCAAAAATGTCGTACATAAATTCTTTGGAACCCCGCTTGTGGTTGGCATGACTCTAGCTGAAATTAGCGAGTTTATTGGCAAGCATACTCACAATGCCTACGTCGCTAATAGTTTCTTTGGTGTTCCAGCTACATCTACGATGACTCTCAAAGATATTAATATGTTTATGGTGAGACAAACAACACTTAATACCATCGTGGATAAATTTTTAGGGAGAACACCAGCGTCTGAAACCACATCTCTGACAGGCCCGACCCTCGCTGAAGTTAAAAAATCCATCGATGAGACGAAAAGCTTTATCGAAACAATCAAAAATGATTTTTCGAGGATGATAATAATCATTGAAAAACCAAAATTCCTCATGAGAAAACCAACAACGTAGTATACACGATCCAACACGGATCATTTGCGTGGACACCTACAAATAACAAATTAGATATCACTGCAACCGTTAAAGGTATTTATCGATTAACACTAGTGACAACGACTCAATTTAATATTTCATCGTCGAGTTCATCCGGGGTCAACAATACGATTTCAACGATCATCGACAAGGATACAACTGAAAAGTTCACTATAACATCTACTGATAAAAATTTGGTTAGGGTTTCAACAATGTGGTATTTGGAATTCGTAGCGGATTTAAGTAAATAACGGGTTCAATTGAAATCGTAAACTGATTTAAAAATAAAATGTCATCACTGATGATTTCATCATCGTAATATCGCTATGATCATGTCAGAGAATTTCAAACTAGACTCAAAACCCTCGCAGAGGAGTATCAAATAAAAATAAAAAAATACTGACGAAGAATCACCGCAGTTGATGTTACCATGTACTCGGTATCAGGCGTTCTCGCTGGCGCCGGAATAATACTTGCATCGGTGACAATGATTGCCCCGTCGTAGTTCCAATTTGCATTTATGCGGCGGCAACAATCGCGGGTATATCAACCGGAATAACAAAAAAATATCATCATGCAGCCAGAGTAAACTGCAAGATTACTTAATTCAATTTCATGTTGTATCAACCGCATACTCGCAATTATCCTCAATGATATCGTCGTCACTCCATGATACATTAATATCAGATAGTGAGTTCTCAGCGATGGTCAGTATTTATAATTCCGCGATATCAAAATTAGAAATACAACAACAGTATAATAACAATGACAACACCGCAGGAATTACTTCAACGAATAGTGGAGAACACAAACCCAGTACAAACAAGCATGATCTCAATAACCTCAACAAATCCTGAATTCAGTGTGAATTTCCCTTCTGCGATTCCGGTGAAGGAGATAGCGCTGGCAAAACTACGAATGTATCACAGTTGGCCTAATATCAGATCAAAATCATTTGGTGGTCAACAACCAAATAATTCTTTGGTGTTTTCGAGTAAGAATAAACCCGACGGGACTCCAGACTGGAACGTTGTTTCAATACCAACTGGGTCGTACCAAATTGAGCAAATCGATGCTGAAATTCAGCGTAGAATAAAATCAATCACTGGAAAAGAATAAAAAATAGCTATTAAACTTCATGAACCGACGCTCTCGTCATCGATCGAAATAAGCACAGAGGGATACATTGTAGATATCTATAACAGCTCGTTGAGAACAGTGTTAGGATGGCCTGAAAAACCACCTGAACGAAAAGAACCGGTTTATACACCCGAACCGAAAAAATCTGATTATGTCACCGACGTGATAGCACCTGATAATCCAATAAAAAGTTATAAAGATCACAGAATCACTATAGAGTTTTTTGGTCTCGGATACCAACCAACTGGAAGAGAGAAGGAGGGGAGAGAATACAGGGATATCATTTTGTTAACGAACCTAAAATCGTTGAAAATTTCACAGCGATGAATAATGATTTTTCGCTGTTGTTAATATCTCTCAAATCTGGTACTCTTACCCGAGATGAATTTATCAGCGTCGCAGAAGCATGCAACAAAATTATCGACGATATGGAAACATTTAATTTGAAAATTATTCAAGATATATTAGATGATGATAATCCCCTATCGAGAACAACATTTGCAAAAAAATATAATATCCCCGTCAAAGATATTCCAACATTTAAACTACCAGGATATAACGTACCAGAACTAAAAAAACTTCTCAGTGACACCATCGATGTTGGTCTTAAAATAATTCATGATACGTGGAAAAAAACAACATCACCGGAAATAAAAATCCTCAAATATAATAATGATCCAGATGGTGGCGGTAGGCATATTGCACCGCACAATGTAAATATTTCAGCGGTGATTGCGCTCAATTTAGTATGTGATGCAATTGAAGGAAGTTATCAAATTAATCTAGAGCAATCAAATCAAGCACAGCAGGGATATATTCTTTATTCGTTTGCACCAACAGCTCCTCCTGGATTCCTAATTATTGAAAACCCAATTAATCCTGTCTACATGCGATGCCATAATAATTCGTTAACGAGAATTAATTTCCGACTCACCGACCAGTCAAATAATTTAATTGATCTACAAGATGAGGTGTTAGCGATTAGTTTGTTTGTGAAATCATAAATGACTAAAGACTCGATCAAATATTCGGTTGAAATCATTTATTATTTTTGTTAACTTGCAGCAGCAGAGAGGGTGAATGACCACATCATTGAGACCAAAATTGATTGAAAAATCGTAAAGTCTCTGTTTGATAAATGGAGACTTATTTTTTTTGGGGGGGGGGGGGTAAATATGAGATTTCGTAGGAAGGCTCTATTTTCGTTTTGAGGATTCAATCAAAATTTTGTCTGAAAAGGGTGGTCTGTTCACCCTCTCTGCTGCTCTAACTGATAAAAATCGTGGAATCATAGCATTAAATAGGACACTACCTGAAACATTTTAGGGACAGACACAATTTCACAGAAGGATGCAAAGTGAAACTAAACTTTTGCAGCAAATATACTTTTCTGTTATTACTAGTCCTATCGATTTACGTATGGTAGATTCTAAAACCGTTGCGTACATCTGCAGATACCTAGTTTTAAATATCTTTGTTAAACCATGTGTGAGGACTTGCCTGAAATTATAAAAGCATAAATGATTGCACGTACAAACCTTAAATTCTGCAGACGGTAAAGGTGTTATGGACACCCTGGTCGCAAATGGGTTAGAATTTATAAATCAATGAATGAATTGAGTAAGATTTATTGACTTTATATCTCGCTTATGCTTTTCATTACTGAAATCGGCAGGGAGAGGGGGTACAAACAAACGGGGATGTGTTCACAGACTATAATGCTTTTTGTTAAAAGGATGCTTGTAGGATTCTGACTGAGGTATTAAAGTTAATTCCTTATGCAACTAGTGGCTTTTATACTGAACCAGCACTGCCACGAACCCCTCTTTTTTTACAGGAAAAAGTTATTTTGATTATGCTCCTGTGACAAGACAGCTAAAACAATAAGTATGTACCTTATGCATCAATAAAGTTTACTAGTACTGTAACAAATTGGCATGCTTTTCGTCGCCACTCTTGATGTTTAGATATTTACCTCTGTAGTAGACATATATAAGTACGTAAGCCACTTCGGATGCGCGTTTCCAGCCCACGTTACGCATTTGATCTCCAATGGTAGTCTAACTGTGACAGGCAATCACCAACAAGTCAACCCATTTCCAAGCCTAGCTCAAAGTAAATGTAAATCATATTACAGATTAATTTTTTGTGTGAATTTAAAAATGATAGGATTGTGAAAACTAGGCTCATGCCTTCTACCTTAAAAATTAGACCTAAAGGTTTGAAGTCGCCATCTTCATAGTGTATAATAATAATTCATCCCTCATGAAACATGACCGCTTGTGCGCACGCGCAGAGAAAAAGGGCAAGCCCAGGCATGACGAATTCTTCCAAAAACACAGGGGGACATAAATTTGGTCTCCTACTTGCTGATTAAAATTCACAAACAGGGACGTCGATTGAGGGAGGGCGCGGGGAGCATTTGCCTCCACTCATCCCCCCCATTCGCGTTTGCTGTCGAATTGGTTATAAACAAAAATTAGGAATCCCGTCAAGTTCTCCTCCCCCCCCCAAAAAAAAAAATTAAATGACGTCTTTGTTATCTAATCTAAGCTAACATTAGCATTGAGATTTGTGAAACAGACTAGGCTCGTCTCATGAATTTGGACATGTGCAAAGTCCCAAAAAAAAATTATTACATTCAAGTAGTCGGATTCTTACAAATGAAAATTTTATAACGTGTCAATATGTTACATTTGTATGCCTTCTTAAAACAACATAGCTCTTCGGTACATATTTTTTTCTTAAAAGGTGATTTTTAAGTACATGTAATTTAACATTTTGAAAATCGCAATGCGTTATAAAGATTATACGCACTCACAAGAGTGCTTATTGATATACGAAAAGTCTGATATTTACACAAGATTTACAAAATCTATAATACAGACACAAAAAGTCTTACCGAACTCTTTGTCAACTTTAGACGATCAGTATTATTTAACAGGAGCAAGTTTAACAGAGTTCCGGCACGAGTCAGGCAGCAGCAGAGGGGGTGAATCGGACAAGCCGTTATAGACGTCTTTTTGGTAATCCAAAGCTTCCTCATAAATGCTTAATAGAAGCGTCCATTTGGCAAACAGAATTTTTAAAAAAAACGACGACACAGTCGTTGTCACCACCCCGTTACTGCTATGAAGCTAACCGAATTAGCCATAGATACGGTCTAATCCGACGCGACATCGTGTCTGAGGATCGTGTATACTTATCGTTACAAATCCATGTGGGGTAGCTCGAGCTCCACTAAAGAAATTTTGAAATCGATTATAAACCATATCGGAGCACCACGTTTGCCAAATATTTCGTAACGTGTGAGTATCAACTCCAATAAATACACATAACAAATTACAATTATCTCTGATCACCTTCCGGATCTGTGTATAACGTTGAGTGACATATATCACATCAGAGTTTTTATGACGCCCTCGCGAGAATATCCTAGCGGGTTTTATTTCTTTATCCAACATTACATCATCGTACACAACGAGATTGTTAACACATACATCCAAGTTTTCCACGGATGGTGCTTCGTCAATATCTGTGATAAACTCAATAACGTTTCCGCCGTAAGCTTCTGAAACGGTTTCATCATAATCTTTTAACACTTGATAGCAATGCTGATCATCTACGCTCGGGGCAACGAAATATAATTTGTCCCAGGTCATATATCTCATTATCATTGTGAGCAACAATTGAGTTTTACCACTTCCGGACGGTCCGATGATAATCATCCTGATAGAGTTTGGTAACAACGGGTGATGTTTTATTTGTTGTTTTTTCTTTAGCGCTGAGAAATCGATCACTTCCATTAGATATAACATAAATATATTATGGATCTATATTGTGTGAAATGTAAGAAGCGTACACCAGCTATTGACCCAACGACTGTTACCACGAAAAATAACAGAGAAGCGGTCACCGGCAAGTGTGAAATATGCCGTACAAAAAAAATATTGATTTGTGAAACGTTCTACGAATTTTCAACAAAAAAGCGGTGTAGATATCGCCGCCAAGTTAGCAAAACTCCCAAGGTTACCATGGAGGAAGTATGCAGGTGAAAAACACCTTCCGGGATATAGTTATTGTGGACAGGGAACACGATTAGATATAAGACTTGATAGTCAAGATAATCCTAACCCCGGTGAAGAACCAATAAATGCTATTGATAAGGCATGTCATGCTCATGATGCTGCTTATAAAAGTAATGATTTACAACAGCGTCATCTCGCAGATGTGAAATTAATTCATGCGTTGAATTCTATCACTGAAAACACTAGTGTTTAATTCAAAGAAAAATTGGGTTCATGGTTGATAAAATCCGCCATGAAAGGTAAATTGATGTTAGGTGCGGGTAATTAATAACAACATGGAATCTATTTATTATTCTCCGAGAGGATAATTGAGGGGTAAATCAGCAATCAGTAAACTCGCTAGCGCTGCAAAATTAAAAATACTACTGCAGCAGATTGGTTATCCAAACAGGCGATATGGCAAATTTATCTACCGCCGCCTAAACAAATTAACTATTCGCATTTTGATGTGACAGTTCCTAATGAAGTTCATCAAGCTGATATATTATTTCTATCACATGATGGTGGTTACAAATACGCGTTAACCGTAGTTGATGTTGCGAGTCGATACAAACAGCAGAGCCACTGAAGACAAAATCATCAACTGTAGTGGCTTCTGCATTTGAAAGGATTTATCGAAGGGGTCCTCTGCGCTGGCCAAATCTATTACAAGTTGATCCTGGCAAGGAATTTCAGGGTGTAGTGTTATCAACAATTAAACATCATAATGTCACCATTAGACGAGGGCATACTGCACTACATCGCGATCAGGCAATTGTTGAACGATTTATTCGGACACTTGCTGAGCGGTTATTTGGATATCAATACGCGAAAGAATTCATCCAGGATAAACGATCCCGTGCATGGGTTAAGAGATTACCAGGTGTAGTTACCGCGCTGAATAATGAGATTACTAGAACAATCAACATGAAACCTAACAACGCTATTAAAAAGAAGTATATACCTAAATCCCCACAAAAAGATTTCAAAGAACCAATTCTTGGTAATGTCACTGTAAGGTATTTATACGAACCAGGAGAGCTTGAAGATGCTAAAAAAGAGCTACTGATCCTATCTGGAGTGTCACCGTACATAAAATATCTAGTATAACACGATCTACGGGTAGACCAGCAATCTATAGACTGGATTCAACTGCTCCTCAGCAAGGATTTACTCGACAACAACTACAAGTAATACCCGAGGATACTCAATTACCACCGCGTGGTCATAACTAGCACCTCTGCGTCTGTTGCACTCAAGACAAGTCAGCATCACATTATTTCTGGTATGACCAATACTGCTATTTTTTCTGTCTACGGTAAATTGGCGAGGATCTTTATCCGACCAGCACCAACGCATTATACAATTGCAACTCGCGCAGTGATTATTCTTTTGTTGTTTCAATGTGATTATTAATTCGGCATCAATGTCAAATTCTCTATTATTTTCTTTATCTTGTTGTTTATAATCAGATAGTTTTTTTCTGATTATATCATCAGTGACAATATCACTTATTGTAGTGTCATTAGCATCTAAAACAACTCTTCGAAGTTGATTTATTCTCCTTACTCTGGACACTGCAAGATAAACTAAATTTGGCCACTCGATGCGATTATCCACAATCCAAACAATCCTATCTGATATAGTCAATCCCTGTGAAGAATGTATCGTCGCTGCTTAACCTAGCGTCCATGGGGATTTATCAGCGCGTAATGCATCTTCGACGACGCTGATATCAACCAGCACAATATCATTTAACACTAAATTCTGCTTTTCACACTGCCCAGGAATATCAGCTTCGATATTTTGTCTTCGTGTATCCAAAGGTCTATAACAGAGCGGTACTGGAAGTGTTGCAAATTTTTCTCAATGCGTTTCAAATAATTTCATCTGAAGTGTGTCTCTGACTATTTTTCTACTTTATATTATCAAATCATTCGGTCTCCATCTTTCCCAAAAATCATTCATGGGAGTTTTTTAAATTATTTCACGAGCTATTTCACATTGGATTCTATCCGGTTGTAATCTGATTAGTTTTTTGAACTCGTGTAATTGTTAATCAAGTGATCTATGATCAGTACTTATCTCTTCGTAAAAGTCTACATGTTTCTTCAGCCAATCATGTGGGGATAAACCGATAAATGGTGGTGGTTGACCATGATCGCGCACATGATAGTTTTTGTTGTTTTCGTTGATAACCATTCAAGAAATTTTTGTAATACATGTAATGACACTGCACATTTCATCCCAAATAATGACTTCAGGGATAAATTTCTCACCCATTCGATCGGGAGTCCATTCATTACCTTTCCATCGAAAGAAACTATGACAAGTACAGGCATTCACCTCTCGTTGTTTAATCTCTCTAGCAAGTCTGTGGGTTGGTGTTAACACAATCATGTTTGATTTACCACGAAATAATTCAATCTCACGAGTTGTCTTTCCTGACCCACCGCAACCGTTCAAATAAATTGTTTTATATCTACATATTGGATCGGATATCGGTGGTGCATTAGAAAATTCTGATATTTTGGTCACACTTCAAATATTTATCGTCCATCGTAACATCTGCTGATTTATAATACTCGTGTAGCGTCTCGTTTTTAAATCTCCAACATCCCCAATTTTCCTCGGGATCTGTGAATGCAGCCACCGCTGATTTATATTTCTGGTATATGTACATCGAATCAGTAGCTACTCTAACCGCGTATTCAGGAAATTTATTTATCATCGAAAATAGATTAATAGCAGAATAACTAAGCATATATGATCATATATGATCATAAATGTGTATATTGGGAATTATATCCATCACAGTAGGTAACAATTGTAACAGCGAGTTCAAATGATACCAAACGACTCGTGTGACACGAGCAAATCCAGTTAAATCAAAATCAGGTAATGGACCATTAATCGCAACACGAGTCATTTCATGTGTGGGATGTCCAAATAGTTTGAAGTACTTACCGGCGAATCCGTATCCACGAAAACTCCCTGGATAACACGCAGCTATATCAATTGAAATCATACCCTCACGGGAATATTTTGTATTCCACAATCCTCCATGTCCATAACCAACACAACTCAATTTAACATCTTCGAGAAAATCACTTCGTGTTGGACGCCATGAGTTTTTTTCTCTTGCGAAGTGGGCTACCACTGATGGAATTGTAAAGTTGTGTGTTAATAGTTTTTCATGGAAACTCTTCGAGTTGTCAGATGAGTATTCATTAGCGATTTTTCGCATTCGTGAGTGTAATGTTTCAATGCGATATAATTCACCATTTGGTCTTATAAATTGATCAAATCCTGATTCGAAATCTTCAGCGCTGCATAGTAGCCACACTGACACAGGATCATCTTTACACAACGCGTAGAAAACCTCCCTACAGAACTCCTCGGGGATATATCTTACGGTTCTATCTCGTGGAAATACTGTTACTGCAGGTGTCCACGCGTGTTCGTTATGATCAATAATTTCAATTGGAGCTCCTTTTGATTTATATTATGATTCGTGTAATACTTCTCCGGTTATTGTCATTACCGATATTGGAAATCTTAATGACGTTTCTAATTTGGTTATATCTTGAATTGTTGCCCCGTGCTCCTTCACTGTCAGTCCCCATTCGGTTATTTTTTTGCGTCTTAGATCAGTTAATTTATTCCCCCGGGATGCATTCGTGACGTGTTCTATTACTCGTTCTGCTACACATTTCATTCTCGTTGACAAATTCAGCGGAAAATATTTCATAGGTGCTAGTTTGTAATATCGGGTTTATCATTTAGCGGCTATATCCCATAAACAACAGCTGTTACAGGATAAGATCTCTCGTAGTATGGTTTGTAAATTCCAGTCAGAATTCCTGGTCTGGAATCTCGACTCACAATGACAGTTTTTTTATCTTTGAGAATTGGTTCAAATTTATCTCTGATAATCCATTTTCCTTCCTCTTGGATAATGAATTTCATTCTTAAAAAAATACTTTTTCCCCCTAAGATGTGAAATTATCTTAGCTACTCTTTCGTCCTTTATGGTAGCATTGATTGTGGGTACATTGATATCATCATCTATAATTCGAAATGTCGACCACGTATGAGATGCTCCATCGCGCTTAAATTCATTAAAACAATTACGAATTTTACCCAATATGGTTCTATCGTCTATTAGACTTTTTGGTATATCAGAGACTCTATCGAGATTAAATATAGCATTTTTCCAAGGCTTAATTTTCGATAATCTCTCGAACTCTTTCATGCTATAATTAAAACAAGTATTTAAATAGAGTTTTTTATATAATGAATCATTGCAAATGGCTCATGATTGGATCAGTAACCCCGTGTAACAAATCATGCAGAAATGAATTCTGTGGGTATCATATGCAAAGTTTTCGTCGAGGAAGTCTTGGTACGGTCGCTTGCATACAATGTGTGGAAGGAGTGAGAGGAAAATCACAGTTGTGTCTCGGTTGTGGTGGTAAAGGACACAGAGTTGAAGCGTTATTATGATAAGAGAATCAAAAATTCCATTACGAACTCCATCAATGAATTTACCTCTGACCTTGACAGCGTCAACGACAATATCATAAGAACTGCACAAGATTACATTCAGAGATTTTCAAGTAATATATTTCAACCAAGTAATGAATTAGACAAACAAGTATTATGTATATAAATGAACCAAGAATTTCAACCGCATCCAGTGATTGTAAACTATGAAGCGTCTCGTGACGGTATTGTCAGAAATCGTAGGCTGAAGAAGCCAATTGGTGCTGACAATAGTAGCGGGTATTTGGTGTTTACCGCTGGAGGAAAAATACATCTCAATCATCGTTTCGTCTTCGAGGTATATAACGGATTGATTAAAGATGGTCTTGTTATTGATCACATTGACTCTAATCCTAAGAACAATTCTTTATCAAATCTACAAGCTGTTACACAAAGTGAGAACTTAAAACGAGGAAGAACTGGAAAATACTCCAAAAACGCGAGACCTGTAAAATCATTTAATACAGCAACTAACGAAGAAATAGTATTTCAATCTTTGAAAAGCGCCGGTAGGTATTTCGGTATTTATATGTCATCGGTACGATGCGTTGCAGAGAATATAACCAAGACGGCGATTTCCAGAAAAACGAACAAAAAATTCAGTTTACTTATGTCTAACTATCTGTATTTTTGCATTATTCTATAATAGCATTAAGGGGAATAAATCGATAAGGCATATTACGGCTTAACGGAGTTACGGATCCTTATAGTTTTTTTTTAAACACTGTCACTTAATTTCAATGGTACATTTTGATTGGATGGTACGCTCTCATCAATCTCAACAGGGTATAATCAATTATTCGCTTTTTGTAAGAAAACGAATCAAACACGCAGTGTTTACAAACAGTTGTATTCGCTTTTTGTGTATTTTTCAAGTATTCGGTCTTACTTCAGCGTTGTCAATGATCAGTATTAAACACAACAAAGAATAAAATCACACACCTCTGTGTGCTGTTTTTCATGTATAAACGACTTATATACCATATTGTCTGTTAAAATATTGGGGGTTTTTAAGCGGTCGAAAATTCAAACGTCAATCATTACAACCTATACACTTTCCGGTGTATGGGTACTCTTTTGTATTCATGCAACCTAGGATTTTATCTAAGTTGTAATGATTGACGTATGAATGTAGACCCGTCCCCGTCATTATCATCCATTATCATTCATTCATTCATTCATTCATTCATTATCATTCATCCATTATCATTCATTGTCATTGAATACAATTCGCCATAAGACTCGATTTGGGAATTGTAATATAATCACATTGACGTCATTCATTGAATATAATCCTATATGTTATATGTATTGTGACGTACCTGTATTGTTATAACCTCTATGCATCTCCGATGTGGTGGCACCTTGGGCGCATATGGGGTTCAATCATATATAATCGCATAATATTCCTATGCGTGAGTAAAATGATACAACAAATTACCACGAACGTGGTCCATAAATATCATATATAATCGCATGATACCTCTCTGGACGTGTTAAGTTGACCAACATCTTATCACGGACAAGTTCATTTTGGAAAAATATATTTTTTTGATTTTTTATAATTGAAAATATATAATTATATATAAAATGAATCATGAAAGTATTACTCAGATTATAAATGAAATATTAATATTGAAAAAAAATGGGATTAAACTGTCAGAAAGGTTAGATTGTGATCAGATTCTTTCCGATTATGAAGACATACAAGAGAACATACAACGAAATCGATACACATTACCTAAGTCATATGCATTTATTAAGCGGATTCAACAGGCGATTTATGATTCGTTCAAAGAAAATGACGTAGACAAGTTTGTCCCGTTATTTACTATTGTGGAGCGGGTTAGAAGAGATTTGGGTCATCAGTATCAGATCAAACGTGAAATTAATTCAAAAATTCGAAATATTAAAACGATTTTCCGCGAATCTGAAAAATCCTACTTGTTACCTGAGTAAAGTTATAAATACTTCAGCACAGGTAAAAATCTCAATATGTATGACATGTATAATACCTGTTGGAACATACAGGTAGAACGCGCTTACTCAACCAGAACCAAGGTTTCAATCAATAACGCGGCCACAACAATACATTGACTACACGGAAATATAATAGTTTATGCGGTGGGTGGGGTTAATTTTGGTAATTTCTTTTTTTTTCATTGGTGAAAATCCATTTTCCACTTTCAATCAAAGATTTTCAGGTAAAATCAGCATACTTTGTTAGATATCAAGCGTTTAAACGGCATTGATATCTTGTGTTAATACGATGATCACCTGTTTAGTATTCCTATTAACTCTTCAACACGTAGACATGAATGAACATACTGTATAATTTGATCTCGACTACAACTAATCGCCGTTATACTATCTCGATTTAATTGTATTTCTTCGCCTGTCAGTAGGAATTTTTCACTACCGAACCTGTCTAATAATAGATCAACGGGAAATCCTTGATGAGATTCAGAATCAGGAAAACAATTTTTGATAGCATCTTTAAGTCTATCCTTGTTGTGAATGAATACTCGTGCGTGTTGATACATTATTAAAAAGCTAGCTTTTAAATTATAAATCTGTTCTGTGTTTAATGGGGGGAAATCCTAAGTGATCCAGCAATAAAACTAAGAAAAAATTTTTTTTATCATTGCTGAAAATTCTACGAATTTTCCATTTTCATTGATTGAAATCACAAAATGTGAATTTATTGGTGATTTTTAGTCACGGATTTTTACGACTTCACATCTAAAGTCATTTGTAATTGTTCCCCTCGAAGATCAATAAAGGAAAAACCCTGGTCGGTTATTCTAAAATTCATCCTTGTTATGAGTCTATTAGTGGTTTCCAAGTAGGTTAAATGAGGTGGATTCATCACGATGAGACTCCCCGGGGAAACATTCGGGGAAAACGTATATAGGATATATCCTAGATCAGCGTTATCTGATTTTGAAATATCAATTGCATAACTTCCTAACACTACATCACAAATAACGTGTATTGCAATAACTGATGATATATCAACGTTGCCGGGTGATCTGTGTTTGTTGTTTTCGAATACTGAATAATTCGACCGTAGAATTTCTTCTGGAGGAATTGATTTATACCAGTGTGATTGAATCTGTGGAAAGAATTCATTAATTAGATTAGTAAACGAATTCTTCATCGCTGGCACATCCCACCCCGAAGATTTCCAATTATGTAAAGTTTTGTCGGTGAGTGAAAACAATCTTTGAAAATCTTGTTTGGAAACACTAGCGTCGTTGGTTATCACATCGAGTAACGTTTTATTTAGATAATTCATGTCGGACATAATTTGATTTAATACGTTGAAGAAAATCTCGTAACTGTTGTAAACGCGTTTGAAATAATTTTTGATGTTACTGAATCTCGCAGATAGATTATTATACGTTACAATGAAACTTCCACGAATAGGTGATTCAAACCACCATGTTACAGGGCCCTGTGTTATATACTCGGAACTTTGCTCGTTTGTTATCACAAGATAACGTTTTGTTAAATCTTTTGCGGTCTTTAACACGTTAAGAAAACCACCATCTGAGTAATCTAGTTGTATTTCAACAACGGGTAAATCATCGGTGAAAAAGTCAGATCGCTTAGGCTCTGGTAATCTCGGGTGAACCGCAAGGAGACCATTCAACCACGCTGTGTGAATCCGTGGGAAGAATTCGTCGACGACGTCGGTGAGTTTTTGACGCATCCATGGTACGTTATATCCTGGAAGCTTAAACGTTGAGATATCATCCTCACGGATATTAAATTTTGGTGCAAATTCTTAGTTCAGGAATACCAGCGAGAATAATTCTAATCATTTCATTGTTATAAAATTCCATATCGGCGATAATTTTATTACATATTTCTGTATACTTGATGACATCATCGCGGCGTGGTGGAATTTCACTAATTGCTGTTACTATATAGCCGCGAAATCGCTCGAATTCACTATTCAATAGTGTTAAATATTGAGTAATATGTACTTTATCTATCATACTACCGATGGCTAAACCAATCGATTTGTTTAATATTCTTATCAAATAAATCATAATTCAACTTAGGAGCACTTAATGCACCACGAAGATCCTCATCAGTATAAGTACCACCATAAGGACTTGAACCATCAAAACCATTATAATCTTCTTTCGTGGAAATATAATCTTCCTTTAGTGGTTCGTGTGGTATATCTTTTATATCAACGGTGCCTGGGGGATACTCAGGATACCCCAATAAGGTTCTAATCGAGCTGTTGTATATATCCACGGCGTAGTGAGGTGAATTTATCTCAATGACCGTCGACAACAGTGGTTCATGTCTTTTTTTTCAATAGGAGATTTATCAGGTCCCTCTGGGACGTCAATGGTATTTTTTCCTGTGATTGCTTCGATGGATTCTATGATTAATGCATTGATATCTTCGATGTCATATGCGCCGGTGGGTAGGTGTATTGTGTGCCATTCTGGTTCATCGGTGCCGGGTATATTTCTATACGAAAATGTAAACCCGTTATTGGGGAGTTTACCATTAAATGGTTCTGATCGCACATTTGGCCAGCTGCAATAACATCTTAATTGCGTTAGCGCTATCTCAGATGCTGCCAGCGGAGGCTTAAATTCAACTCTAAACTCTGGTGTGTTTGTTACCAACGAGATTAATTTTGTTTTCGTCGTAGTAGTATTTTCTGCTATTCGTTGAAGCAGTTCTTGTGACATTGGTATTATAATTGTCAACGTTGAATTGTTTTCACGCTCCAAATTCGACATCGTTGAATCATACAACAAAACCATCTTTGAGAATTCCTCGTCGGATATAAATTCGTCATCGATTGATGTTGAGATCAACATTGATAATTGCTAATACGCGTTGGATACTATGGTGAGTTTAACAACATAGTTATGCAGTTTTCGCTGAGAGCATGATGATATTTTTTTGTTATTCCGGTAAATACTCCAGCGATTGTTGCTGCAGCGGATATACAAATTGGAACAACAACTGGCGCTATCATAGTCACCGAAGATAGTATTATTCCAGCACTGGCAATTAATCCAGATACCGAGTACACGGTTACGTCAATGACGTTGATTCTTCGTTGGTATTTTTTTTACTTTTACGCGGTATTGTTCAGCGAGTATTCCTAAGCTAGTTTGAAATTCTTTGACGGTATCATAACGGTATTGACATACTGAAGGTATCGTCGATAACATTTTTATCTATTAACACAGTAAACAATTTACATTTTTAGTTTAGTTGTTTACTTAAATCCGCTACGAATTCCACATACCACGACATTGAAACCCTAGCCAAATTATTATCCGTGGATGTTATCGTGAATTGTTCAATCGTATCATAGTCGATGATCGTTAATATCGTATTATTGACCCCAGATGAACTCGACGATGATATATTAAACAGAGTTGGTGTCACTAGTGTTAATCGATAAATACCTTTGACGGTTGCAGTGACATGTAAAATATTATTTGTAGGTGTCCACGTATATGATCCGTGTTGAATCGTGTACACTACGTTGTCGGTTTTCTCATGAGGGATTTTTGTTTTTTCAAGCATTGGTATCATCCTTATTGCATCCTCTTTGATGGCAATGCTGGTCGTTTTGAGATCTTCAATAGATTTTTTATCAAGTGCAGATCCGAGAAGTTTATCGACGATGTTTCTACGAAATGTTGAAAATTGTTTTACGTGGTCTTCATATTTGGATTGAAGTGTTGTTAGTTCCAACATAGAATCTTTTACCGTTATGAGATTCGGTGTGGTTACTGGTGGTTTACCAAACAATCCTGTCACGAGTCACGAGTTTATCAATGTTGTCCGCGATGGAATTTTGTAACCCAATAAATTTATTAAATTCTATTATATGATTATTATATTCATCACGTAATTTTTTTAGACCCTCGGGGGATTTTTGTAGCATAGAGGTATTTATTTGATCGTGTAATTTTTTTAATTCATCTAAGTTTGTTATCGATGAGATAGCTCTCCTGGTCATTTTTTTTGACTTGCCCGATAGTAACTTTTTGTTGTTGTCGTGATACTGATCTTATAAAAAATATCTGCCATGTTATATATTACACGTTTCTCTTTAAGTGATTTTTGGAAATTTTACGAATTTCATCATCGTGTATTCGTGGATGGCTTTGTGAGGTAATTTAGAACGCGTCAAGATAGTTGTTAGCGCGTTAAGAACCTCTCGGAGGATCTGTTAATGCCTGCGTGGGTAACGTTAAATACCAAACTGGGATTTTAGAAAATTCAGATACATATTTGAGAAATTCATTTGGAGGTGGTAATCCATATGATTCAAAATAAATAATCGATGTTGGATATATCGCGTAACAAACCCAATGAGTTCCAGGTCCAGTGTTATCATCGAGATTAATTATACCAGTTTCTGGTATTTGTGGTTATGCTGGTAATTGATCTCGCATGAATACACCTCTGAAATGTTTTATTGGGAGTTTTTTTTACTGCGTCGAGTAAATCAAAATTTGACATTGGACTTAACTGGTTTTGTAATATCTTGTGAATCGACTTACTGGTTTTCTGAATCCTTTTCGCTTTTTTTAGTTCTAACTGATCCACCGGTTGCTTTCTTTACTGCAAGCCCTGCCGCTGTACCAATAGCTCCTAGCGCTGCTGCTTTAGCCACCGCAGGAGCTGCTGCTGCAATCAGTGCTGGAATTGCAGCTAACAGCGGGAATATACCACCGGTATTAATCATATCTTTGACAGCAGCTTGTGAAAAAGTCAATCTGATTCCTGTGTTACCCTTTAACGCTTTGTTGAAATGATTAATCTGAGTTTTCGTCAACGATAATTTATTTGATCCACCAGTCATCTGTTCTTTTTAAAGCGTTATCATTGTGCCACACGCAGTAGAATTTTTCGATTGAAGTTTCTTTACCTGACCAGGTGTCAGGGTGACATTAACATGATTGTACGACATTTTATTTAGATAGTGATCATCTAATTGTCCCATTACATATTTTCTGTTGGTGCATCAATGACTCGGATTTTTCCACCACCACCTTCGAGCGTCATAGATTTATCACTGAGAATAACAGCAACTGCTCTAAATCCTCCAGGAGGAGGATCACGGATACGAGCTTGAAATGTTACATCAACGGTCGAGTGTTTACATAGATCAAGATATTGCAATGAAAAGTAATAAATCGGGTACAGTTCTTTAAAATCCAACTGTGATATTTGGAGTCCAGTATCAACATTTTGATCACGACCAATATAAGACTACAATCGATGATATACTCGTCCTATTTGATTACTACCGTAATGGAGAATAAGTTGCTCTGCGGGTTCTTGTTGATTACTTATTCGCAATGATACCTCATTGACGTCACATTTATCAAATATCATATGGGACCGCAATTGTAAACTATCATTTGCCACCCCAGCTATTTTTTGAGTTCGATTCACATTTTGTAGTGCAACAAAAACATGTCTCGGCGCGGAAACATTTTTCGTAAGTGCAAGTTGTCAAGTAAAAGCCCCAGTAACGTTACTGGTTATTGTAGCTGTTGTGATATCAGACCAACTCAGCAATGATTTTCCTCCATGATCCATAAAAGATAGTAACCGCGTCTCAACAGTCAACGAAGGAGTCATAATTGGCATCCATAGTGCTAATTTTGTTAATTCTACATTACCATCTCTAACACCAGCAGCACCACCACGGTGAAGAGCATAATCATCAGTTGACCTTCGTGTTAACACTACAGTATGACTAGCACCAAAGATAACTCTTCGTACATCTCTACAAAATCCAAATATATGAGATAGTGGAATCGCACATGAAAATCTACCCTCGTTGTCTATGTTCTTTTTTCGCGATGCAAATCCTGTGTTGTAAGTATCATATTTACTAATAAACATATCCTCGACTTCATCATTATTAGCAGGATTAGGAGCAGCATGATTCTTTGGTTGTCTGAAAAGAAATTCAATATGATTAGCGCTATCGGTAGTATCCTTCGCAAACATCATTGAATGACCCGCAGATTTAATAAAATCGTCAGAGTATCTAGCTAAACCTATTATTGTGGTTGCAACATCAACATCGTTATCGATGGATTCGATTCTAGTAGAATTGATTATATACTGCGCGCTACTAAATAGCGCCATTATGCCATTGTTGACCAACCCAATCGGAATATTTTCGAGGTGATCAGCAACAGCAAATGGAGTATGATCATGCTTTACTAGTCGTCCCTCTACTTCTATTTAAGCTTCACACGGCAAGAAGTATTTAGAAGTATCATCAAATCTAAGTTCAATTCGTGACCTTGTATTTGGATTCTGGGCGCTATACGAAAAATATTGATAATCGCGTATAGAATCACTTTTTCCTACAGTAGCATCTACATCAAAAGCATCATCGATTTTGTGTTTAAACATTATACTATAACGCCGTGGATCTAAATCATTAATTGTTTCAGACCGGAACCAGCAATTAATCTCAATCGCTCTTTTGCTATTTTATTAATTGCGCTACCTATTTTAGGTGGCATTTGATTTGTAGATTGTAATTTTATCGGTTTTCTCTTCGAGGTAAAACCTCTTGCCAACGACATAAGCTTTTCTTTAGCGGCATAAAACACATCAACGGCCTTGTTACCAACTTCTGTACCAATTTTATCACCGATAACCCCAATAGCTTTTGACGCTATGTCTTTACCGATCGGTAGCAGCTTTGGAGCAACTCGAATAAATAATCCAGTAACAACATCACCGAGTCCATTTCCATATGTCACCTTGTACACTGGCAATCGTGAATTTACGACATAAACAGGTCTTGCTCTGCTTATACTACGATGTACTATCATTTTATTTAAATGCTATATATCTAATCGATGATCAATCGTTGTAATAATCATCAGTACGTTCATCGATGAAACTACGATATAGTTGTATATCCATTACACGACCTTGAAATAACAGCTGACAGATTTCAGCAGCTTCGTATATTATCTCCGGAGAATTATTTCCAGCTCGTTTTCCTCCGATGAGAACTTCTAACCGTGATATATCATCAAGGATACTTCTTGAACATGGTATATTACCACCGTGATAACCCTCGCCGGTAAATTCTTTTTCTGTTGTACCAGTTGCGTTTTCTTCAGAATCAACTTGGACACGTTGAGATACAAAGGGTGCAATTGGTGTCGATGGTTTTTCTATTTGAGATATCATCTTCTCAAGGTTCTTTAATCCTGTATCATTATGTGGTAGTGTAGACTTTTTAATTCTTGCCAAATATAATTTTTTTTCCATTCATCCCTGGAAGTTATAGTGTCTTCATACCCGCTATTCATATATTGTTCTTGTTGACCTTTTGGAAATGAATCGATGATAAATTGAGCAAATTGTCTATCAGTCATAGATTCTTTCTTAATATCATTTATCACATCACTTTTAAATATTTTCTCCGGGTTAAGATCTATTCGTGTTGTTTTACTTTTTTGTTGTTGTTTTTCTTCAAATAATTCAGGCGGTGAGCTAACAAGTTGTACAACTTCTTCAAGTGGTTCAGGTGGTTGTTCTTGTTGTCTTATAGCAGTTACTATATCACCAGGGAGTGTTTTCAAGTATTTTTTGCTGTGTTAGATCTTTTTGCTATCTTTGCGGTTTCTGTACCAACTTTTGCGGTCTCTGTACCAACTTGTTCAGTAGCGGCAACAACTTTTTCAGTTGCTGTAGTTATCGGCTTAAAAAATTATTCAGTATCAGCGGTAAAATCTAATTTTTGTTGGTGTCGAGCTTGCAAATTATCTCTGAAAGAATCTCTCACCGGGCGAAATTTCTTAATCGCAGCCAACCGTTCTCTAGTTAATCTAGTTATTTGTGCTTCTCCGACGTTTGCCATTTACATAAAAAAATATATCGCTAATTCATCATTGTTAAACCCATAGCATCAACGGGGTGGTGACAACGACTCTGGCGTCGTTTTTTTAAAATTCTGTTTGCCAAATAGACGCTTCTATTAAGCATTTATGAGGAAGCTTTGGATTACCAAAAAGACGCCTGTAACGGCTTGTCCGATTCAACCCCTCTGCTGCTCAGGCCTATTTCAAGAGAGAGCAAGTTTAATATAATAGAGTTCCGGCACGAGTCATGCCTATTTCAAGAGAGAGCAAGTTTAATAGAGTTTCGGCACGAGTCAGGCCTATTTCAAGAGAGAGCAAGTTTAACAGAGTTCCAGCACGAGTTAGGCCTATTGCAAGAGAGAGCCTTCAGAAACCGTATGTATCCTTACTTCATGGGTGGTTCATTTACAACTCCATGAACACATGAAAAATGGATTGCGATTTATATGCTCTTTTGAGAATTCATATAAATTTTATTCCAATTTTTATAATGTTATTTTATGGAAATTGAAAAACCATATTTAGCCATGCAAGTCACAACTTGTAGACATTAATATGGTGCATCTATTCATAACCATTTAAAACTAACCGCAAAATTGAAAATATTAAAAATGTATATCTGATTTATGTTAGATAAATAATTGTTCAGAATTGTTTCGAGGCACTCCATATCTTTTGTGTTTGGTATGTAAGCTATACATTGTTTTAAACCAAGTTCCCATCCATTACGATATATATCATCATCAGCATCATAATCACACGCCATCATATCGTGCATCACTCGAGAGTAACTATCTCTTCGCTATCGACTGACCTAGATCGTTTCCATGTTGATTATGACAAAGTTTCAAAATTTAAAAAATTTAAATTTTCACAGATGTATAATTTATTAATAAAAAATGAATCTTCATTCTTAGTACATTTATATTTAATACGCACGCGCGAAACGGACAAAGTATTTAAATATTAAGGGCACAAATAACTGAATACTATACATCATATTGATCATTCGAAACGTTTCTAACATCTAGCGTTTTCTACGCAAGATATATGGTTCTCGGTAATACAAATGCAAATATTGAATGAGAGGGATGTCATTTTCAGTTAGTAAAAATGGTACAACATTCAATGTGCTTCTTAACTAATGCAAGTAAATAAATAAGCCAATTATATTTTCGGACTAAATACCATACTATTAATTTCCAAATCTAAGGTACGATACTCACGTTTTTGGGAACCAAGAAAGAAAATCTTATTCAATATTATCAATCAATAAATTATCTCTTTCATAACTTCCAAGTTCATTCTAAAATATTAATTCATATTTTAGTAAGGTTACGTGTGCAAAATTAGATTAAAATCATAAAATAATAATAAGCATAAGGCAGACTACCTAAAACAAATACAAAGTTACATACATACATACATACATACATACATACATACATACATACATACATACATACATACATACATACGTACATACGTACGTACGTACGTACGTACGTACGTACTTGTTTTGACATGATTATATGTATGATGTTTGATGTAGTACTAGCTATCTTCTCAGCTATGTGTATAAGAGTCCATAGCGACAGGTGAGGTGAATTTAACATGTTGATAAAATTATTCATTTGGAAGTTCGGTCGTTAGGATTCATTAAAAAAGCACGAAATGTGAAAACCAACAAAACTTCAATTATAAACTAGTAAGACCAAAGCTGGAATGTTGGTCAACTTTGTTGGCCTAAATTGTAAGCGCACTTCAAATAAATAAATGCCATAAACTGAATTGTTAATGGATTATTCACATAGCTCAAGTGCGTCTGAATTGTTGGATAATAGAACAGAGACGGTCAGATGCATTTCTAGTTTTAATTTTTAAAAATGTCTCTTTGGCAATACCAATAGCCCAATGAAGCGACAAACTTTTAAGACAAAACCATTTCAAACTTTCGAGAAAATTCCAGAAAACTACTAAAGAAATCCAGAATTATTCCTAAATCTTTAATGGACAATTTTTCAATGGAATTTTAATCCTGTAGATACGATACAACCACCAAACCCGAAACGGAAAAAGGAATTATAATAAAAACCTTTAGCTGATATCTGTTTTTGCGCCTTATTAACATATAATTTACCTTGTAACTTTTAGCACTTGTATTTGTTTTAACCATTCTCTTAAACGTATCCTTTATTATCAGCATATCCAGGCTTGCAAATTCCTCCAAGTTTTGTTGCAGAGGGCGAAGCATAATTATGTGGATTTAACGAGTATGGTTTCCTTTGTAAACTATACGCGCGCACATATACACGCAAACGCATATAACGGCCGAATTAACATGCAAATGACAAAAAAGACCACACACAAAGAAACAGCGACTAAGAGAAACAGCACTATTATAGTGTGTCGTCAATATTCCAACGACGGATTATACCCAACGAAGGGACGTATATCCTTTGTAACCCGAACATTAGCATCCGCCGCCGTTGTCATTTTTTACAAAACATGGTATTACGAGTTATCTCCTTCGCTAGGTTTACTGTCGGTCGCTAGTTCAGACCACATGGTTGATTTTGTACCCTAATACGATTGTAACATATGATTGCATGTGTAGAACAGTACTGACGATGGTAGGCAGGACTCGTCAGATAATGTGTGTGTGTGTGTGTGTGTGTGTGTGTTCCTCATGAGAAAAAGTCTAATCAAAACCCTATTTATATTATGTATTGCTATAATATCTTTTTCTTTAAATTTTTTTAAATATTTGTAGACAAAATAATCAAATCCTCTCTCTCTCTCTCTCTCTCTCTCTCTCTCTCTCTCTCTCATTAATCTATAACTGAAACACTTCGAATCTCAAGATCAGACATGTGTAACCTTCCTGCAGAGAGACGGACCAGACCGCGAAATTTTAATCCACACCGAATAATGTCAATATAACGGGATATCTCCAGCTCGCGGGCTGTCGGTTGCACGTGCTTGCTGTAGACGGAGAGTCACAAGGTGTGCATATTTTCGTTGAAGTCGATGTCACGTATCTTCTGGGTTATGTCACGTTTAACCACTTCGATGATACATACAGCAAATATTAACCTAATAATATTGGCGTCACTCAGTATAATCAACATCATTTCACATATCAACCAAGTGCGGACCGGACAGGTAGAAGCATTTATTAGAAAAATGAATTGCATTTCAATACGCAAGTCTGTAGTTTTCCAAATCTAAAGTAAATATGACCTTTAGTTGCGTGGATTCAGCTAGTCCATATATTTACTGATTACCGGATTATCATTTGAAAATTTTACTTGCAACCTTTCTAGCATACTCTTAATTCACGAATTCACGAATTTAGAGACGACGAACATTACAAACATATTTATAAGCCGTTGAAAAAATATTCTTGAAAGAATTTTGTAAAAAAAAATTAAAACAGTTTGCTTAGGGAATACAGTCCCTGTCATGGACAAATCGTGTTTGCATGCTTACAAATATTTCATATTACCTACATCTGCTTTCTCATTACATTTGTACTTTATTTACTGCAAATTTTGTTTTTATTAAGTTCATTTTCGATAAAGCTTGAAGTGGATTCAATTCAGTTAACACATATTCTCAAAAATAGTTTATATATATATATATATATATATATATATATATATATATATATATATATATATATATTAAAAGAACTTGTCTAGATTTTATTTGTATGTGCCAGTCTACCTAACATAATTAAAAAATTATATTTATTATACGTACATAGGCCTCTATATGCGCAATTAGTTATTAATTAATTAATATCTTTTCTTCTATTAATTTTAAAAATTAAATATCAGAGAGATAGAGTGAAAAAACAGAAAGACTGAGGGATAAATAAACTATCTGTGGTGTACATGAGTATCATTAAGCATTTTATGGGCTGTGGTGTAAATAAGTACAATTAAGATTTTTTGGCAATGTGGTGTAAACAAGTACAATTAAGATTTCTTTGTAATGTGGTGTGGATGAGTACAATTAAGATTTCTTTGTAATGTGGTGTAAATAAGTACAATTAAGATTTCTTTGTAATGTGGTGTAGATGAGTACAATTAAGATTTCTTTGTAATGTGGTGTAGATGAGTACAATTAAGATTTCTTTGTAATGTAGTGTAGATGAGTACAATTAAGATTTCTTTGTAATGTGGTGTAGATGAGTACAATTAAGATTTCTTTGTAATGTGGTGTAAATAAGTAAAATTAAGATTTCTTTGTAATGTGATGTAGACGAGTAAAATTAAGATTTCTTTGTAATGTGCTGTAGATGAGTACAATTAAGATTTTTTTGTAATGTGGTGTAAATGAGTACAGTTAAGATTTCTTTGTAATGTGGTGTAGACGAGTACAATTAAGATTTCTTTGTAATGTGGTGCAAATAAGTAAAATTAAGATTTCTTTGTAATGTGATGTAGACGAGTAAAATTAAGATTTCTTTGTAATGTGGTGTAGATGAGTACAATTAAGATTTCTTTGTAATGTTGTGTAAATAAGTAAAATTAAGATTTCTTTGTAATGTGATGTAGACGAGTAAAATTAAGATTTCTTTGTAATGTGGGGTAGATGAGTACAATTAATATTTCTTTGTAATGTGGTGTAGATGAGTACAATTAAGATTTCTTTGTAGTGTGGTGTAGATGAGTACAATTAAGATTTCTTTGTAATGTGGTGTAGATGAGTAGCATTAAACATTATATGAGTTGTGGTGTAGATGAGTACCAACATAAGACAATTCTCATGATGCAGGTCTTTGATTAAGGTGCGAAAGATTGTTTTATGTGGTTACCTTCATATATGCAATCTTATTATACTCTTTTGTTTTCTCTATTTAGTAAGTCTTTTAGCACTTCAATGTATTCAATGTTTGCATGTTCGTGCTCTTAAGCATAATTTCAAGTTTCCTCATAACGTTTTGGATAACAAACCAAAAATTGCAAGCTGCTCGAAATTCTCCAGAGGATATTCGTGTATTTAAAACAACAACAAAAACACAATGACTGAGGAAACACACAGTATCATACAGTGCTGGAATACAGGATTCAACTTAGAGCTAAAGAATCACACTTCCTTGGTAAGGGACACAGTTGTATTCTTCTCAGTTACGAGTTACCTCCGTCGTATGTTGCCATTTGTCGCTAATTTACCATTTCTGGAAAATTATGACTCAAAAATTTCATTGTTGAGTCCATGCATATACCAACTTTGAAAATGTTTCATTAAGGATGGTTTGCAAATTTACATTTTCTTGCAATGGTGTATTTTCTTTATCAAAATTTTTAATAAAGCTATTTGTTTAAAAAGAACATAAGCATATGTTGTTTTTAAATCGGTCTATTACATATCTTTCAACTTGTTTATGATGGCAAAAATGTGGTGTAATGACCAGGAACCTTAACACCGAATTAAGAAAATTAATACTAGTACAAACTGTCTGACCATGATTATATCATTGTAATAATTGTGAAGGAACCTACAGGAAGCATCTTACTTGATACGGAAAAGATGACAACTACAATACCAAACATAATTTCTTTATTGTAACCTATAGGAGATCCCAGGCATACACTCTTATGTTCTTAATTGTTTAATGTGTTTCTGTCCCCTTTACAATGAATATATATATATATATATATATATATATATATATATATATATATATATATATATATATATATATATATATATATATATATATATATATATATATAACTTTTAAATATGTACATATTGCTCTCTCTCTCTCTCTCTCTCTCTCTCTCTCTCTCTCTCTCTCTCTCTCTCTCTCTCTCTCTCTCTCTCTCTCTCCACACACATCCAAAAAACTATCAAATTAAAGTTCAATCTATTTTTTAAATCTTTTTGACTGTTTTTCACACCGACTGATGCCTGAACACTTGTCCATGCACTTGTTGCCATCTTCATCGGCTTTGTACAAGTATGCGGCAAAACTCTGATAATATAACTACTAATGTATCTTCTAACAATTTATAGTAGAGAGACTTTCAAACATGTATGCCCATTCCTCTATCAGAATTTTAGGTTTCATGACCAACTGCAAGCTGCTTGCCGTCTGAATATATGATCTGAATCACAAAACAGGTTAAAGAGTTGTGATTTGTTCCAAGCGGGATTCGAACCAGTGTTGCGAGTAACGTAACCTATCTTATAGCTCATATACCAGTGTGGTAACCCACACGGCCATGCACGTATCCCTTCAAAATGTTGTCAACGTTATTCAATATCCAGTTTGCAATAAATGGTCATTTGTTGAGGGATTGATCTTAAATCCAAATACCAGAATAGTATTTACGTCTGTTTCTTTCGTAACTAAGGCGCCATTGATATTTACTCAAGCAAATAGAATTTATCGTCTACAAAACTTGCAAACTTTTAAAACATTTGCCCTTTAATAACCCCATAAAAATGGATATGGTTGTTATATGTGATAGAGGGTTCTTTTAGGGATTAATATGGCAATTGTTTTTACGCATGGCAGCTATGTACAGAGTTATGGTGGTGGTACACGAGTTATGTTATTAGTGCTGTCACTCACAACATCATTTGTTCAAATACTGACTGTAGCGATGTTGTTTTTGTTGTGAACTGAACCCCATTTTTCAGCGCACCATAGGCTTGTACATGGCGGTCGATATACATGTTGAATGAAGAATCCGAGAACGCCCCGGCAAGAACCACCGTCACGTATGACGTTACTGGCAAGCTTTTTCGCATACTAACATTGGCGGCTGAGCCTGAGACAGAGTTAAAATGGCATTAAATGGTAAAGGCAATTTCTTTAGATCACTTCGACTGCAATCAATGTAGACCCAGACCGTCCGTTGTATGTATTTTGCTCTATTAACGATTTCAATCAAACAAAGCAGACCCTTACAAAAAGTTACATTACATAGATTTTGGCTTATGCTATATGCAGTTGAGCATGAGCGTCATTTGAGTATAAAAAGTAATCACGTTTGAAGTTTCAAGGCTACAACAATTCAATATGTTACACAGAACCAGACAGACGTCTGAAACCTGTTTTTTTTTAAGCTTTTAGCCAGACTAAAACTTAGTTGAGTTGATACGACATTTGCAGACGAAAGTCTTTAGGTCTCGGGATGACTAAAAATAAAATCCACACTCCCAAATCTATATTTTTATTAAACAGTCACTTCGGCTCTTGCTACCGCACGCATATAGGATTACAGATGGCCACTTAATTGGTCATTATACACATTAGTCTCTTTTCATACAGAGAGAGAGAGAGAGGGGACGGGAGAGATGACCACATATATCCAATAGAGCATAACGTTAAACAAGTATATGTGTTAATGCCCTTTCGTCATTTTTATACTGACTGAGCATGACTATTGGGAAATATATGCATGGCTTGTCTGAGCATCAATCATTTAACATGGCCATGAGGACAACACAAAATACCACTGTAAGGACATTTTACAAAAATGTTATTTGCCTGCAGAACATCCATGCTGACAATCCATGACATCCAGTACTATGTAGAAACTTCTGAAGGGCATTGTAAAATATTTACAATGTGTTTTGGCATCAAGAACTGGAAGAAGAAACATCTGAAATGCATTGTACTACTTCTCTTGGCATCCAGAACTGTATGTATAAACTTCAGAAGGGCTTTGTACCATGATTTACTGCATCAAAAACGGTATGTAGAAACTGAAGGGCATTATACTATGTTTTTGCATCACGAACTGTGTGTAGGAAGTTAAGGGCATTATACTGTACTTTTGCATTGCATTTAGTTTTTGGCATCAATAAAATACTCTGGCAATAGACCACAATTTGATGGAAAATAAATATGTGTGGTTTCATTACTAAAGTTCATGATTTAAGTAATGACAAAACAAGCCTTTCTTACTCCCAAAATAAAACAAAGTATTAAAATATGTTCAAATGTACTCTTTAATTATACATATCACATCATTAACAAGATCATTAGCATAAAAAATACCATACATCATTTTTATTTATTTAGTTTTTCTCCAACAAATACTGAAATATGTTGAACAATTTAAATAAATTTGACACAACAATTCTTTTGTCAAAAACACACACAAACAGCTTGCAAACTGAAAAACACACTCTACTATCTGAGAGTGTTAAGAGGAACATGACACCAGAAAAATATATTTCACACCATAAACAAAGACCTGCATATGACAATCTCTTGTTATTAGATGATCACTTCTACATAAAAGGTTAATTAAAGCTTAATGGAATTGTGATATTTACATCCATAATAATTCCTTGGTGATTAGCTTCTCATGTGTAAATTCATTTTTAAAGTCACAAATTTACAAAACAATGCTCCCTTGTATTCGTTGTTTTTGGTTTTCTCTTACTCTACCTTTGGCATACAACATTACACAACTACCCAAACAATCAACCCCCAGGTATGTTAGTAAGCATAGCTCACAAGCTACCAGTGCTTTTAGGGCACGAGTCAAAACGTTTAAGAGTGTTCAAGTTATCATGAAAAGTAGCTCCAAACAACCCAGTTATTGTGATAACTTAATCTCTATTTGCACCTACAATGCATCTTTTGTGACATTATATTAAAAGATACTGATATTAGAGTACAATAATCATGTTAACTTTCTAAGTCCTAAACATCAGTCAAAGTGACCTATAATGAATGTGTAAAATGCTTTCAATCTAAACATGTACCCTTTGTCCAAGTCTGGTGACAGTAAGTGTCAAGGTATTGTTGTTTTTGAAGGTTTTAACGCCATTTTTCAGCACACGATATGATATACATGGCGGCCAGTATTATTAGTGAACTAAGAACCCTGGGAAAACCCCAGAATGAACCACCAACCAAAATGGCAGTGATCCGTTATGGAAATCGCTTTAGACCACTCGGCCACTTGGGGCCCTTATTTATTTAGGTATTTAGGAATGCTCAAATACAAAAGTAAACCAATTTTATTACATCATGACAGGTCACAGTGACTCAGTGTTGGTGCACAGCATGCACCATTCCCAAGAGGTATACAAAATGCAAGTTTGATTTCAACAAGTGCAATTGTACAGACATTGCAGATTGTTTACTGAGGATGGACATTTTTTACAAATATTTTACTGAAGTTCTTGAACCAAAGTCACTGTGACCTAAATTTGGTAAACAGAGCACAAGCTTTATATCATTATGTAAACATGTGTTAAAGTTTTATGACAAGAGTTGAAATTTTAATACATTCTGGAAAATATGTCCTTGTCATTGCTTTGGTGCACAATACATGACTAATGTGAAGGTGTACTTACTTACAGCATGAGTATGATGATGATGACACAAATAAAATAACATTTATAACAAATCATAATAAAAATGCACCTTTACTGTACATTTGCAGTCAAATAGGTAAAAAGGTATTGGAGTTAGAACACGAACATGACTTTATGTTTGTGTGCCTTTTTCCGAAAAATGTGAAACATCAAACCTGATGTCATCCATCAGCAGTGGCATCAATTTAATGAAATAAGAGTCCAAATATTTGTAAGTATCTTTGAATAAACCTATTAAACTAGGTCAGAGCAATCTAGCTTTGCGGTTGATCCTCAGATGTACCCACAGTGCAAGTTTGATCTTAATGGCCATATTAAAGTTTTATTAAATGTCACATCACAATTACACATTTGAAAGCTGCAGATAAACATTTTAAAAACAGAGTTAATATCATGGGAAATGAAACACACTCAGTTTTAGTGAAGGACACGTGCCACAACCACATATGGTAAAAAAAGGAATTTCAATGAGTCCCAACATGATATGAAACTAACTGTAAATATATCTTCGAAATTAAATCATAGTAATCCAGTTCTGATGCATGAGAACTGGTCATTCAAGGATATATCCACCGTGCAAGTTTGATCTTCATTTGCCATATTAAAGTTCTAAAAACAGGTGTCAGAAATTACAAATCAACATACAACTCATGGCTACAAAATAATGGGAGATTTATGGAACATATGTATTTAGCATTAACTGAATATAAAGCTGGGGGGGGGGAATCTTGTTTATAATGAAATAATACCAAAAGAAAACATTCTATAACAGGCAAGAAGTTTACCACTGTTTAAATAATACAATTAACAGTGTTCAGAAATAGGTGCAAATATCATTTCAAATTCCCATTCATTGGTCTCAAGATAATCATTTCATATATTATGTTAATTGTATTATTACTATGTGATTATCATTACATGTTAATTATGTATCTAGATCAATACAATCTGTCCCCACAACATAGACCTAAATATAAGCCACTGACCATACCAGTCATGGAATGTCTTTGGTTAAATTATTTTCCCTATAGCAATGGCTTCTATTTTCAAATCATAGTTGTTAACCTAAATATAGCATAACTTACCAATTTTAATTTCTGGAATAATAATTTGTGTAAAAATTATTTTATCTATCCTAACCATTTAGATCAAGATTATTTATTCTGTCTGTCATCAAGTGTTTCATTTTATGTCCAAGCATTAGACCTAGATGTCTTTGAGTTTTATCTTTGACCCAAGTTGTCTTTATTCTGAGTTCTATTTTTTTAGTTCAATCTTTGGCTCAAGTTGTCTTTGTTTTTTAGTTCTATTTTTGACTCAAGTTGTCTTTGTTTTGAGTTCTACCTTTGACTCAAGTTGTCCTTGTTTTTGATTTCCATTTTTTTACCCAAGTTATATTAATTCTGATTTCTATCTTTGACCCAAGTTGTATTTATTCTGAGTTCTATCTTTTACTCTAGTTGTCTTTCTTTTGAATACAATCTTTTGACCCAAATTGTCTTTGTGTTTCTGAGTTCTATATTTAACCCAAGTTGTCTTTGTTTCTGAGTTCTATATTTAACCCAAGTTGTCTTTGTTTCTGAGTTCTATATTTAACCCAAGTTGTCTTTGTTTCTGAGTTCTATATTTAACCCAAGTTGTCTTTGTTTCTGAGTTCTATATTTAACCAAAGTTGTCTTTGTTTCTGAGTTCTATATTTAACCAAAGTTGTCTTTGTTTCTGAGTTCTATATTTAACCAAAGTTCTCTTTGTTTCTGAGTTCTATATTTAACCAAAGTTCTCTTTGTTTCTGAGTTCTATATTTAACCAAAGTTCTCTTTGTTTCTGAGTTCTATATTTAACCAAAGTTGTCCTTGTTTCTGAGTTCTATATTTAACCTAAGTTGTCTTTGTTTCTGAGTTCTATATTTAACCAAAGTTGTCTTTGTTTTGAGTTCAATCTTTTGACCCAAATTGTCTTTGTGTTTCTGAGTTCTATATTTCACCCAAGTTGTCTTTGTTTCTTCTGAGTTCTATATTTAACCAAAGTTCTCTTTGTTCCTGAGTTTTATATTTAACCAATGTTGTCTTTGTTTCTGAGTTCTATATTTCACCCAAGTTGTCTTTGTTTCTGAGTTCTATATTTAACCAATGTTGTCTTTGTTTCTGAGTTGTATATTTAACCAATGTTGTCTTTATTCTGAGTTCTATCTTTGACTCAAGTTGTCTTTGTTTCTGAGTTCTATATTTAACCAAAGTTGACATTGTTTCTGAGTTCAAAATTTAACCAAAGTTGTCTTTGTTTCTGAGTTTTATATTTAATCAAAGTTGTCACTATTATGATTTACAAGCAAGGGTAATAATAGACAATATTTGTCAAGAACTGAAATAAACTGTTCGATGGAGAAATGGTCCGACACACAGATGAAGAAGGAGTCAATCATGGGAGTAGAATCATGTTAAATTTATATAAACACATTTGATACATTATAACATGGCAAGCTTATGTAATGCTAGAAAAGAGAATGTGCTCAAGTAATACAAAAATCTGTACATCTTAATTACAACACTCCATATACTGACAAATATGTTTCTCATTCTTTCTCTCTCATCTAACAAAGAATAGAACAAGTATTGGAACAAATAAAGTGAACTATATACACATGCATGTACAAACATTATATTTCGCAAGTAGGTAGATTGCAACATATTCAAACCAAAAATAAGCGATTACTTCTTAATCCATGTATGTATGTATCAGTAGTGGGGGAGGGGGTTATTGTTTGAAAATCTTCACTACACTACATGGACTTTTACTAATAATTTACTGCATGACATTTTTTTTTATTTTCGGGGTAGGGGTAGAAACTCAAGTACCCTTGAAGTAACATCAGAACTATAGAAAATCAATATTTCATTTGACATGATATAGTGCTGCCAAAACAATATGGTGGAATTTCATCAAAAATTTAAAGTACAGTTCTCTGTGATTTAAAATAAATACATTTAAAGCTAAAAATGTAGGAAAGTGTATTAGTAACCGTCATGTATCCTCTGCTGTTATAATAAATGTATATGTCTTATTCATTTAGTACTCGGATGAAAAAAGCAAAAAGAAACAGCACAAAAATTGATTTAGTACCACAATGAAATAAATAAAAACAAAATAACACAAACACAAAAGCAATAAAGCTTAGCACAACACAATGTAAAGTCAAGCTTCAGTTATAAACTATGCTAATAATATCATATACTTTACAAATTCTTACACTTAAAAAGTACAAAAATGCAACAAAAAAATCATGAAATAAAATTATATACAATTCATAATTAACCACAGTAAAGCACCCTTCATTACACATTATCAATAAATAAAAAGACAATATGAACAAAGTTGTTACCATAAATATATGATAATGAGAAGGAAAGAGTATCTAATCAATGTAGTCCTTACCTGTCAGAACTAATTTGTAAAGATGTTTACTCTATGTAGATCTTACCTATCAACACTAATTTGTAAAGATGTCTAATCAATGTAGACCTTATCTATCAGTACTAATTTGTACAGAAGATGTCTAATCAATGTAGACTTTACCTATCAGTACTTATTTATAAATAAGATGTTTAACCAATGTATCCCTTAGCTATCAGTACTAATTTGTAAATAAGATGTTTAATCAATGTAGACCTTATCTATCAGTACTAATTTATACAGAAGATCAAGGTGTACCAAAGGTTTCACACCAATGAATCATAAATTAATTTCTTAATGCATCCCAGTGTTATTTCTAAAGAACATCATTATCAATTTTATCACAGATTTTCAATGGAGACTTGACGACTTGTATAGCACACTAGTTCTGTTTCTAAACATAAAGCATCACATATTTTCCATGGATACCTTCTGACTTGTGTTTACGAACATTAAAGCATAACAGATGTTCTCCTGGATACCAGATGACTTGTGTAGCACACTACTTGTGTTTTTAAACATAGAGCATTACAGCCCAACACTGACAATCAATTGTTTCATGGCATTTTTCACACAGTGAAAAAGGTAACATGAAATTTGTTCGCATTCCTTTGCAAGGATTCCGCTCATTGCTATGTGTTATCTGATCTATAAAATAAAGACCAGAACATAGCGTGCTATCTCCAAGTTTCCAAAATTTAAGGCTTGCACGTGCAAGCATTTGTGCCTATATAATGTCGGGCAAATCGTTATACATGGCTTAACAACGATATTTAAAACTGAGAAATTATGTGGCGTGTGTATGCAGATCTGGGCAATGGTTTGTGTCTACCATAAACAAAATAAATTGGGCATGTAATAAAAGAAAATCATTGAGAAACTGCAAAATTTCTGGTGTTATTTTGGATCCTACTGTAAAAATGTGTCCGTCTCTAAAATGGTTGAAGAAGTGTCCTATTTAACGCTACCATCACATGACTCATATCAGTTAGATGTCTATATTTAAATTGAAGATGAAGATCTGAGTATCAAGGTTCCTCCCCTGTCAAACAACTTCAAAGTGATTCTGGGTCTGTCATATCATTCGTATGCACTTTACATCTTAATATTAATTTCAGTCTGATAAATTGAACTTTTAACTTGGAAGTACGTATTTGTGCTTATTGGATTATACTTTTGGATTGGAATATGAATAAAACTAGATGTAAGTCGAAGGCATCGCAAAAGAGCCCAACATACAAGTAATCCAAATTTTCCGCCATATAATACATAAATCACAACATTCACGCTTGGTGGGAAAGGTTTTTGAGTCAGGAAACTATTTAAACAGTGTTATTTCAATGGATCGCCTTCAGAGTTTTAAATATCTTTGTTAAACCATGTGTGAGGACATGCCTGAAATTATATAAGCATAAATGATTTCACGTACAAACCTTAAATTCGAAACACTAGGAAGTAGCAAGGTCATAAGATCAACTTGAACTGGAAGGGTAAGGTAGATAAGATAGAAACCGCAATCACAATTTAAAGTTTGTTTTGTTGGGGGAGGGGAGGGGGATTAGTCAGAGTCGGCTTTCGTGACACGAGTAAGGCTCTTGACCCAATTACAACATAATTGTTACATGCTGAGTTACATGCTGATTAGTCGTAAAACACCAAACGGTACAGTTTACAATAACTTCCTTTCCTCCTCAATCCTCCCCTCATGCCCTTTACACCCTGTTGTTTCTATACTCTACCGCCAGATTAAGACGAGAAATGTCGCTTGAATAGTGTGTTACAGAACCTGGCAAGGTTATTGATTTTATGGATATCTCATAAACTTGTGCAGGAATGTTAGAGCTTGTTAAAATGACTTCGTATTTTCATAACTTGGAAACACATCATTTGTTCTAGATCAAACAACTAAACAATTTGAAACATCTTTACAGTAAGATATTATTTTCAGTGATAATTACTCACATGTACTGTATGTCACTTGCTAGCGTCAGACATGCAAAATATTAAGAACACTTTTTTCTCTGTTATCACTTGCTTACATGTTCATAACACCATTCTTTCGAAAACCCTTTCAACCGCATGCCCTGTTGCCTTTTAGCAGATGTCTCATTTCTTAAAACAGAAATAGCAATGAAACCTCGTTACTAATTTCTGCAAAGAAAAGGATTATCTCTGAAAAGAATTACATATTTTAAACAGTGTCCCTAAACTTTAATTAAGCAGTTTATTTTGGGCTTCGAATATGTGTGAATTACGTTCCAGCGTCGTTTTAATTGTGCTGTTTCTTTATGTGGTTTTGGTCTGTTTGCTTGTTTTTGGATTTTAAAATGAAATAAATATTAGTAAGAGACCTATTCATTGCCGCACAAGTTTAGAAAGATTCGTAATGGACTATGTGGAATCTCATTGAAACGTTTGCTTAATTTAATAAATATTAAATAGAATAAATACTTCACATGCTCGAGTTCCTGTTAGATTTCAACCTTTTATTGGTTTCCAAAAATAAGTCAGACAAACGCGTGATCATATTATCTGACGTTAGAAGGTTGATAATGGAACATGCCTAAATGATGTCAGTTAAACAAATTCCGATGTTCACAATCAGCAGGTGCCTGCTCCGTCCTTTCTGTACACTTGACACATTGCAACAGAGATCGTCAGGCTTTTGTATCCAATATGCCACAAGCCCAGCTAATGTCCTCAAAAGATGTAACCGGGCTTGACATTTAACCTTTACCTAAAAACTATAATCTCACATTATAACATGATAATTTCTTACACTGAACAGCAAAAAAGATATTTCTCAACTTACGCAATTCTGTCAAGACCGCTGATGGCTTAAGTGGTTAGAACGTCCGCCTCGGATGCGGAAGGTCGCGGGTTCGAACTCCGCCCGAGTTATACCGAAGATTTATAAAATGATACTAGCAGCAGAAACGCTTGACGTTCAGCATTCACAGGTTAGGTTTTATAACTGGTTTGTCCAAATATCAGAATATTGGGACATGATGCCACGTGTCTGCTGCATGATGCCCCAATGCTACAAATCACTATAAACTGTCACATTAAAAAATCTTAATCACACACACATACGCACGTTAGCACACACACACACGTACCCGCACACACACACACACATAATACTGCCAATACAACTGCTCAAACTTCTTTTAGCTTAATCTCCATAAAGTAGGTTAAAATTCTAAGAAGGCTATACGTAAATGCAAATCGGACAAGTCTTGTCTTAGGTCTCACTGGACAGCTGTTTTGGTAAATTTTCATTCGACGATGATCTATTCAGGATAAATAATAATAAAATTACATTAAAGATACAAATAAAAACTAACTAAAGTCTGTGAACACATCCCCATTTGTTTGTACCCCCCCCCCCGCCTATTTCATTCACGAAAGGCATAAACAAAATAAAAAAATCCATAAATCTTACTCAGTTCATTCATTGATTTATAAATTCTAACCCGATTGCGACTAGGGTGTCCATAACACCTTTATCGTCTGAGATTCTCATGCTTAGCGGAAGTTTTCATATTAACACGACACCATATTGCACACAATTTGGGCAAATCTATTTTCCAGAGTGACGTATTTGCTCCTATTTGGTTACTCCCGGATACTTCCCTCAATTACGCTTCCGCCCCTTCGATGAAAATGGACTTGTCCAAAAACTGGAAATTGATGTCGAGGACGGCCATGAATGTAACGAAAACTTCCGCAAAGCGTGAGACGCGCAGACGATAATGGTGTTATGGACACCCTGGTCACAATTGGGTTAGAATTTATAAATCAATGAATGAATTTAATAAGATTTATAGACTTTATATTGACTCAGCGTTCACACAAAGATCCGTATCTTCAAGAGCAACGTGTTGAGCGTCCTTTTGTACAGTTCAGAGTGTTGGAATCCCACTGCGAACATAGAACACAAGCTCGAAGTGTTTCAAACCAAATGCCTGGAACGCATAATGAGGATCTTATGGCCAAACATGATCTCAAACGAGGAACTTCGGCACAGAGCGGGTGCAAGCACCATCTCTGAGATCATTGCAACTGGGCGATGGAGATGGCTCGGCCATGTCTGCAGAATGCCCCTGACTCACTACCAAGGGTGGCACTGAGATGGACCACACAGTGGAAAAGGAACCGTGGCAGACCCAAAGAGACCTGGCGACGAACCGTAGAGAGAGACCTTAAGACCAGAGGCCTCACCCTTTAGACCGCCCCAGCTATAGCTGCCGACAGACCGAAATAGTGCTCCCTTGCTGTTGCCTCAAGCGCCAGACGGCGCAGAGAGGATTGATTGATTGATTAATTATTGAAAGAGTGTATTATTTCTAAGCTATTACTGAGTATGACGTCGTATTTTACTATAATTAAGAATATATTTACAGTTAAATATACATTTTACAACAATTAAACTTTCCAATACATTATATTTAAGAATAGTACATTCATGTTGTGTTATAAGGTGTGTAGGATCCAAATCCATCTTTTGTTGTACACTCTGTAGGAGATCCAAATCCATCTTGTGTTGTACAGTCTCTAGGAGATCCAAATCCATCTTGTGTTGTACAGTCTCTAGGAGATCCAAATCCAACTTGTTCTTTACGGTCTGTAGGAGATCCAAATCCATCTTGTGTTGTACAGTCTCTAGGAGATCCAAATCCATTATATGTGGTATTATCTGTAAAAGATCCAAATCGACGACGTGTTGCATGGTCAGTATGAGATCCAAATCCAGGTCGTGGTGTATGGTCTGTAAGGAATATAAATCCCTATTGTGTTTTATGGTCTGTATGACATCAAAATCCAATGTATGTTGTGTGGGCATTGTGACATCCAAATCCATGATGTTTTGTATGGCCTGTAAGGGATCCAAAGCCTTTTTGTGCTGAATGGCCTGTATGATATTTATATCCATGTTGTGATGAATGGCAGTATGGGATCCAAATCCATGCTATGTTGTATGACTAGTATGTGATCTAAATCCATGACGTGATGTACGGTTTGTGTGGAGTCCAAATTAATGTTGTGTTGTGTTTTATTTTTTTCTGTAGAATCATAATACGTGTTGTATTGTATGATCTGTATAAGGTGCAAATCTATGTTGTGTTGTATGGTTTGTATGGGGATCCAAATCGATGTTGTTTTGCATGGCCTGTGTGAGATCCAATTACATGTAGTGTTGTATGATCTGTGTGAAATTCAGTTACATGTAGTGTTGTATGGTCTATGTGGAATCCAATTCCATGTTGTGTTGTACGATCTGAGTATGATCCAAAGCCATATTTATTTTCTGTATGAGATCAAAATCCTTATTGTGTAGTATAGTTTGTATGAGATCCAGATCCATGTCGTGTTGGACGGTCTTTATGACATCCAAATCCTTGCTGTAATGTATAGTCTGTGTGGGAACGAAATCCATGTTGTATTGTATGGTTTGCGTGGAATTCAAACTCATGTTGTGTTGAATGTTATGTGTATGCTTCAAATCCATAATGTGTTGTATGGTCTGATTGAGATCCAAATCCATATTATGCTACAAATCTGCGTGGCATCTAAATATATAGTGTGGATGTTTTATGATCCATGTAGCATGCAACTCCGTGTTGTTTTGCATGGTCTGAATGAGGTTCAAAGAACTTTTGTGTTGAATGGTCTGTATGAGATCCAAACCCATGTTGTGTTATATTGTCTGTATGAGATCCCAATGAATGTTGTGCTGTATGGTCTGTGTAGGATCCTAATCCATGTTTGATTGTATGGTTTGTGTGGGGTCGAAATCTAGGTTGCTTTGTATTGTTCGCTAGTAATCCGGACCCATGCTGTCTTGTATGGCAGTATGTGATCCTACTGGACTATGTGCTGAATAGCCTACATTAGATCCAAATTAACGTTGTGTTGAATAACCGGATATGATCCACATCCACGATATGTTGTATGGCCGGTATGGGATCCTAATTCATGTTGTGTTGTGTTGTACGATCTGTATGAGATCCAAATTCATCTTTTGTTGTACGGTCTATGTGGGATCCAAATCTACGTTGCGGCGTATTGTTTGTTGTTTGTAATTGAAACCCATTATGTGTTGTATGGTCTATATGAAATCCTTGTCCATGTTATGTTATACAGTCTGTATGATATCCGAATCCATGTATTATATGGTCTGTGTTGGATCCAAATCAATGTTGTGTTTTATCGTCTGTATGAGATCGAAATCCTTGTTGTGCTCTATGATTTATGTCGGATCCAAATATAATTTCTGTTGTATGGTATATGTAGGATCCAAATTCATGTTGTTTTTTATTATGTGTATGATATCAAAATCCATGTTTTGCTGTATGGTATATGTAGGATCCAAATCCATGTTGTGGTGTATGGACTTTGTTGGATCCATATTTATGTTATGTTGTATGGTGTGTTTTGGATCCACATCCATTCGTTTTGTATCGTCTGTATTATATAAAAATCCATTTTGTGTAATATGGTCTAAATGAGATCCAAATCGATGTTGTCCTGTGTGGTCTATATCAGATTTAAATCCAGTTCGTGTTGTACGGTCTGTATAATATTCAAATCCAGTTCGTGTTGTATGGTCTGTGTGGGATCCAGATCCATGTTGTCTTGTATGGACTGTATGATATTCAAATCCATGTTGTGTTGTTGTATCGTCTGCATGAGATCCAAATCCATGTTGTGTTGCATGGTCTTTATGAGATCGAAATAAATGTGAAGCTGTATGGTCCGTATAGAATCCTAATCCTTGCTGAATTGTTTGGATCTTTCTGAGATCCAAATATAGGGTGTATTGTAGGATAAGTATGAGATCCAAATCCAGGATATGCTGTATGGATTTCGTAGTCGCTAATCTATGTTGTTTTGCATGGTCTGTGTAGTATCGAAATCCATGTTGTGTTACATGGTCTGTTTGGGATCCGAATCTATATTGTGTTCTAAGGCGTGTGTACGATCCAAATCCAGGTTATGTTGAATGGTCTGTATGAGATCCAAATCAATTTTGTGTTGTATCGTCTGTATTAGATCCAAATCCATGTCGTGTTGTATCGTCTGTATGGAATCCAAATCCATGTTGTTTTGTTAGGTCTATATGAGATCTAAATCCATGGTGTGTTGTACTGCTTGAGAAGGATGCAAAATCCATGTTGTATTGGATGGTCTTGTATGATATCCAAATCAATGTTGTGATGTATGGTATGTATTCAACTTTTATTAACTGTTGACATGAACCATCGAACTTTTATGTTTTACACGTCATTTTTTGCTTATTCAGATCGCTAAGCACTATAAAACCCGGCTGATTCATTTCTTTCTAAAGTCAAATTTCGTTCTATAGGTGTATTTATTCTTTTGTCGATTGTGCAATTTGTATAATACTCAGCCTGTAACATCAGAATGTTATTTAAATGTAGGATACATGACAACTGGATAAACTCAAGTAGATGACCCCTTTTAAATGCCATTATGAATATACTTAAAGAAGCAATCTTGATAAAGATATAAGATATGCTAAGCAGGACGTCTTGGCGCCGCCGATTTGGCGCGACCAGTTTGACGCCGGCCGATTTGGCATGGGTCGGTTTGGCGCCGAGCAATTGTTATTCCTGTTGAGAGGTAACCTCGATCAAAGAGATGTAGTGTGTAAGTGAAATATAAAGTGAAAAAAAAACTCGGCTAGTGTGCAAACCCGCGACCTCACACAAGAACACGGACAAATCAGTAAACTGATGGATATTAAACTAACAATATGTGAGAGGGATGGACACCATAACATTTTGTTTTTCTAGGGAAACACATGGAATGTGGGTTTTGTTAGTGTCATACGCTACGAGTACAAGCGTATGTAGGTACTACTCTTTCTCCACAGTTTAAAGAAGCAAATGAATTTCAATGCTTTTTCAACGTCCTGGTTTTATTATGCTTATTGTTTTTAATCGCAATACGGAAATTTTATCAACTTACCTTTAATGTTAAAACTGGTAATTCAAGCCTAATCAATACAACTCTCTTAAAGTATTTTTTGTTTGCTATTGCAACACTCGTCTTTCAACTGCCAGTAATCTATTTCAGCTATCAACAGGAATATATGTATTAATCAGATTTTATTGCTAGCATTACTACATCTGACAATATTTTAGTTGATTTAGTACTTACATAAAAATAAATATTTTTAAAACTATTTTAGCCATTTTTTCCAGAAATTATTCAACTCTTTGTCAGTTAAAAGTTTACCAGTTTTGTATCACCCATGAGCAATTTGATATACTAATTTTCATTTTTTGCTTGTGCTAGTCTGACTTTTATTAAATGTATTAATGTTATTTGCCGAGTAAAACCGAATACCTTTTAAGTTGTTTTGGGTCCAATTAAAGAGCATATTAACACAGACCGTAGTTTGGTCAAGATTGTAAATACTAGTTCTAAATTTCTTTTTAAAAGAACTTTATATGAATATTTTAAAGCAATAACGAATCAAAGTTTGATAACAAAAATGTTATATGTATGAAATGGGGGATTTGAAACTCCAGAACAATTAAATACACAAGTAGCTGATCAATACCACAATAAAAACAATTTATCATAAACCTATGATTGATGGGTGAAACACAATATGACTCGAATTCAGTGGCTTTAGCCAAAGAATAGCTACAATTATAAACAGTTTTTCTAAAGCTGCTTTTTTGTTTTGAGGGGTCCTGCATAGTTTAATTTAATTCAGTCCTTAATGATTCTCTTATAATATTCATTTCACCTGCCAAACGCAAACTATAAACATTTTAGCTTCTAAACTATTTCTCTTTAAGCTTTGTATATTGTCTCTCCTTTGGCTTGACTTTTGGAACTAGCGTATTTTAAATGCCATCTATTATTGTCCATGTATCAATCATGGTATTCGTCAGCATCCGTGGGGTTGGGGAACAGACAAACTTTAGAGCAAGTACATTTTTGGAAAACAAAAGTGTTTCCTACGAAAATAAGGTACCAAGCAAATAATGTCAAATCGAAGCCTCTATCTAACCGAGTGTTTCTCTAATTGGGTTAGGTTTGATTTACTTTATCGTTGGCGTTAGTGTTTTAGAGTTTTTAAAAATGTATCTCCTCTTTTATTCCGTTTCCCGTTTGCTTTCTTTAATGCCATTCAGCCAGATGAACCAACAGCACCTTACACAGCGGTTTTGCGACAGCTGGTTCAGCAGCATTATTAACGCTGAGATAGCTGCAAGAAGTAGTAATATACCACCTTGTTTAACCACATTTTAAATGGAACTCTAAGAAAGATGGAGTGAAACTCCTCTTTCTGATTCTAAGCTTTGTTAAAATGTTTAAGCTGAGGTTTTGTTAATGATAATGTGTTTGGACCAACTATAGTAACTTGATCTATCTTCAAAATCATTTATTTTCCGCATTTACTTACAAGATTTTATTGTAATTTTAGCAACAGGGAGGGTGGACCTACCTGATAACAGTGGCGTCCATTTGCTAAACTAAGGAATCTTTCCAAAAAAATTTTTGCCTTTTAATAACATCGACAAAATCATAATCTGACATCGGCGTTATTAAATCGTCCCTGAAAGTCTCAGGTCGATTCCATACGTGAAAGGACTGCCAGGAAGTCTTAGACCCTATTCTCTTTTTAAATCCTTTTCAGTTTTTTAATTTGACCTGGAGTCAGTGTAACATTTACATGATGATATGACATATATAATATTACAATTGATCTAATTGTGTTAAATTATTTTTGCAGGTGCATCAATGACTCTCATTCGTTCACCAGTACCTTCAAGTAACATCGATTTATTACTGAGTATAACAGCAATTGCTCTGTAATTAGGGATAAGCGGTCTGGATCAGCCTGAAGAGTTACACAAGCTAGGAAGTGCATATCAACGACAGTATGTCGTGTTAAATCAAGATGTTCCATCGAAAACTAATAAGTCGGATACATTTTAGTAGAATCTAATTGTGAAATTTGCAGACCAGTATCTGATCACTTTCCATAAATGTCATGAAACGATGATATGCACGTGCTATTTGGTTTTGTCTAAAATTAAGTAAAATATCCTCAGCTGGCTCTTATTTGCCGTTTATTCTTAATGAGGATTCAGAAACACCGAGATTTTCAAATATCATATCCGCTCTTGAGATTTTAATCGTGCTTGATCTTGTAGCGCAATAGATATATGTCATGGCGCAGAAACACCTTGTTTTGATGCTAAATGCCAAGTAAATATACCGTTAATATTACTATGGACAGTATATGTTGTTGTTGCTAGCCATGATAGTAATGCTTTACCACCTGTATCCATAAATGACAATAATAATTTATCCTCCTCATTCATCGATGGAGTAATTACTGGCATCCACATTAAGAGTTTTGATAATACTACGTTACCAGCATCAGCAACACCAGCACTTCGCCAGATCGCATCATTATTATCACCTATTCTTACAAGCACTACTGTATGTTTAGCTCCAAAGATAGCCTTTCTAACATTTCTATAAAAACAGAAAATGTGAGACAGTGAAAATGTACATGAACATCTACGTTCTACTAGCAACATTGATACACGTGTTGCAAATCCTAAGTTGTAAGTAGCACTAACACCTTTTATAATGTCAAAAGCACCAGCTGGTCTATTTCCATGTTCAAGATTCACCGGTTGTTGATCAGCAGTATTTTGTGGTGTCTGTAATTTACCATACTGAACATGATCATCGTTATCAGTAATATCCTTAGCAAACATCTTTGAGGGACTGACTGATCCTGTATAATCATCAGAATATCTTGCTACAACTAGTATTACTTTAGCAACGTCAACATCCCTCTAAATAGATTCAATCTCTCTTTCATCAATCATATATGTAACGCCATTAAACAGCGCCATAATCCATTTTGAACAAACCAACTCGCCATTTCTCTATGCGTGTATCGTATTAGCTTCAACATTTGTTACAAGTTCGCCTTCTACTTCAAAAAATGATTCAACGGGTAAAAAATATATACTTATATCCTGAACTTGAAGTTCAATTTTTACTCATTGATTTGGTTGTATTGTATCACAAGAATAAAAATGATAATAACGTACAGATTCATTTTTGAGAACCGGTGCGTCCATATCGAATGCTGCGTCAGGTATACGTTTACAAATTTATTATATATTTCTCGATTTAAATCGTGATCTCGCTGATCTTGTCAATCCACGTCTTGCTATTAAATGTGCAGTAATATTTCCTTGTACTTCATCAGATCCTTGAATCATCAAGGCTCAGTTTTTGTATCTGCGGCTTGGTTTATTTTTACTGACCTTTGAGGGCATAATTTCAGCAGATGGTAATTGTACTGGCGGTGATTTACTTCGTAGTAAACATGCTCGCCTCTCCTTGGCTGCAGTATACGCCTTACTAGCAACTTTACCAATAACACCAGGAGCTTTTTTCACCAATAACTGTAAAAAAAACTTCATCGAAAATTGTTTTGCAATTTGAACTATATTGGGAGCCATTCTTGCAAATAACCCTTGAATAGCATTACCAAGACCGTCAACATAAGTTGCTTTATAGACTGGTAAACGCTAATTTGTTACTCGGACCATTACAGGTCCACGGTGTCATTGATGTAAGATCGTTTTATTTGTTATCGTTATATCTAATCAGACAATTGGTCACTATGATAACCATCAACGAGATCGTCGATAAATTACCGGTATATGCTAATTTCCTTGATACCACCTTGAAAGAATCGTTGACAAATATCAGCGGCTTATTTAAATATTTCGGGATTATTATTTGGAGCCAGCGCTCCTCTTATGAGAACTTTTAATCATGCAATATCGGAAAGAATATTATTTGGGCAGGCAATAAGACCATTTTCTTCTGATGTAATCAGCAAAGAAATACCACTTTCAGCTGCTCCTTCTTCCTGGCTTGTTTCCCTTTCTTCTTATATAGGCTGAAGCGTGCCTTCTGCTTCATCTTTTTTAAGTTGTTTTTCAAACTTCTGACAACAATCTTTATGGGGGTAAAAAGGATTGTTGTTGTTCTTTTTGTAGCTGCTAATAAAAAGGTTTCTACTAGGTGTTTGTAGTTCTTATTGTTGAAGATGTTCTAAGTAAAATCTATTTCCGTCGAAAATATACTTAATGTATACTTCATCATCATTTCTCGCCTGTTTTGTTTTGTCATTAAACAGACGATATGGCCATTTAAAATAACTATCAGAATGTATGTTAATATATTTAGGTTTTAAAATTTTAGATTTTTAATTTTTAAAAAATATTGTATGCAAAATGAGAAAAATCCTTTTCTTTAACTCCATACATTCCTCAATATGCCTTCTCTAAATGTTTTAATCCGATCGACATTTTCCTTTCTCACTTTAGGTTTAGGTGCAAGTTCTTCTTTCACGTCAGTGATTTCAGTACGAACTTTACCTATACCCTCAAGTATTTCTTAAAGAAGTTTGAGCTGCAGCTATATCAGTTAGACGTTCTCGTAAAAATCATATTGTTTGTTTAGTTCTAGCAGCTATTTTTGCAGTCTGTTCAGCACTTGGTTTCGATACTGGGAGAAGATCCTCCTGAATGGCAGTTGTAACTGTTTAAAGAGCTTTTGTAACGGGTTTGATGAATTGTTATGTGCCTTCTGCAAAATCAACTTGAGATTCTTGTCGTTTTTGTAATTTTTTCCTGACAGACTCACAGACAGGTATACATTTTTTAATCGCTGCTAGTCTTTCTCATGCCCATCTAGTTGCTAACGCTTCGCCAACCGTTATTGATATATGATATGATCTAATTCTTAGCAGCAGATATGGTGTAACCTCAAATACGTATCCATGGGGTAAACACAAACGCATAATTAAAAAAAAAGCACAAATGACTGTTAAAGAAACATAATTAACTAACCGCCAAGAGTGACTCTTGGAGAGAAACTCTCGGTTGGTTAGAAGCTTCGGTTTGCATTATTGACGTTATTATTTTTTGGTTTATGTACGAAGCCTTAGTCTATTAAATACATGTTTCGTCTGGCTTATTAAAACTAAGTGTACCATATCATACGATTCAAATTTTTTTGTTGAGTCGTCACTACCAGTTTCATTTCAGTTTACAAATTTAGTAAGCGCTGGCATGTTTGTTGTAGCGACGATGCTTAGATGAGTGCCAGAAACAGGCACTAAAATATACGGGTATTCAGGCAACAAATTCCTTAACAAGCAAACCAACTGCTTATTAACTTAATAAGCAAACTGTGTTTTATCCATTTAAGCAACAAAACTATTTCTTGACAATTCGACTGTGATAATTTTTTTGATATTAATTAACTTAAGTGTAAGTTAATATTTTCTTAAAATGGCTAGAACCAAATAAACATATAGTCCTTGTGCAGAACTGGACATTCACAAGCGAAACAGAGTTCTTACAATAAATATTGATTTCATTATAAAATTTAATCTGTCTATATGAGCAAATAGTGTATTGATAGGTTTCCTGCCGCGAAACGAACAGATCCTTACGAAAAAGAAATATAATACGCTAAACATGAAAGGCTGCAATATATATATATATATATATATATATATATATATATATATATATATATATATATATATATATATATATATATATACCTTAATGATTGCTTAGATAAGAATAAACTTACTGAAAAAGACATTTAATACAAATTATGCTAAAGATGCACTTAGACGTTTAACTCTCTATCTCTCTCTCTCTCTCTCTCTCTCTCTCTCTCTCTCTCTCTCTCTCTGGTCTCATAGTGTATAATAATATATGTGCCTTTATACACCTTATTTGATATTAAGCCAGGTAGATTACCCCTTATCTGGATGGAATGTGTCGAAATGACATCTATGACATTCATCATACGGCTATACTGACAGGTATTAAGTCAAAACCCAAATAGTTATCGTTCATTATGGTCCAAGTCAACAAAATGTCCAAGTTACTACGGACAAGACCACCCAGGAGCAGACGAGATGTACGAGCAGGTAGAAGGAGGTCATTAAATTATCATCATGCCGCTTAGAAGATATCTCTTGAGTGTTAAGTCAAGAATCCAAACATTTACTTTACTGATTGTTATTGCCAAAGTAATCAAATTTTATTATGGACAAACCTACCCAGTCGCAGGAGGGATGTACGAACAGGTAGAGGGGTGTTATTTGAGGGTATAATGAGGTCAAAGCAGACCTGAGTTATACAGGATTCCATCAACGGAAATATTGGCTTATTTGCATAATCAAATGAAGTTTTGATAATAATTAAGTGTTCTATGTGTAATTGCTCATTAAAATTAGGTAAATATGTATAAAATAGCATTGGCTGTTTGTGGGTTTTAAAGATAAAAGCTGAATTTCTTGAAACCCCGACGAGTCGATTTCATCTAATTCAAACATATATGGAGAATTATTGAAGTAGTTTTAGTCTGAACATTTTTTTAAGTTATATCGTGATTTAAAAGTTAGAAAAGAGTAATCATAATAGAGCTATTTATATGGGTTTTTTACAAACGTTTCAAATATCAAATTAAACTATACAATCATTGCAACAAAATTACGTAGATGCCAATGAAAGTAATCTCGAATATATGTACTTTTAACTCTGCCTCTATTGGCGCTCATTGTACCATATAGAATGCCAAAAAATCATGTTGGTCGAAGAAAAAGGTGAACATTCAACTATATTACGTACAGAAGTTCCATATCCCTGGTTTATTTTAGGGCTTTTATGGAATATATGTATGAAGATTTCGCATAAACATCAGACCGAAATACGAGTGCTACACTGCCTACTATATCAGAGCGATATTCCACCAAACACAATTGTGCTTTAGGAGAAAGTAGGCAACGAATTGTCTGCTTAAAGTTAATGTCCGACTTCACGATGTATTCATTATTCCTGCAGTTCTGCGATTTTCTTCAACTTATGCTAAATTACTCGGCCGTTAACATGACTTTATCATTAAGTAAAGGCAACATAAGAAACCGGTGTAAACTGTTGCCCTTTGCAGGCCCACAACTGGGGGGGGGACAACCATGGCACTTGTCAGGGGCCCGAGTTAGATAGATAAAATATACGCACATATTTGAAACATGAAAGGGGCCCGAACTCTGTCAGCTGCCTGGGGCCCATAATTTCCTAGGTGCAGGCTTGCCCTTTGACAAGCAGCTTCCACCCCCTAGTAAATACTAGAAGCTAGAATTTAAAAAACCTAGGGCGACGGGTGTCTCTGCCACACCTCTACTCTCCACCTAACAGATTATGACGGTTCATTTAATTTTGTTTTGATTTGATGGAAGCACTATTATATCTTCATATTAAATTCGATATGGTGTGCCATTAGTCTGTTCAAAGATCTCTTACTGAGCAAACTTTAAGTCAAATTTACAGTTACTAATACTCGATGCATTTTACATCTAGCTTTGTAAATCTCGCTATATTGATCACCTTGCTAGGTCGTTTAATTCATGTTCGTTCTAGTAGTTGTTGTAGGGTTTAACGCAATATTTTTAGCACAAGATAGGCTATACATGGCGGCAAGTATTAATGGTAGAGGAAAAACCCTGAAAACCCCAGAAAGAACCACCGACCCACGAGAAGCTACCGGCAAGCTTTCTTACACACCCACATTGGCCGAATCTGAGACTTGAACGCACGCAGACAGAGGTGAGATGGCAGTGATCTCTAACGGACGGCGCTTTAAACCATTAGGTCACCCTGGGGCCCTTTGTTCTATTTGTCTAGAGGCCACAGCTATAAAAGGTGTAATAATTACATATATTGATTTACGGAAGGATAAAGGCGGATAAATGAAAAAATTGAAAGATTATACATTGACGATGGATGGATGGATGGATGGATGGATGGATGGATGGATAGGTGACTTGTAGTGTGCAAGTGCACATGCATACATAATGCTGAGGCTCATCCATACTATTAACCTCCCGTCAAGTTCATGTTCAGTTTACACTCTTTTGACCTTGCCCTCGGAAGTATGGCATGAACCGCTGTCCTCAACGTTGACCTGTATGCCGTATTTATCTGCTCATAATACGTCCGAAGGAGAGTGTTAGCAGTGAACATGATATGGCCGTGTCTGTGCGTAAATGAATGATTACTGCAAGTTTTATATGCATCGGCAAGTCAGTTTATAACAATAATGTGTTACATACTTACTCTACCCAACTCGTACCTGACAGTTCTTATATCACTGGAAAATTAAATAAACTTTGCAATTTCAGGTATTTTATTTATCATGTTATTTTAGCTGAGATAGAGACATTTGGATTAATGCATGGACTATTATTGGGGAATGAAAATGGATAAAAGATCCACATGTGATTCGTGTCTTTTTTTTTTTACAAATAATCTAGCGGATACCAGTTATATGTTTCTAGTTATCCACAACAGTTATCAAGACCTATACAATATCGTTATTGAAGATCATGTAAGTTTATTGTGATACATTCGTGTGGAATAGCTACCACACGTGAAGAGAAAGTTTTTGACCTTTGTTACGTGCGCTCGAATAAGCAGCAACACAGAAAGAGTGAAAACTAACAAGCTTGTATAACTTTAACAATGATTTATTTAGTACAATTATTTTCATAAAATAAATAAACTTACAGTTTTAGAGAATCAAATCCAACATTAATCCAATATAGAATTCACAAAAATAATCCACTAATGGAAATGTAAGAGTCCTGATAAATAAATGTTCTAATAGTTAAAGGTTCGAATCTTGACGATGTAATCCAAAATGGCTGACAATGTCACGTGATGCAGTTCTTGTTTAATTTATCATCCACATGAATTATGAGCACATGTTTTCTCCTCCAAATAGATAATAAATCCTCTTTCTTCATTGAATTGACATAAAGTCCAGAACAAGATAACACTCAAACATGAAATACACAACTTAATAATAATAAAGCCCAAACAGCTATATATATGTAATTCCCTCGTAAACAAAAAGGAATCATGTGATTCTGGAAGGTCATAGAAAGAAGGTACCTTCTCCAAGTCACGTACTGACAGAATGAACCAGAAGAAAAATCAGCCACTAATTACTAAAAATAAAAAGTTGTCCTTGAAATTAACCAATAATATTAAAGACATGTTTATCAATCTAAAGAAAGGTCAGATAAAGAGGTAACCAAGCCAAGGTCAGCCTGTTTACAACTAAAGTCTAGGTCAAACTGAACTTTCCAGAATAATTTCCCAATTAATGAATAAATATTAAACCCTAAATGACAAATTTAGATTTTAAAAAAAAAAATAATAAAAGATTTAAATCCAATAGCCGTAACACCTTAATCATATCCATGTTCCCGTTACACCAAGTCTGATGAATATTTCGTAGAGTATGTGTATCAACTCCGTTAAACACATAAAAAATATTACAGTTGTCTCTGATCACTTCCGGAATTTGAGTATTTCTCTGAGTTCCATAAATTATATCAGTATTGTTATGCCTACTTCGGGAAAATATTCTTGACGTCGTTATGTACAACTATATTAGTAATAAATCAATTAAGTTTATCAATGGACGATGCTTCCCCAATGCTGGTTATAAATTCAATATTATCGTCGCCGTTTTCATTTCGCAATTTTGCATTTTCATTAAAATGTTTAAGTACTTCGTAGCATCGCTGATCATCAACTGACGATATTTATAAGCACAATGTATCCCACTTAAGCCATATGATTATCAGGTTAAGCAATGCTTGTGTTTTACCACTTCCAGATAATATAATATAATTCGATAGCGCTGGATCATGTTTGGATGGTTCTTGTTTTTGTGTCGCTAAAAGAATTAATTGTATCCTTATTACAAATATATGAATCTGAAATTGTAGCGTAAATTCTGCAACCAATCATTTATCGACGGTTACAGGAAAAAAAATTTAAAAATAACATATGGTGGAAAACGGGCAATATGTGGTACAATTTGGATTTTCATTTTTATCTACAGTTCAATATAAACATGGTGGTGATATTTATACATTCAGGTTAAAATTTCAAAGAACTTTGAGCGGAAAATACCCAGGTTAGCACGACAGGCCATATGGTAAATTTATCTACCGTCCCAAAAACTAATGCGATGAAATTACCGATTATTTTTCTGCTGAGATCTTTTGCAATTACATTTGCATAATCGGTTGTATCAGATTTTCCATCATCAGAATATCTATTGTGTTGTGGTAACCAAACTTTGGTCTGCTTCCCATATGATATAATTCCTTCACTTATTGTCAGAAATATCAGTATTTTACAATCAATCATATATCATAATATTACTGTTGGTGCCCACATTTTTTTTGAAAAATGTTTGCCAAACCTAGTATAACAAATTGGATGAAGACCTTTAGCAAACTAGAATGACTCGAGACGAGCGAATCCAGCTAGATCAAAATCAGGTGGTAGTCCATTTATCGATAATCTGGTCATTTTGTGTGTCGGATGATCTTATCTTTAAAAATATACAGAAAACTCCCCGTAACCAAGAAATCTTTCCGGATATCAACCGAGATACCATCTTTATAATAGTATTTAGTATTTCACAATCCACCATGTCCGTATTGGACACAACTCAATATTATATCATTAATAAAATCAAACCGAGGTGGTTTCCACGAATTTTGCTCTCTTGCAAAATGAGCCGCAACTGACGAAACTGTGAAACAGTTGCTCAGCAGCTCGTCAGTATTATCAGTCGAACATTTCTGCCCAAGATTTTTCATTTCTTCATGAAGAGATTCTTTACAATATATTTCGCCGTTAGGTCTTATAAATTGATCATATTTTTCATCATCGGAACTCTGAAATAACCATACTGACACAGTATCATTTTTACTTATTTCTGGAATAAAATCAAAGAGATTTCTTCCAGAGTCTTTCTCTAGGTAAAATCTTACAGTTCGATCTCGTGGAAATACTGTTACTGTGCTAGTCCACGCGTGCACATTATAATCAAAATTTTAAATCGAAGCTTCTTTTGATTTTTATTTTGATTCTTACAAAATCTCTCCGGTTATCTTTTTTACTGTTATTGGGAATTTTAGTTTTCTTCCTAACTAAGCGACATCTTTGATAGACGCACTGGTGTCTTTAACTATTTCTCCCTACTCGTGTATTACCTTACGTCTTTTATTCTTTAGACCGTTTCCTCGAGTCGAAACAGTAAAATGTTCTGCTACTCGTTTAGCTACACAATTCAGTCTTGAAACTTTCATCGGTTTCATGTTATCAATTCTTGGTTTCTCATTTATCTAATAAATTCCATAAATAACGATTTGTCAATACCAGTCAACAATCCCAGTTTGAAATTTGTACTCAGTATGGTAATTATTTCGTTATGAAGAATGGGATCAATTTTGTCACAGACAATCCAATTGTCTGTTTCTTCTAGTACAACAAAGTTTACTTTAAAAATATATGTTTGATTGTCTAGATAATTATTGATCATTGATTTGTCGTTCATCATAGCACCGACATCATCGGTGATTTTAAAAGTTGATTATTTGTGTGATACGCCATCGTTGCTAAATTATTTCTTGTCGTCATGAATTTTATTAATCAAACTTTTATTTTTTGGATGAATCAGAGTTTTACTGGTAAGTAAGGAGATATTCTATCAAGTATATTTTGTAGAAGGTTTGATCTCAGATAATTTCTCAATTCGTTCATATTGTAATCAAGACAAATATTTAAATTGAAATATTATATATACAATGTCTCAAGCAATGGATAAATGGAAGTGGCTGATTATAGGCTCCTTGACTCCTTGTAATTAAACCTGCGTAAATCAATTCTGCGGTCATCATTTGCAAAGCGTTCATAATGGAAGTTTAGAATCAAAACTGAGTTCGAAATGCAGTGTTAGAGTTAAATAATAAACACAGTTGTGTTCGCAGTGTGGTGGTAAAACAATATGGATATTAAGAGAAAACAATAATGACGGGGACAGGGTTATACAAAGTGTAGGAGATTATCCAACTAGATTCTCAAAGTAATGATATAGACAAATTACTATTTAAACAAATGATATTATTATATAAATGGTCCAAGAATGTGTATAGCATCCTATAATAACGAATTATGAAATAAATTGTTATGGTGTCATCAGGCACTCTCGAGTAAAAAGATATTTTGTCGGCGATGTAAATAGTCGAGGTTATCTAAGATTTACTGTAGGGAAATAGATTTAAAATTTTTAAAAAAACACATTTTTGTAATAAATTTATTTTCAAATGTATCAACGAATTAATCGAGGAGGGTGTTGTGATCGATCATATTGACTCAAATACAAAAAATAATCACTTAAGTAATTTACAAGCTGTCACGCAAAGTCAAAATTGTAGAATCGGAAATACTGTCTGTAATGATAAAAGCGCTACAGCAGTTGAATCCACAAATTCAGAGACTGGCGAAGAAATAATATTTCAATATACATATGCAGCTGGCAAATATTGTGATATTTATTTTGCTTCAATACATTCGGTGGCAAAAATAATATATTAATCTGCTCTTTAAAAGAAATATAAACAAAAAATCACTTTCAATTATTGTTAGAGATAACTGTCAAGCTAAGCTATATCCGGTAGAAGTATTGCCGTGACATGATGGTCCTTTTAAAGTAATAAATCTTCAGAATGAAAAAAATTAATGTTATATCTTGATGTCAAGTGTCCCCGTGAAATACACATAATTGTCATGCGAGTGGAGAAAGTACGGAATATATATATATATATATATATATATATATATATATATATATATATATATATATATATATATATTACAGTATTTTCCGTACCTTCTCCAGTGGTAATAATATTTATTATGATGGAACAAATAAATCTACTCTTAAAAAAAACTAACTTTCCATTATTATTAGAGATCACTGTCAAGTTAAGCTATCTCCGGTAGAGATATAAAGTAGTTATGCCGCTTTTATTTACTAAATTATTTTCTTTTTCAATTTTTTCTTATTTTATCATTGTTCAGTAATTATACAATTGCCAATGTATTACCTTTAATTGCAAGGGAGCTAACTCTCTTCTCCTCGACAAAGATTAATCCAACGGTTATCTACCTTTCTTAAGGTCAATGTAAAAAATATGATGAGATGATAATTACGATATAACCATTATTTTACTATTTTTTTTAAAATATCTATCATCCACTGCTGAAACTACCGGAATTACAATACATTTTTATTTATTTTAAAAAAAAAACCGGTAGTTTCAACAGTATACAGGTATATTTACCCGCGGCGAAATCTCAAGATAGAACCGTTATTTAGAAAATCCTTTTGCGCTCAGTTATCTCCCTTGTACCTGAATATTTTATATCAAAGGACTGTCAGTACGGGTAGGTGTAATCTTTTATTAAGGATGAATAATATATATTTTTAATAAACAGTATCTTTCTTTTATTATATCAGTCCAGTTTTCTCATTCATTTGTATATGTTGTATCTATTTAATAAAAACACAAGAGCGAGCAAAGCCATACCATTTTCTGAATTTTTTTAAATTGTGTGATGGTGGATGGAAATTTAATGTGTAATTTACTTGAAGTAGTTCTTTAATATATGATTTGGCTAATTTCGGACTTATTTAAATTGAAATTTATAGTCCTCACCCCCCCCCTCTCCTTTTCTACATGAGGTGCTTACCTGAGCTCTGTCTGTGTCGGCCAATTTTTTTTATCGGTCAGCGAACGCGTCCATCCTCTGCGTATGTTTGATAGTCTGGTGGCCGCGCGTGTATGCATTTCATTTTTTATATGCTTTTCGACCGGTCCAGCGTCGGATCTGGCAGAATCTCTGTTTTGCGGTTGTTGAAGGTAGTAAAGTTGCCATTGCTTGGCGTTAGACCAGTCTTGTGTGGTTACATATTTACTATATCAAGATGACATAATCGTCTGGTTTGAAGATGGTAAGAAGTTCAGCTTGGCCCCATTAATTACATGCTTTATAAAATTATTTCTATTTTCCTAATTTCCTTCCTAAAGTTGGTCACCTAAAGACATTCTTATCTTGTAACTACTTTATTTAACTAATTATTTACTTTAAATAAATTTTTATTTTCACTGGAATTTCATCTTTGCTTCTTCATTTCAGTAAGTAATAATTTCACGTTAGTGAAATGAGCTATCTTTTTTTCTCTTCTCTCTGTCGTTCAACGTTTAGAACTTTCTCTCTCTTATTTTCTTAAAATGGGTAGAACCAAATAATCATGTAGTCCTTGTCCAGAACTGGACATTCACAAGCGAGACAGATTTCTTAGAATAAATATTGATTTGAAATTAAAATGTAATCTGTCTATATGAGCAAATGGTGTATTGAACGATCTCATGCCACAAAACGAACAGCTCCTTACGAAACAGAACTATAATACGCTAAACATGAAAGGCTGCAAACATATATACCTTAATGATTGCTTAGAAAAGAATAAACTTACTGAAAAAGACATTTAGTACAAAGTATGCTAAAGATATCTCTCTCTCTCTCTCTCTCTCTCTCTCTCTCTCTCTCTCTCTATCTCTCTCTCTGATGATCTACTTTTCAAATCGTATCGCTCACATTCCTAAATCTACTGGTAGACGCAATGTGGTGCAAATTATCTCATATCGTGATGTATGAAGTTGTTATGACATCCAGTTTACCAGTTATTTTGGCTCTGACATCCTCAAAATGATTTCTTGCCATGTGTAATTTGAGTAACCCAGCTATTTGTTAATCATTATGATCAAAGCCAAGAATGTACATGTTACTACGCACAGGACAACTCAGGAGCAGGAGGGATGTACCAGCACGTTGAGGGGTGTCATTTGAGGGGATCGTGAGTACTAGGTCAATGTAGAGCCGAGTGATACAGGATTCCATTACCCGAAATATTGGCTTATCTGCATGGTGAAGAATTTCTCAGTCCGTATGTTTCCTTGGCAAATTTTCAATTACTTGCACAATTATTTAATCTTACCATAAACATGAAGTTACATGGAGGTGAATACCATTTCTTCTATTGATTGAGATCTGAAAGAGTGAGCATATCTTCATTTTGTTACGTATTCGTTCCATTTTTGTGTTGTTATTAGCCCATTTATCGTTAGTCCTAGGCCACAAATATACAATTTATACTTTTCAGTTTTGCACTTTTTTCAAAACTCATAGCAGAAATACCCTATTTCCGACACTATTCTACTCAGCATTGTCTTTTGGTTCTTTGTTTGTTTGTATGGTTTTCTTCTATCTGAAATTCTTAAGATACCTGTCGTCAACAATGTTAGGAAAGCAAAAAGGCATCAACCCCCAAACCTTTGATCGAAAAAGCACGCGTCACATGTTATTAAGATTTTAATTAAAGCCAGGCTACGAAACATCAAAATATTAAGGAAATCCCTATTCTACAAGCTCAACATTTTGGGAAAATCGTTGAGCAACATCCAACACAATGTTATGAAAAGTCGTAAGCAGCCAACCATCAAAATTCTAAAATAAATTCTTTGCACATGAATCCTTAAATGTTAATAGAGATATATTATATGTGATCTAACAAAAATGTGTATGTTGACATACAAAATAGTCGCCTATGGCATTCTTCAACTTACATCGGGGACGTCATTTCAATTTTTTCAGGAAGGAGGGGCAAATTTGAAGGGCATGTTAATTTTCGTATATAGGCTACAGCAAGTTAACAGCACATGCAAATTGGGGAAGGGGGCAAATGCCCATTACACCCTCCCCCCGACGTCTCTGACTTTAATCCCTATTGTGGAGTTTCTATGCATATAATTCATATCCTACTGTAATTCATAAATGATAGTCATTAACTACAATATCTGACAAGACGTGGACTCTTAAACATTAATGTTAAATTATAATATAATCTGTTAAAGTACACGAGACACTAGATTACATCTAGATCCACGCACTGTGGAATATTATTTTATTTAAAGTATTTCAAATCAGTAATCTCAAACTGTCGCTCATATAAGTGAATCATACTGATAAGAAGTTTCACTCTCAACATTAGGGCAATATTACTCAATTTTTAAAAAACGTAATATAACAATTTTATATATTGACATATTTGATCATAGATGTTATGATTGCCCGAAGTTCTAAACACACGTTTAATATGAAAATATGGTAATGAGAAATAATCAATACTAAGTGCCTTAAACACTTAAGAGTTTATAATTGTGCCACGTAAAGATTCGTCATATTTTAATGACAACGTGCAATGATTAATCAATTTACCTTCTGACAGCTGCATATTATGTACATTAATTACAATATCTCTTTGAATAACTGTCAGTAATTATAAATGTCCTTAGAATTATTCAATTCAAGGTTTCACAGTTACGAAGGCATGACAAGCAATGAAGTTTATAAGTACTTAGCAGAATGCATTATGACATTATCCCAATGGTCATTAAACTACCATCTATCAAATACGAAGACTATGCCGTTAATGGTGGCTCAGACATTATGTATGCTAATGCATCTGTTTTTGTAAATAAAACAATAAGAAACTGTATTTATGGTGATATTTGAAATATTTTCTTAATAGTTTCATTATTTAGTTTATAAAATAAGTACTAAATTAGACCCTGTGCAATTCGTATATTTCCTCTCGACCGTAAGACCATTATTCCCTATATTGAATGAAGGCTAGAAGAGCACCAATGTTCCTAATAGTTGCATAAATGTTCAGTATCTTTTCCATAAAAATTCAATTGGAATAATATCGTGAGAAGGGAAATGAGAGAAAAGAAGTAATAACTCTCAGAGTCGTAAAGAATACAGTCAGATTGATTACATTATCTGTTATATAAATAGCCAGCAGCATTATATCGTTTTGCAAATTCTCAATAGATAAACCACTCGATTACGTACTGTAGATATGCTAAGAATGTTAACGAGGAACGTATGGAAACAAAACTGAAAGAAAGGATTATCAGTTTATATTCTTTTACCGCGATGTTATGCATATATATATATATATATATATATATATATATATATATATATATATATATATATATATATATATATTGTGTACTTATATTTTGTCCATGAATTTAGTATGTAAACCTGATGTAAACATCTGTCCAAGATTAAGCTGCAGATTGAATGCTTATACAGAGCATTGGAGTTCGAAACATTTAAGACTCAATCATTATTTTAATTAGACTGCGAATGTGCGTTGGAATGATTCACATCTAGGTCAAGCGAAAATGTGTTCATATATGTATTTTGATAAATATATTATTCTTTCTGTTTCGGTCAGTGTACGAAAATCAATTTTGATCTGAGTTTGCAGTTCAATATGATAGGATTATTTATTTCAAATATTCGTTGGAATTACTAAAAAGCTCACTTAATGTTTTATTTAAAAACTAATTTGGCTTTTAAATTGCACAAACAGCTTGTATGTTCTGTAGTTAGGAAATTGGCAGATATGAACAACCGTTTCCAGATAAAAGAGTTCAACATTTATATATTTTCGGATACAATGGAAGGTTGCAACATATTCCAGAGCTCTGGTTATACAATAATAACGTTTATGAATACAAAAAAAACCCACTTGCTAGTTCTGGATTCATTGGAATATAAACATCATTTTTATGATTACGTAGCTTCTAATAGGATAGGGTACAACAAAGAAACACACAAGCAAACGTTTCAATAATTATTTATTTATTTAGATAACTTAATGGAGATTTTTTTCAAAGATGTTTCAAAGACAAGTCTATATTTGACATTCGGTTTAGCATTATGAACATACTTGCGCAGGACGGAAACATATAATTTTTACCACAGAACCAGACGTATTAGCAAACATAACATGTATGTTATTTTATTTTATTTATTTATTTATGTTACTTTATTATGTAACTTCAAAATCTTACATTGTTTATCTGACGTTGGATATCGATGTTCGGTCTGTGATTTATTTATCGAGTTCTGAATATTACCGTATCGTACACCCAGTGTGGAACTACTTTTACAGCTTGAAGTATCCAAGTAGAAAATATCGGGATTTATTGATTGCTATATATTTTTAAATATTTCAAACTGTTTATGCGCATTTGCAATTTTAAAAAAAATGGTGCTATACCGTAAATAGCGGCGAGCAGTTTATAAACTTTACACAGAATGCATCGCCAATACATTTGAGTCAGTTGAAGATAACAATATATTTTTACAGAATGTTTGAAAATGAATTCTGCTGTTGTGTATGTGACACTAAAACAAGAGAGAGAGAGAGAGAGAGAGAGAGAGAGAGAGAGAGAGAGAGAGAGAGAGAGAGAGAGAGAGAGAGAGAGAGAGAGAGAGTATTTAACCACTGACATTATGTTTTGAAAGTTTTAAATCCAAAGTGAGAAGGTCTCAGGGAGTTATGCTATGGTAAACAGATAATTAGCCTGAATTTTCTAACTGTCATAAAGTTTTGAATTTTGGTCGTAACTAGCTTAAAATATCTAAAATTCAAAAGAACAAAAACTTCTGAACCCGTTCTCGTTCCCATATACAGCAATTACGACGCAGAAGAGACGTTCTACAATGTAATTTATCTAAACTTCCAAACTTAACCAACTCTATTTGAATGTAGAGTTTCAAACATGTAGTCTGCGAATATAGCTTTTAAATAATATTTTAACAGCAAGTGTAAGTAGAAGAATGTATATCTTAATATTACTGAAGAATCGAATCTGTTTGTAAAGCTGAGGATAAAACCGACGAACGTTAGCAAAATCGAAGTAGACGTATTATAGAGATCAGCAGCTGTTTTGACTGTGATGGAGACTTAGAAACATTACACTTTGTATTAATTTTGTTGAGCATTTTCCATCACGGATAGCATGTTTGCTTTTATTTTCAATTCTTGCGACTGTTTATGTAAAATGTAAATAAATTCATTTTTTTTAAAGAAAAAATCAATATGAAAAGGCATATTAGAAAGAGACCGAATATTTGTTTTCCTATAACTATATGCTAAAATTACGCTCAAGTCCGTCAATAATTTTCTGGATTAAATGAAAACAAAAATTGATAGTTGAGAATACTGTTTTTTTATACTGACAGTGTTGATATCCCATTAAACGTAAGAAAGGTACCACATCTACGAAAATTGTTGAATTCATCACAATGTTGTTTTTAACATTATTTATAGTGTGTTGTTATGTGTTTAGGCTCTAAAAAACAGTACCAAAACAGAGTGAAAACAAAACGTTTTGTAAAATTTAATAAATAATTTATTTCCCTGGAAAATCTAGGGAACTTACTACGGTTTCAAGAATTTAAATCCAAAAATAATCCAAGAATAATCAACTAATTTAATGTTACAATTCCTAGTAATGTTCTAATGATTTCCAGTTCGAGTCCCGATGAAAATCCAAGATGAAAGACGATGACGTATTCTGTAATCCGTATAGTGCTATATCTACAGTTCCCTGTATAAACACGAGGAATAATACTCCAGTGTTTGCAATATGAATATAATTTGCAAGAACTGCCTTTGTCCAAACATTCTGTATGTGCACTCAAATATTTCCAGAGAAACGAATTAATATTTTAAAATCCAAAATAATTTGAAGAAAAATTACAATAAAGCTCAACTAGACACAACAGAAGAAAACGACTTGACATCAAGTGTTTTAGCTGATATTGACTAACGTCTCTATAGAGAAAGGTTATACATTAATTTTAAACGCAATTTCGGAAATCCCGAAGTTTCGAAATCGAGGGGTCATGTCATCATGTTTACATTTTGAACGTCATGTACTCGAGTATAAATTTAATTTCACTGGATATGAAATTTGCACTAAGAACAATATTAAAAAAGGTTGTTTACATCAAAATCAAGAATTAAGGTGAGGAACTAGGTCAACATGGATACAACGTTCCTAAGTTTAGGTTTTCGAAAAACTGAACTGAATTCTTGAACATGTCAACTCCAGTTAATAAAATTGCATTACAAGAGCATGTAATGAAAAATAATAAAATAAATAATAAAACTAACAAGCTTAGATATACGTAACAGTGTAAAAATACGGGTGTGCTTTGCTAATTGTCTTTCTAGTTTAAGTGGGTTATAATTTTAAAATAATTCCAAACAAATGATTGCTTCACAAATATTGTCATATCTGAATCTGTCACGTTCTGAAGAAGTGTTTTATCCGTACGTGATTTGTGCCTGGGTTTGATGCACATACAAAAGATATTGACTGATAATATGTTTGATGGCACGAAACCAGATACGGACTGAGGATATTACCATAGCGAGAGATATCTACCAAGTCGTCTGCAAGAAGATAGTGGCAGCTCTTGATGATTTTGAGAAACCATTTAGAAGTGCTCTTGGGTGAGTCAGGACTACGGCTCCATATATGCTGTACTGTTAGAATGATCTGTAAATAGAATTATGTTATTTGTCGAAATATTGGGTTTTATTTGGCTCTGTGGAATTCAATGTTTTTTTTCTGGACATGAAGGCCACTATTTGGTAGAAGTAGATTTCGGGAAGAAATACCTATCCACGGGATGTTACTAGAGAGCTGTATAACATACACAATTTAGCCTGGCCGAGTTTCTACCTCACTATGACAAAGGTCATATGTGTGAGTGATCGATAAAGTCAAGCCACTCATACTAATCGGTAACCAGGGACCTGGAATATTAATCTGAAAAGAAGACACACACATAAAATACGTTCGGATTTCTTCAGACCCTAGGGGTGTCAACTTCCTGTTATCAGATACCGAAACGGAATACCTTGGTGGTTCTAGTGAAAGAATATGCCAACATATAATCCATTGTGGCATTTTAAGTTTCTGTCGTTATCTGTGTGCCTGCTCTTTAGAACTTATGAATTTCTCCTTTAGTAATAAGTATCAAAGTCAGTTTGCTTAACGAATAATAGTTTAAGATTCACGTTGTATTGCACATAACTATATGGCACTTTGTTTAGTATTTTCATTTTGACCAGAACAAAACAATGGCTCTGTTTTGTACGTCTTAGTCTGCTTGACCAGTTTCGTAATACTCTCAATCTGTGGGAAGCACTCTTTTCTTACAAATGTACTTTTCTGTTTAATACACAGTTATGACAACTTCTAAGTCTTATTCTTAATTACTACGATGGTGGTGTGTGGCAATCTTTGGGGTAAAGACAACAGGGTGAACTGTTCCAGTCGATCGACCGGGGATAGAAGTCTAATCAAACTTGTAACAAAAAGACCTGAGGTACATAAACCGCATTTTATGTGAACTATAGAGCTCCATATAAAACAACAGAGTATAGACCATCCTCATTTCTTGTGTGGAAATCATGTTTCCATATTAAATTAGTGCTTTGATATGGGATTATCTATCTAAATATGCTTGAAATGTAGAAAAAAAACATTCTTAAAAACAACGAAACAAACTTTATGTGGGATTTAAGTACTGGAAACCAGACATAGTATTGGAAAAATGAAGTACTCTATTTAGTAAAGATCCTATGGATTATGCTGTATGCATGGAAGACATTCTTACTCTACCTCAACTAAGGGTGAACGAATTCGATATATCGACCTGCCTTGTCTAATGGATATGCGTAATAAACAGCAAATTTCAAATCTAAATATCTTTGGTATGAGTCTCGAAGCCTTTACTTGTGAAAGTTCACAACACAGCATGTACCTACAGCTCATAGGGACCGATAATGCTTTGATTTAGAGAAAATGAACTAATTATATACATATATTGGTTATAAAAAAATTGTTTGAGATGAAACAAAACAGAAATCTAAGTAGGAAACAAAATACACTACCAGCCCAACTTCCTAATTAAACCATTGGTCCCATAATGAACTGCATATTTATTTTAGTAGTGCGAGTGCACAATGGACAAAATGCTGGTATATGATGGACAAAAACAACTTAAAAGTTTATAACTGCATTATACGGTTTGCATTCGTTTACACATATTACATTGATTCAGTGGATCCTAAACAAACAATGTTCGGTAATGTAATATATGAAATGCGTTACATCATCAACGCCAAAAAATGTATCGTGTGTTATACATTATTTCGAAATCAAATAGATACTGGTCCTATTAGAAATCGAACTTATATGATTGTCAATTGGCAATATTTATAGGGATAATGTGACTGGGTGGGACATCATGCTAAATGTCTGCGGCATGATGCCCCAGTACTAGACATTACTATACACTGTCACAGTGCAGACATCGTAGTTATATGACTGAATAATTGTTAAAGCTACGTTAAAAATCCAAATCACACACACACACACACACACACACACACACACACACAATGAGCCAACCTAAATGAATTATATATACTATCCTCGCTTGTTTCACTAACAGAACGATCATGACCTGCGCTGGACACGGAGTATTGCTGGGTCGCGATAACTCTGTTGTTTTCTAGGTTTCTCTGAATCAATGACGAGACAATTGGAAACGATTCCGCTTGTAGCCATCAGATCCTACTACATGTTTTGCGTTCACGTCAACAATTGTTATCTATAAGTATAAAGTAATAATGAAATTGGTCACATCTTACTTTCATCTCGTTTGGCTTTTAAAGGGCATCTTGTCATTGATTTAGCTTCTCGTTTAATCTCCTGAGAGGATTCTTGTTCATGACAACTCGAACAGTTTTGATGATCTTTGTACACATGCATGTAAACGTAGTCCAGATGACCAAGTGACATTTTTTATTTTCCAGGAATGGAAATGATTCATGATCGTATTTTTGTTTATACAAATTGGATCGATCCGTTCATCCCTTTTTTCCTTTCCGGAGAAATGTGAAGTCTACATTTTCTGATTGCTCTTGCACTCAGGAGAACAAGCACTGGTCTGATGATAATATGTGTGATCTGAAGAATTGTAATCACGTATCGGGTCCACATTATGTTTATCAAACAATCATACTTAGAACGGTGGTGGTGGCGGTAGTATCTTGAAGGGGGTATATTTTATCATAGACAATATGATTTGTCCAACATGGAAGGCTGCAAATAAATATCCATAACTGACTGTTTAGATCAGTATAAACCTAATGAGAAAGGTCTTGATAAAAATGTGTGGTTCTGATACATTTCGATTCACTCTCTCTATTTCTTTCTCACATTCTATCTCCCTCCCTCCTCCCTCTCTCTCTCTCTCTCTCTCTCTCTCTCTCTCTCTCTCTCTCTCTCTCTCTCTCTCTCTCTCTCTCTCTCTCGTGTAGACTATACATTATGCGACATTTTTATACTTCCAACACCTAATTCGATTTGTAGACACCACGAGAAGTTGATTATTCCATATCTTGATGTAAGGTGTTGACTTTGACATCCATATTGTCGCTTATATCGCAAACCATTTCCAAATGTTGCTAATAGCTCAAACATTTACTAATCATTGCAGTCAAAGTCAGCAATATTTACTGGTGTATAAGCACAGGGCCAACCAGGAGTACGAGGGATTTATAAGAACTTTGAGATAGGTCCGTTGAGATGATCATGTGTCCGTGTAAAACTGGTCCTAAGCGATGCAAGATCCCTATACCCAAAATAGTATATTGGTTGCATAGTCAATAGTTATTAAGTTCTGATATTAATAGAGGGTTCAATGAGTTCAATCCCAGCCAACCGGTGTGCTTATTCATCAAAATTTGGTATATGATTGAAAAATGACATAGGTCAGTTGAAGGTGTCAAAGGCAAAATCTGGAGTTCTTGAAACACTGATTTCTTCTACCTCAGACACAGATGAGAAAACATCATAATATTCATTATATGACATTTGAACATTTATTCTGAGCTTAAAGTCGTAAAGATTTGGAAAAATAATATATTGTAGGTTTTCACTTAAAAATTGGAAAATCATTAAAGTTATTATCACGAATTTAACAGAAGTTGGATACATCAAATTAACTAATTTCCCACTTTGCAGCATTTGGTCACAAATGTGGTTGTTTTATCGATGATTTGCGAATTAAACTAAGCAGGCATTTATGTAGTCATAATAATGTCTAACCTTTCACTCGTTGGACACTATGGAATGCCCACAATTTCGCGATACTATTGAAGATAGATAGTAAGCATCAGTTCGCTTAACATTATCTAGTTCTACATTTATGTTACCTAGTATGGCCTGTATGGTATATTTTCAGGGAGATTTGAGAGGAACATCAGCACCGACCAAGCTAAACAGATTAGATTTCAATCCTAGCCAACCACCATGTTTTCACGAGGAAGCTGGAAATTAAGTTTCTACTTAAATTTAAATGTCCTACTACATGATGTAACTGTCTTTTGTCGAGTGTGCAGTTCTTATATTTTATTCAACTCATTCTAGATGAATTCAAAGTTAACATTAGATGATTATCCAAGTGATTATCCAAGTGATTATCCAAGTGATTATCAAAGTGGAGGAAGCACATTGAACCGGATGAAACTATTGACCTCAGAGATAGCTATGTAAATCATTAAGTAAATTTAGGTGTTCCTATTCCAAGATGTGAAAATGTAAATGATGACGTACAGTCGAATTGTAGTAATGTTTTTTTGCATTGGTCTTCAAAGGCCTGAAATATTAACGAGCCTGGGAAAGAAACTTTCAGATCTGGGCCAAAAGCAAAATAATGAATTAAAGTACGTAATTTGTGAATATGTTCAGTTGTTGCCAGATGTTTCAACTCGAACAAACAAAATATATCACTATGTTGAAATTGTAGATTCCAAGCCTTTTTAGATAGTAGCCTTACTTGATGAAACCTCTCAAGCAGTAATGTTGGAAAAAAGAGATTGAGTAATTGTTGAATGACTTCATTGAACCAACCGTCCTTAGTCATGCAGTAATCTGCTGAAAGCAGATAATTCTTTCAATATGTGCACCGACTACAGAAACGTAAACAGTGTTAACACAACAGACTGCTTTACAACTCCAAGAATTGATGACTATTAACAGAATTGGATATGCAAAATATGTCAACAACTTTGACTTGTCAAATTGATTGTGGTAGATACACGTCCTAAGAGAACAAATGAATGTCTGGACTTTCTAATTCTAGATGGACTAATTAAAAAATGATACTATTTGGTACTAAACGTTCTACATCATCATTACAGTGTTTAATGAACAAAACAACATCTGGGATAGACAGCTGCAACGTATACAATATTATTTACAACGATACATGTAATGACCACAGCGAGACTAATAGGGAATATTCGTTCGCTTGTTTGAGTCAAATTTGACAATTAAACTAAGTAAAAGTGACTTTTTCCGACCTTTTGTCGAATTGTTAAAGCATATTATGGGACATGTCAAATTAAGTGTTTATAAGCTAAGGTTAAAGTTTTCTCTGAATTTCCGTGACTAATACAAAAATTACTAAAAGGCAGCTGATGCAAGTTCTATGAAAGCCCAAATAATTTAAATACTGATCCGCCAATACTCGTGACTTTTTCAAGATGGAATGGTCCAAAACTCACTCGAACACTTCAGATCAGTGCCAGAATAATAGTATAGTCCAAATAAAAAGCACTTTCCACTTCAAATGAACTGTCCAAACAAATGTTTTTTTTTTCCTCTCGAATTTTAGTTTTATCCAAGTAAAACATAAAACACGTCTGCAGACTTATAACAGGAATAGAAGAAATTAGAATGACTCCAAAAACTGAATGAATCTGATTTTTTCTGTTTCTTACTTTTATAACATCATATTCCTACAATGTCATAAGATGCACCAAGGGACGGATCTTACGACTCATTTTTCCTCGAATTTTCTTTTTCATATGACCTAGATCAACCAATGGGGAGTTATTTAATTCTTCGAGAATGGTCTAAACACCATCAGCCAATACAAATATTAGGCTAAAGACAGTATTAATTATATTATGAAAACTATTATTAGCGATTGTCAAGACATATATCAACATATATTTATAGCTCCTATGTAATTTTAAACTCTTAACAGAATAAGGTCACATAGGCAAAATCTAACGTAAGATATTCTGTACAATGGATAACCATGAACAAACATTAAACATTTAATAACAATTATATACCAGGAGGTACAAAAGCCATATATATATATATATATATATATATATATATATATATATATATATATATATATATATATATATATATATATATATATATATATATATATATATATAAATAACACAGTGTTAACCATATTCTGTTGACAATACCAATGACAGTTATGGAGACACCGATATCTCTCTCATATATAGATATATTGCTCAGTGGTTACAAATATTTGCTGTTAATGTTGTTTAAGTCTTTCAAGACAACACTTTTAAACACTAAGATTTTGGTGTATATGGTGTATATAGTGTATATGGTGTATATAGTGTATATAGTGTATATGGTGTATATAGTGTATATAGTGTGATATAATGTTCTTGTACATCGTGTATGAGCAGTGCTGCCCTTCTCTTGACGGATAGTATGATTCTTAGGAAACACATTTATATGCACATTAAGTAATTCAAGTGATTTTGAAGAAGAAATAGCCAAACAGATCGTTTAGGGATGAATACTGCTTCATTGGTTTAATATTTAGCTTGACTTTAAGCTAAACAGTAGTTCCGTTGTATATATGAATCCAACAGTCCGCTTGTGCTGAAAACAAAGCAAAATTAATCAAATAGTTACTGGTAATATCACAATTCCACAATTGTATTATAAAGTGATAGCATTCGTTGAACCAATCAAATATCCCTTCTATTTCCTTCATCATTTTAAATGGTAATTTATTAGGCAGCGATCTCTTTATTTACAAAAACGTTTGATAATGGATATAATTATGATAGTGTTTATGTTATTTTATTTTGCAGCTGGCATTCAAGCCAATATTTATGATGCATTTCAAGAATAATTTTAAGAACTTCTACGATCATGTCGTTGAATCAAAATATTAAAGGATGCTCAGTTACACCATACCAAATCACCTACCCACCAAACTGACCTGCTAATTAGAAAAGTATACCTTGACAACAGGTTACTATGACAATTGTAGTCCTTGTACGAACTATTCAATTGGTAATGAACGTTGTATCTTTCCTGATGTGTTTTATAATCATATGAATATTCGCTTCTGTAAATGCCACAAGCGCAAATGGTTACACAATAAAGACATTTCCAAACAGCAAGCTAGCCCCTTTTCTTCCATAGACAAGATTAAGGACCATCTGTTAAACCTAGGGATTATATTCACTAATTTACTTTAAATGATCATTGCTTGTAACTAATTTACATATGACCTTTAATTAACGATATTTGGTTTAATTCGCTGAGGGAAATTTAGGTCTCAAACTTACGATAGAACTGCAACTCTTATTTTAGAAAAGACGTTGTCATGAAGATATTTCATAGTTCCTCTGATATGGTAGACAAGTTCTGCTGATGCTGATTTATCGTTTGATTACACGATTTACTAGAAAATAAAATGTTCACAGTAATACGTTCACAAAATCAACCGAAAATAATAGTAAGCATTGTTATGAGAAATAAAAAGAAATCTCCAACGCGTGTGCATTTGATAACATTGCTAAACTATAATTTCAAACATAATGATAATATAATAATAAAAGTGATCGAACCATTATATCAGCAAGTTTCATCTTCGTCTTTGGTTATAATTTTTGTCCTGGACATAAAATGACTTTCGTTTTCATTAAATTAGGTAAACTTTGATACTTTGTTTCAATTGATGACAACAGTTTTACAATATTGCTTAAGGAATGAAGCCAAAATGGAAGCCGATGTTGCATACACAAATCTTAGCATATTAATCAAATTTTGCATAAGAATATTTATCAAATGTGAACCTATTGATGTATATCTTGAAGGCAGGAACTTACCAATATTTGTGTTCAAAACAAATTTTATTCTTACGGTGCGAAACACAAATATGCTACTATAATTTTCGGAAAAAATGTTATTGGTGTGATTTTCGATTTCTGATTGATAAGGAAATTAACTGTAGTCCTATCAAAGTAGTCTTATCGATGAAAAGCATTATGCACTCCAGTAGATTATTCATTATGTAATGACTATATAGTAAAGTCAAATTAAAAGCATTATGCATTCCAGTAGATTATTCATTATGTAATGACTATATAGTAAAGTCAAATTAAAAGCATTATGCATCGCAGTAGATTATTCATTATGTAACAACTATATAGTAACGTCAAATTAAAAGCCTTATGCATTCCAGTAGATTATTCATTATGTAATGACTATATAGTAAAGTCAAATTAAAAGCATTATGCATCGCAGTAGATTATTCGTTATGTAACAACTATATAGTAACGTCAAATTAAAAGCATTATGCATTCCAGTATATTATTCATTATGTAATGACTATATAGTAACGTCAAATTAAAAGCATTATGCATTCCAGTATATTATTCATTATGTAATGACTATATAGTAAAGTCAAATTAAAAGCATTATGCCTTCCAGTAGATTATTCATTATGTAACAACTATATAGTAACGTCAAATTAAAAGCATTATGCATTCCAGTAGATTTATCATTATGTAATGACTATATAGTAACGTCAAACTAAAAGCACTATGCATTCCAGCAGATTATTCATTATATAATGACTATATAGTAAAGTCAAATTAAAAGCATTATGCATTCCAGCAGATTTATCATTATGTAATGACTATATAGTAACGTCAAATTAAAAGCACTATGCATTCCAGTAGATTATTCATTATTTAACGACTATGTAGTAAAGTCAAATTAAAAGCATAATGCATTCCAGCAGATTATTCATTATGTAATGACTACATAGTAAAGTCAAATTAAAAGCATTATGCATCGCAGTAGATTATTCATTATTTAACGACTATATAGTAACGTCAAATTAAAAGCATTATGCATTCCAGTAGATTATTCATCATTTAACGACTATATTGTAACGTCAAATTAAAAGCATTATGCATTCCAGTAGATTATTCATCATTTAACGACTATATTGTAACGTCAAATTAAAAGCATTATGCATTCCAGTAGATTATTCATTATGTAATGACTATATAGTAACGTCAAATCAAAAGCATTATGCATCATCAGTAGATTATTCATTATTTAACGACTATATAGTAACGTCAAATTAAAAGCATTATGCATCGCAGTAGATTATTCATCATTTAACGACTATATTGTAACGTCAAATTAAAAGCATTATGCATCATCAGTAGAATATTCATTATGTAATGACTATATAGTAACGTCAAATTAAAAGCATTATGCATCATCAGTAGATTATTCATTATGTAATGACTATATAGTAACGTCAAATTAAAAGCATTATGCATTCCAGTAGATTATTCATTATGTAATGACTATATAGTAACGTCAAATTAAAAGCATTATGCCTTCCAGTAGATTATTCATTATTTAACGACTATATAGTAACGTCAAATTAAAAGCATTATGCCATCCAGCAGATTATTCATCATTTAACGACTATATAGTAACGTCAAATTAAAAGCATTATGCCTTCCAGCAGATTATTCATTATTTAGCGACTATATAGTAACGTCAAATTAAAAGCATCATGCCTTCCAGTAGATTATTCATTATGTAATGACTATATAGTAAAGTCAAATTAAAAGCATTATGCATCATCAGTAGATTATTCATTATGTAATGACTATATAGTAACGTCAAATTAAAAGCATTATGCATCATCAGTAGATTATTCATTATGTAATGACTATATAGTAACGTCAAATTAAAAGCATTATGCATTCCAGTAGATTATTCATTATGTAATGACTATATAGTATCGTCAAATTAAAAGCATTATGCCTTCCAGTAGATTATTCATTATTTAACGACTATATAGTAACGTCAAATTAAAAGCATTATGCCTTCCAGCAGATTATTCATCATTTAACGACTATATAGTAACGTCAAATTAAAATCATTATGCCTTCCAGTAGATTATTCATTGTGTAACAACTATATATTAACGTCAAATTAAAAGCATTATGCCTTCCAGTAGATTATTCATTATGTAACAACTATATATTAACGTCAAATTAAAAGCATTATGCCTTCCAGTAGATTATTCATTATGTAATGACTATATAGTAACGTCAAATTAAAAGCATTATGCCTTCCAGTAGATTATTCATCATTTAACGACTATATTGTAACGTCAAATTAAAAGCATTATGCCTTCCAGCAGATTATTCATTATTTAGCGACTATATAGTAACGTCAAATTAAAAGCATTATGCCTTCCAGTAGATTTTTCATTGTGTAACAACTATATATTAACGTCAAATTAAAAGCATTATGCCTTCCAGTAGATTATTCATTATGTAACAACTATATATTAACGTCAAATTAAAAGCATTATGCCTTCCAGTAGATTATTCATTATGTAATGACTATATAGTAACGTCAAATTAAAAGCATTATGACTTCCAGTAGATTATTCATCATTTAACGACTATATTGTAACGTCAAATTAAAAGCATTATGCCTTCCAGTAGATTATTCATCATTTAACGACTATATTGTAACGTCAAATTAAAAGCATTATGCCTTCCAGCAGATTATTCATTATTTAGCGACTATATAGTAACGTCAAATTAAAAGCATTATGCCTTCCAGTAGATTTTTCATTGTGTAACAACTATAAATTAACGTCAAATTAAAAGCATTATGCCTTCCAGTAGATTATTCATTATGTAACAACTATATATTAACGTCAAATTAAAATCATTGTGCCTTCCAGTAGATTATTCATTATGTAATGACTATATAGTAACGTCAAATTAAAAGCACTATGCCTTCCAGTAGATTATTCATCAATTAACGACTATATTGTAACGTCAAATTAAAAGCATTATGCCTTCCAGTAGATTATTCATCATTTAACGACTATATTGTAACGTCAAATTAAAAGCATTATGCATTCCAGTAGATTATTCATCATTTAACGACTATATAGTAACGTCAAATTAAAAGCATTATGCATTCCAGTAGATTATTCATCATTTAACGACTATATTGTAACGTCAAATTAAAAGCATTATGCATTCCAGTAGATTATTCATCATTTAACGACTATATTGTAACGTCAAATTAAAATCATTATGCATCGCAGTAGATTATTCATTATTTAACGACTATATAGTAACGTCAAATTAAAAGCATTATGCATTCCAGTAGATTATTCATCATTTAACGACTATATTGTAACGTCAAATTAAAAGCATTATGCATTCCAGTAGATTATTCATCATTTAACGACTATATTGTAACGTCAAATTAAAAGCATTATGCATTCCAGTAGATTATTCATTATGCAATGACTATATAGTAACGTCAAATCAAAAGCATTATGCATCATCAGTAGATTATTCATTATTTAACGACTATATAGTAACGTCAAATTAAAAGCATCATGCATCGCAGTAGATTATTCATCATTTAACGACTATATTGTAACGTCAAATTAAAAGGATTATGCCTTCCAGTAGATTATTCATTATTTAACGACTATATAGTAAAGTCAAATATAAAGCATTATGCATTCCAGTAGATTATTCATTATGTAATGACTATATAGTAACGTCAAATTAAAAGCATTATGCATCATCAGTAGATTATTCATTATGTAATGACTATATAGTAAAGTCAAATTAAAAGCATTATGCATTCCAGTAGATTATTCATTATTTAACGACTATATAGTAACGTCAAATTAAAAGCATTATGCCATCCAGCAGATTATTCATTATTTAGCGACTATATAGTAACGTCAAATTAAAAGCATTATGCATCATCAGTAGATTATTCATTATGTAATGACTATATAGTAACGTCAAATTAAAAGCATTATGCCTTCCAGTAGATTATTCATTATTTAACGACTATATAGTAACGTCAAATTAAAAGCATTATGCCATCCAGCAGATTATTCATTATTTAGCGACTATATAGTAACGTCAAATTAAAAGCATTATGCATCGCAGTAGATTATTCATCATTTAACGACTATATTGTAACGTCAAATTAAAAGCATTATGCCTTCCAGTAGATTATTCATTATGTAATGACTATATAGTAACGTCAAATTAAAAGCATTATGCCTTCCAGCAGATTATTCATTATTTAGCGACTATATAGTAACGTCAAATTAAAAGCATTATGCCATCCAGCAGATTATTCATTATTTAGCGACTATATAGTAACGTCAAATTAAAAGCATTATGCCATCCAGCAGATTATTCATCATTTAACGACTATATAGTAACGTCAAATTAAAAGCATTATGCCTTCCAGCAGATTATTCATTATTTAGCGACTATATAGTAACGTCAAATTAAAAGCATTATGCCTTCCAGTAGATTATTCATTATGTAATGACTATATAGTAAAGTCAAATTAAAAGCATTATGCATCATCAGTAGATTATTCATTATGTAATGACTATATAGTAACGTCAAATTAAAAGCATTATGCATCATCAGTAGATTATTCATTATGTAATGACTATATAGTAACGTCAAATTAAAAGCATTATGCATTCCAGTAGATTATTCATTATGTAATGACTATATAGTAACGTCAAATTAAAAGCATTATGCCTTCCAGTAGATTATTCATTATTTAACGACTATATAGTAACGTCAAATTAAAAGCATTATGCCTTCCAGCAGATTATTCATCATTTAACGACTATATAGTAACGTCAAATTAAAAGCATTATGCCTTCCAGCAGATTATTCATTATTTAGCGACTATATAGTAACGTCAAATTAAAAGCATTATGCCTTCCAGTAGATTATTCATTGTGTAACAACTATATATTAACGTCAAATTAAAAGCATTATGACTTCCAGTAGATTATTCATTATGTAACAACTATATATTAACGTCAAATTAAAAGCATTATGCCTTCCAGTAGATTATTCATTATGTAATGACTATATAGTAACGTCAAATTAAAAGCATTATGCCTTCCAGTAGATTATTCATCATTTAACGACTATATTGTAACGTCAAATTAAAAGCATTATGCCTTCTAGCAGATTATTCATTATTTAGCGACTATATAGTAACGTCAAATTAAAAGCATTATGCCTTCCAGTAGATTTTTCATTGTGTAACAACTATATATTAACGTCAAATTAAAAGCATTATGCCTTCCAGTAGATTATTCATTATGTAACAACTATATATTAACGTAAAATTAAAAGCATTATGCCTTCCAGTAGATTATTCATTATGTAATGACTATATAGTAACGTCAAATTAAAAGCATTATGCCTTCCAGTAGATTATTCATCAATTAACGACTATATTGTAACGTCTAATTAAAAGCATTATGCCTTCCAGTAGATTATTCATCATTTAACGACTATATTGTAACGTCAAATTAAAAGCATTATGCATTCCAGTAGATTATTCATTATTTAACGACTATATAGTAACGTCAAATTAAAAGCATTATGCATTCCAGTAGATTATTCATCATTTAACGACTATATTGTAACGTCAAATTAAAAGCATTATGCATTCCAGTAGATTATTCATCATTTAACGACTATATTGTAACGTCAAATTAAAAGCATTATGCATCGCAGTAGATTATTCATTATTTAACGACTATATAGTAACGTCAAATTAAAAGCATTATGCATTCCAGTAGATTATTCATCATTTAACGACTATATTGTAACGTCAAATTAAAAGCATTATGCATTCCAGTAGATTGTTCATCATTTAACGACTATATTGTAACGTCAAATTAAAAGCATTATGCATTCCAGTAGATTATTCATTATGTAATGACTATATAGTAACGTCAAATCAAAAGCATTATGAATCATCAGTAGATTATTCATTATTTAACGACTATATAGTAACGTCAAATTAAAAGCATTATGCATCGCAGTAGATTATTCATCATTTAACGACTATATTGTAACGTCAAATTAAAAGCATTATGCCTTCCAGTAGATTATTCATTATTTAACGACTATATAGTGAAGTCAAATATAAAGCATTATGCATTCCAGTAGATTATTCATTATGTATTGACTATATAGTAACGTCAAATTAAAAGCATTATGCATCATCAGTAGATTATTCATTATGTAATGACTATATAGTAACGTCAAATTAAAAGCATTATGCATTCCAGTAGATTATTCATTATGTAATGACTATATAGTAACGTCAAATTAAAAGCATTATGCCTTCCAGTAGATTATTCATTATTTAACGACTATATAGTAACGTCAAATTAAAAGCATTATGCCTTCCAGCAGATTATTCATCATTTAACGACTATATAGTAACGTCAAATTAAAAGCATTATGCCTTCCAGCAGATTATTCATTATTTAGCGACTATATAGTAACGTCAAATTAAAAGCATTATGCCTTCCAGTAGATTATTCATTATGTAATGACTATATAGTAAAGTCAAATATAAAGCATTATGCATTCCAGCAGATTATTCATTATGTAATGACTATATAGTAACGTCAAATTAAAAGCATTATGCATCATCAGTAGATTATTCATTATGTAATGACTATATAGTAACGTCAAATTAAAAGCATTATGCATTCCAGTAGATTATTCATTATGTAATGAATATATAGTAACGTCAAATTAAAAGCATTATGCCTTCCAGTAGATTATTCATTATTTAACGACTATATAGTAACGTCAAATTAAAAGCATTATGCCTTCCAGCAGATTATTCATCATTTAACGACTATATAGTAACGTCAAATTAAAATCATTATGCCTTCCAGCAGATTATTCATTGTGTAACAACTATATATTAACGTCAAATTAAAAGCATTATGCATCATCAGTAGATTATTCATTATGTAATGACTATATAGTAACGTCAAATTAAAAGCATTATGCATTCCAGTAGATTATTCATTATGTAATGAATATATAGTAACGTCAAATCAAAAGCATTATGCCTTCCAGCAGATTATTCATTATTTAGCGACTATATAGTAACGTCAAATTAAAAGCATTATGCCTTCCAGTAGATTATTCATTGTGTAACAACTATATATTAACGTCAAATTAAAAGCATTATGCCTTCCAGTAGATTATTCATTATGTAACAACTATATATTAACGTCAAATTAAAAGCATTATGCCTTCCAGTAGCTTATTCATCATTTAACGACTATATAGTAACGTCAAATTAAACGCATTATGCATTCCAGTAGATTATTCATTATGTAATGACTATATAGTAACGTCAAATTAAAAGCATTATGCATTCCAGTAGATTATTCATCATTTAACGACTATATAGTAACGTCAAATTAAACGCATTATGCATTCCAGTAGATTATTCATTATGTAATGACTATATAGTAACGTCAAATTAAAAGCATTATGCATCATCAGTAGATTATTCATTATATAATGACTATATAGTAACGTCAAATTAAAAGCATTATGCATCATCAGTAGATTATTCATTATTTAACGACTATATAGTAACGTCAAATTAAAAGCATTATGCATTCCAGTAGATTATTCATTATGTAACAACTATATAGTAAAGTCAAATTAAAATACATTAGTTTTTTTTATAAAAAAAAACATTTCTTGCTCTAACTTAATATTAAGACCTTCTATGCCAGAGTGTTGGTCACCAGTCATGCTTGGAAGTGACTCCGTACTGCATTTCGGTAGGTATGAATAGGAGATAGAAAAGCACTGATCGTGTTAACTGTAGTCAAGGAGTCATAGCAAAAGCTTTTACCGCAGATTTTATGATAAGATATCTGATGTTCGCGTACAGTCATATTTTTGGAACAGTCTTTGATCCAAAATGTGAAATTATCAAAATGACCAGAGAAATAGTCATATTTTCTTTTACTTTCATACATTCTTCTTTACCATAACTATTACATCAGTTTAAAATTGCATTATCAGAAAACTGTGATGCGTACCACTGCTAAGAAGGTAAACCTAACCATACAATAAAAAAAAATTGTTAAATTAAATCTTGTTTAATATTGTTGAATGTTATGATTGTAGCTGAGTCATATAGAATCTATGTTGGGGTTTTGACCGAGACAGTCAAATCCCAGCCAAGGGGTTATATTATTTGTCTCCCCATGAGGCTTGTCCGAGTGGGGAGATATATAATATAACCCCGCGGCTGGGATTTCATTGTCTCGGTCAAAACCCCAACGTAGATTATTTTTCTCACCCAATATTATCCTTTAAAGCAAAAATAACTCTTTACCAGTGTTCACATCACAATGTTTACCTGTGGCGCATGAATACAAATATGCTAATGAGGGCAGTGATGTGACCGTTGCATCCGAAGTACACAGTTCATACGCGTGAGCAAAGAAAAATAACAACATAAAACGTCGCATAGTAATGACGTATTATAACATTTAATATATGGATGTTATATGAAATTTACAATAAATAGTTATAATTTATTACAAGAAAATGTTGTATTTTGATCAGTTCCAATTAGACAATTGTATTGAAAATATTGAAGCGATACTGTGCCCACACCTCTATTGTAGCGTATAGGCTATTATTATAACGAAACGTTACATGTAGAATGAGTGTCCGTGCTTTGGTTATTAACGGGTAATTATAGATCCGTGTCACTGTCGTAAATAACTCTCCTTCTCTTTGGAGGTGGTGAAACTGTTTGTGACGTACTTGCGTTGTAATTCATATTGATCGTAAAATTACCACCCTGTATTAAAGTCCCTAACGGATAGCCATGTGATGAAGCTTCAAGTTCACGATATTTTGGAAAATTTATATTTTCTGTCTTGGAAACATGGCAAGTGTTGCTATTAGTAGTGGAAGGAACTGCTACATGGATGTTCAACAAAATTAGAAGAAAGTATGCTTGACATAACACATTTCTGGCTGTTAGTAAGTTTTCTGTAGTTGTTGAGAGAGTTGGGATTTTTGTGACCAGTGATGTGTATAGCCTGAGTGTCTGGAACATTGTTTTCTATTCATTTCTGACACAGGTATTTTCTCACATTAGAGTTGGTAATGCACTTAGAAGCCAAATCGGGCAGGTTTACTTTCATAGTCATTTTTTTTTTAAATAGCGAGTTCAGCTTTCGGGCATCAACTAGTGCACGTAAAAACCATTGCTCATTTGGCCCAGGTGCATGCATGTAAGTTACAGTGGCAAGGTAAAATGGATGGTCAGGATTACAAAAATCACTTGGACGTTTGTTCATAAAACATTTGTAGATGGTTACTGGACATCTATCTGGAAATAGATGGTTAGCATACATCCTTGGTTTTTCATTTCTCGTGTTTTTAATGTCCTCCCCTGTCCTCGTCTTTGTCTGTCTTTCGTTAAATACTAAGTATTCTATTTTAAGTTCGCAATTCTGCTTTAATGATATGTCTCCCAACTTTATGTTTCTGTATTCTTCTCCCACTCCCCGTACCCCAAAGTGCAAAGTATTATTAAACCATAAAGTATGCAGTAAGCTTGACGGAGTTCTGGGGCCCAAAAGCGAGTGTTCATATAATTTGTTTATGTCATCATCAGTTACAGCATCAGCAGGTTTGGGTTTGTTTACTTTTCCTTTCTTCTTCAGATCTTTCTGTTTACTTGTTAGGGCCTCTCTTGCTTGATAAAATTCAGGGCCATAAACCAAGCTGCAGTTGTATCTGTTTCGTCTCAGATATCGTTCAAAACTTCCCATCATACCTATAACAAATAATAATTAATTATACATAGCCTTATACATAGCGTATTAATCTCTCTCTCTCTCTCTCTCTCTCTCTCTCTCTCTCTCTCTCTCTCTCTCTCTCTCTCTCTCTCTCTCTCTCTCTCTCTCTCTCATCATCATCATTTGTCATCCATGTCGGTGAGGGTCTAAATTGCTTTATCAGTCAAGTTCTTTACTTTATAAGGCAATTTACGTTTTACAACTATAAATAAAATTATTGTTCACTATATAATATTTTGGGTAATTGTTATTCATTCGTGCTACCATTCAAAAATTAATTTATGTTTGAACAAATTTAAAATATATCTCTTGCTCTATGCATCCTTTTATTTGCTCATACATTATTCTTTAAATTCCTTTGTGTCTTATCAATCAATATGTAGGCTCTTTTTTACCTCTCAGTGTTGTCGGCTCGTATTCACTTCCATCATTCTGATGAATTGAAAGGAAAAATCTTGAGAGAATGCTGTTCAGGGCAGGTGCCGGCACTTCATGTATAGGGCGCGTTTCATTGTTTTCCTCAAGATATTCTTCTAGGAGTTTTAAGTGTCCCAATGTCTTGCGTTTTGGTATTCGTATTTTCATGCTCCAAAACAAAGTTTGTGACAAATTGTTCGTCCACTTCTGTAAATCTGCTATCTTTGACAGTTTCAGTTTTTTTTTTATTTCCACTCCTGGTTTTGTTTTTTTCTCTGACGAAAGTTGGTTCGCTTTTAGAGACACATTTATTTCATTTGTTTCCCAGTCATCAAAAAGAAAGGATCATCTGACTCATGCTTTGGTGAATTTTCTGAAATTGCTAGTTCATGTTTAGCATAACTTGTGAAACTTCCATCGTCAAAAAAGCGTACTGTATACATTGATGGACCATCCCAGTGGATGGTAAACATTACCGATTTTTGCTTTCCTACCTTTAAGAGTCAATATGTTTCCTATCTTATAGTCCGTTTTCTTTTTGTCTTATCTGTATCGTTTTCTTTCTAACTCTTCTTTTTGGTAGTTATGTTTTTTCTCCTCCAAATTTTTTTTTCTTAAATATGTCAGTGTTCGCGTTTGTTTGATCGGAATATAACTTCATCAGGCCAAGCATAAGACAACAACGGTTGCGTCCCTTGATAAAGTAGTTCCTAGAGCGTGGACACCATGACTGAGACGACTGGTCTGAGATGACTAGACTGAGATGAGAAAAGTAAGGTTAGCAAAACAGCTAGACTTCTCTGTCGCTTGGGTGAGAAATTAATATCGTGATTTCTGCCAAGCATATTCGTCGGTTTTATTACTGGAAATGACAAATGTTCTTGTTGTTATTTTACCTTTATAATTTCATGGTAATATACCACACATACACAAATGCCCGTGTTCAATATCCTATAAAAACTCTTTCGTATTTTTCTATATTTTATGAAATAGAGATGGAAAAGAGCAAAAAAGTGACAAAATTCATAACTTTGATTGTTTGTCTTATGACTCAAGCACCGAAAACAATATTGGCGCGACATTACAATGAATTCAAACGCCAAGGCTAGTCAGTTTCAAAACCTAAATACGTAATCACACTATAATAGTTGGCTTACATAATGGCTTAACGAACAATAACAACAATAAATAATAATCTCTCTCTCTCTCTCTCTCTCTCTCTCTCTCTCTCTCTCTCTCTCTCTCTCTCTCTCTCGTGATCGTAATATACATACATATATATTAATACAGATATTTGAAACTTTCTTTATGCATTGTAAGCTCGCTTATGAACAGGGCCTCAGTTAATTCCCCATTGTCATATACTGTTTTTGGATATATATATATATATATATATATATATATATATATATATGTGTGTGTGTGTGTGTGTGTGTGTGTGTGTGTGTGTGAAATTTTGAAAACCCAGTTATTGCCCGTGAAATTAACCATTAGGGACTCTAATACTAAAGTATGCTTTGCACTTTTTGATGTTGTAAGATGGAGTGTCTAGAAGTCCTAACCGCAGCTTTGTTCGAAAAATAGAGTGACAGAGTAGTGTTACGCACTGTAATTAGGAAAAAGGACACTTCCTTGAATCACTCCCTTTTCAAGTCAGTAAGTTATAAATAGTCATCACGCACCGTGTATAAAAAGTAAGGCTATATCTGTTCTTGAAAAGTGTTCAATGATTCTGTTGCATTGATAGATTATAGGATAACATTTGTGACAAGAGTTTTCCGAAGGTAACTTGCTACATTTACTAAATGACGTTAGAACAAAGAATACCACACTGTATACAAAAATGGGTTATGGCACAGGATTAGAGAACAATTAAAGCATGTTTTCCTTAAATAAACGAGTTTCAGCTTTATTTATTATATCACAATAATTGAGTAACACTTTGCTTCTATATCTGATCGGTGAATATAAAAGATGAGGTTAACATTTCCATAATAAATAAAGAAAATATGTCATTCCCATAAATTTGAAATATTTAGTTAACAGATTAAAGAAATTTATTAATGTATTAGTATGGGATAGTAGTAATGCAAACGAAACACCTTTGGGTGTGAATCTAACCTGGTACATTCAGTATACTCATTTCTTGCAAAGCAGAATTTATTCAACTTCAGAGATCGTTTGTTGTTTACTGAGTTCATATTCTAGTTTTGAATGTGAAGAAATCTCGAGTCAATAAAATGCCATGAAATAAACGCTTTTGAAACTTTTCTCTCAATCTGAAAATTGACTGCTTCATTAATAGATTTGTATACGGAAATGTACAACAATACCGTAGTGGGTGCAGTTCGCATATCAATGAATATGATAAATATCGTAATAGAAATGAAGATTAGAATGTCAACCCTTTTTTTTTTTGAATAATAGATATACTTACCTTCTTTTTATTTACAACATGCTTTTTCAAAACATTGGCAGCCAAAAAAGAAAATTTGAGTTACTAATGGCTACACTCAGTGTCTGTTTACTTTGCATTCCTAATGCCCCGTTAGCGCCAAAAAAAATCGAGTGACCTTTACAATTTAGAAATAATTAAAGAAAGAAATGAATGAATCCAAAACTCTTATTCGTCGTTTTGTCTGGACACTTTCTTAGTAAAATGCTAAAAGAAGAAAATAGTGGCCGGGGTTCGAATCTGCGACTTCCCGCAAATTGAGGTGGACACTCTAACCACTAAGCTAACATCTTCAGTTTACCACACTAGACTATATACAAATGTCCTATTAACATATGAATAAGACATCAAAAAGCATATTTCATGTAGAAAAGTGTGATTTATACATCGAATAAAAGTACAAGGTGACACCAAGTCTTGAAATTGACAATTATTGTGTTTCACCATACAAGTTGGGGTGGGGGTGGGGGTGGGGGCAGGAAATAGCCTTTATTCAATATAACTTCATCTTAAACATAATCAGAATAAGTATATAATCATAGGTAAACTACGTATATATATATATATATATATATATATATATATATATATATATATATATATATATATATATATATATATATATGTATATATATATATATTGGTACCAGGACATGTACCTTAATTACTATATCTTTTCTTGTCACTTCTATTATTTCTTTTCCACTTGGAATATTAAAACTTACCTCACATGTCTCAACAACACAGTTGAGAATCACAGAATCGGATTTTGGGAATCTAAAACTGTACATAGTAGCTCTCAGGACGCTTCCACAAGTGCTGTTGAAATTTGATAAAAGTGATGGCTGTTTTAAAATACTGAAATTAAATGATATGAAAGTTAAGATAAGGCGTAAGAAAGAGAGTTCACATATTAAAATTCAAATAGATGGAGACACATTTTTCAGAGGTATTTCAATCCATAATGGCTTCACTGAAGTTTACAATAATGTATGGTATACATTTTAAAAGAACAAAATATAATTAGTATCCCCATTTGGTAGTGGAGAGGGGGATATATTGATTTTTTTCTTCTGTCTGCGTCCGTCGCAACTTTTGTATAGACAGCAATGTGGACGTTCAACACACTTGATTTACAATCCTTTGATTTTACAACTGATGTTGTCGGTATCTTGCAACTATTATTTTGTCTGAATTCAAAATAAATATGGGCAGTTAGGAAACGTTTTGGGCCATAATACAACGTTTAAAGGACCACAAATACCCTTGACTTTCATTATGCATGTATGCACGATATTTATATTTGTAGTTATGAATATGTTTGTTTTCGTTTTATAACATGTTCAGTATCGTAGTCATATATGATATGTAGTGGGTGGGTTTGTTTTATAACATGTTCATTATCGTAGTCATATATGATATGTAGTGGGTGGGTTTGTTTTATAACATGTTCATTATCGTAGTCATATATGATATGTAGTGGGTGGGTTTGTTTTATAACATGTTCATTATCGTAGTCATATATGATATGTAGTGGGTGGGTTTGTTTTATAACATGTTCATTATCGTAGTCATATATGATATGTAGTGGGTGGGTTTGTTTTATAACATGTTCATTATCGTAGTCATATATGATATGTAGTGGGTGGGTTTGTTTTATAACATGTTCATTATCGTAGTCATATATGATATGTAGTGGGTGGGTTTGTTTTATAACATGTTCATTATCGTAGTCATATATGATATGTAGTGGGTGGGTTTGTTTTATAACATGTTCATTATCGTAGTCATATATGATATGTAGTGGGTGGGTTTGTTTTATAACATGTTCATTATCGTAGTCATATATGATATGTAGTGGGTGGGTTTGTTTTATAACATGTTCATTATCGTAGTCATATATGATATGTAGTGGGTGGGTTTGTTTTATAACATGTTCATTATCGTAGTCATATATGATATGTAGTGGGTGGGTTTGTTTTATAACATGTTCATTATCGTAGTCATATATGATATGTAGTGGGTGGGTTTGTTTTATAACATGTTCATTATCGTAGTCATATATGATATGTAGTGGGTGGGTTTGTTTTATAACATGTTCATTATCGTAGTCATATATGATATGTAGTGGGTGGGTTTGTTTTATAACATGTTCATTATCGTAGTCATATATGATATGTAGTGGGTGGGTTTGTTTTATAACATGTTCATTATCGTAGTCATATATGATATGTAGTGGGTGGGTTTGTTTTATAACATGTTCAGTATCGTAGTCATATATGATATGTAGTGGGTGGGTTTGTTTTATAACATGTTCATTATCGTAGTCATATATGATATGTAGTGGATGGGTTTGTTTTATAACATGTTCATTATCGTAGTCATATATGATATGTAGTGGGTGGGTTTGTTTTATAACATGTTCATTATCGTAGTCATATATGATATGTAGTGGGTGGGTTTGTTTTATAACATGTTCATTATCGTAGTCATATATGATATGTAGTGGGTGGGTTTGTTATATAACATGTTCAGTATCGTAGTCATATATGATATGTAGTGCGTGGGTTTGTTATATAACATGTTCAGTATCGTAGTCATATATGATATGTAGTGGGTGGGTTTGTTTTATAACATGTTCATTATCGTAGTCATATATGATATGTAGTGGCTGGGTTTGTTATATAACATGTTCAGTATCGTAGTCATATATGATATGTAGTGGGTCGGTTTGTTATATAACATGTTCAGTATAGTAGTCATATATGATATGTAGTGGGTGGGTTTGTTATATAACATGTTCAGTATCGTAGTCATATATGATATGTAGTGGGTGGGTTTGTTATATAACATGTTCATTATCGTAGTCATATATGATATGTAGTGGGTGGGTTTGTTATATAACATGTTCAGTATCGTAGTCATATATGATATGTAGTGGGTGGGTTTGTTATATAACATGTTCAGTATCGTAGTCATATATGATATGTAGTGGGTGGGTTTGTTTTATAACATGTTCATTATCGTAGTCATATATGATATGTAGTGGGTGGGTTTGTTTTATAACATGTTCATTATCGTAGTCATATATGATATGTAGTGGGTGGGTTTGTTTTATAACATGTTCATTATCGTAGTCATATATGATATGTAGTGGGTGGGTTTGTTATATAACATGTTCATTATCGTAGTCATATATGATATGTAGTGGGTGGGTTTGTTATATAACATGTTCAGTATCGTAGTCATATATGATATGTAGTGGGTGGGTTTGTTTTATAACATGTTCAGTATCGTAGTCATATATGATATGTAGTGGGTGGGTTTGTTTTATAACATGTTCATTATCGTAGTCATATATGATATGTAGTGGGTCGGTTTGTTATATAACATGTTCAGTATCGTAGTCATATATGATATGTAGTGGGTCGGTTTGTTATATAACATGTTCAGTATCGTAGTCATATATGATATGTAGTGGGTGGGTTTGTTTTATAACATGTTCATTATCGTAGTCATATATGATATGTAGTGGGTGGGTTTGTTTTATAACATGTTCATTATCGTAGTCATATATGATATGTAGTGGGTGGGTTTGTTTTATAACATGTTCAGTATCGTAGTCATATATGATATGTAGTGGGTGGGTTTGTTATATAACATGTTCATTATCGTAGTCATATATGATATGTAGTGGGTGGGTTTGTTTTATAACATGTTCAGTATCGTAGTCATATATGATATGTAGTGGGTGGGTTTGTTATATAACATGTTCATTATCGTAGTCATATATGATATGTAGTGGGTGGGTTTGTTTTATAACATGTTCAGTATCGTAGTCATATATGATATGTAGTGGGTGGGTTTGTTATATAACATGTTCATTATCGTAGTCATATATGATATGTAGTGGGTGGGTTTGTTATATAACATGTTCAGTATCGTAGTCATATATGATATGTAGTGGGTGGGTTTGTTTTATAACATGTTCATTATCGTAGTCATATATGATATGTAGTGGGTGGGTTTGTTATATAACATGTTCAGTATCGTAGTCATATATGATATGTAGTGGGTGGGTTTGTTTTATAACATGTTCATTATCGTAGTCATATATGATATGTAGTGGGTGGGTTTGTTATATAACATGTTCATTATCGTAGTCATATATGATATGTAGTGGGTGGGTTTGTTATATAACATGTTCATTATCGTAGTCATATATGATATGTAGTGGGTGGGTTTGTTTTATAACATGTTCATTATCGTAGTCATATATGATATGTAGTGGGTGGGTTTGTTTTATAACATGTTCAGTATCGTAGTCATATATGATATGTAGTGGGTGGGTTTGTTTTATAACATGTTCAGTATCGTAGTCATATATGATATGTAGTGGGTGGGTTTGTTTTATAACATGTTCAGTATCGTAGTCATATATGATATGTAGTGGGTGGGTTTGTTTTATAACATGTTCATTATCGTAGTCATATATGATATGTAGTGGGTGGGTTTGTTTTATAACATGTTCATTATCGTAGTCATATATGATATGTAGTGGGTGGGTTTGTTTTATAACATGTTCATTATCGTAGTCATATATGATATGTAGTGGGTGGGTTTGTTTTATAACATGTTCAGTATCGTAGTCATATATGATATGTAGTGGGTGGGTTTGTTTTATAACATGTTCAGTATCGTAGTCATATATGATATGTAGTGGGTGGGTTTGTTATATAACATGTTCATTATCGTAGTCATATATGATATGTAGTGGGTGGGTTTGTTTTATAACATGTTCATTATCGTAGTCATATATGATATGTAGTGGGTGGGTTTGTTTTATAACATGTTCATTATCGTAGTCATATATGATATGTAGTGGGTGGGTTTGTTATATAACATGTTCAGTATCGTAGTCATATATGATATGTAGTGGGTGGGTTTGTTTTATAACATGTTCATTATCGTAGTCATATATGATATGTAGTGGGTGGGTTTGTTTTATAACATGTTCATTATCGTAGTCATATATGATATGTAGTGGGTGGGTTTGTTTTATAACATGTTCATTATCGTAGTCATATATGATATGTAGTGGGTCGGTTTGTTTTATAACATGTTCATTATCGTAGTCATATATGATATGTAGTGGGTGGGTTTGTTTTATAACATGTTCATTATCGTAGTCATATATGATATGTAGTGGGTGGGTTTGTTTTATAACATGTTCATTATCGTAGTCATATATGATATGTAGTGGGTCGGTTTGTTTTATAACATGTTCATTATCGTAGTCATATATGATATGTAGTGGGTGGGTTTGTTTTATAACATGTTCATTATCGTAGTCATATATGATATGTAGTGGGTGGGTTTGTTTTATAACATGTTCATTATCGTAGTCATATATGATATGTAGTGGGTGGGTTTGTTTTATAACATGTTCATTATCGTAGTCATATATGATATGTAGTGGGTCGGTTTGTTTTATAACATGTTCATTATCGTAGTCATATATGATATGTAGTGGGTGGGTTTGTTTTATAACATGTTCATTATCGTAGTCATATATGATATGTAGTGGGTGGGTTTGTTTTATAACATGTTCATTATCGTAGTCATATATGATATGTAGTGGGTGGGTTTGTTTTATAACATGTTCATTATCGTAGTCATATATGATATGTAGTGGGTCGGTTTGTTTTATAACATGTTCATTATCGTAGTCATATATGATATGTAGTGGGTGGGTTTGTTATATAACATGTTCATTATCGTAGTCATATATGATATGTAGTGGGTGGGTTTGTTTTATAACATGTTCATTATCGTAGTCATATATGATATGTAGTGGGTCGGTTTGTTTTATAACATGTTCATTATCGTAGTCATATATGATATGTAGTGGGTGGGTTTGTTTTATAACATGTTCATTATCGTAGTCATATATGATATGTAGTGGGTGGGTTTGTTTTATAACATGTTCATTATCGTAGTCATATATGATATGTAGTGGGTGGGTTTGTTTTATAACATGTTCATTATCGTAGTCATATATGATATGTAGTGGGTCGGTTTGTTTTATAACATGTTCATTATCGTAGTCATATATGATATGTAGTGGGTGGGTTTGTTATATAGCATGTTCAGTATCGTAGTCATATATGATATGTAGTGGGTGGGTTTGTTATATAGCATGTTCATTATCGTAGTCATATATGATCATTATCGTAGTCATATATGATATGTAGTGGGTGGGTTTGTTATATAACATGTTCATTATCGTAGTCATATATGATATGTAGTGGGTGGGTTTGTTATATAACATGTTCATTATCGTAGTCATATATGATATGTAGTGGGTGGGTTTGTTATATAACATGTTCAGTATCGTAGTCATATATGATATGTAGTGGGTGGGTTTGTTATATAACATGTTCATTATCGTAGTCATATATGATATGTAGTGGGTGGGTTTGTTATATAACATGTTCAATATCGTAGTCATATATGATATGTAGTGGGTGGGTTTGTTATATAACATGTTCATTATCGTAGTCATATATGATATGTAGTGGGTGGGTTTGTTTTATAACATGTTCAGTATCGTAGTCATATATGATATGTAGTGGGTGGGTTTGTTTTATAACATGTTCATTATCGTAGTCATATATGATATGTAGTGGGTGGGTTTGTTTTATAACATGTTCAGTATCGTAGTCATATATGATATGTAGTGGGTGGGTTTGTTATATAACATGTTCATTATCGTAGTCATATATGATATGTAGTGGGTGGGTTTGTTATATAACATGTTCATTATCGTAGTCATATATGATATGTAGTGGGTGGGTTTGTTATATAACATGTTCATTATCGTAGTCATATATGATATGTAGTGGGTGGATTTGTTATATAACATGTTCAGTATCGTAGTCATATATGATATGTAGTGGGTCGGTTTGTTATATAACATGTTCAGTATCGTAGTCATATATGATATGTAGTGGGTGGGTTTGTTATATAACATGTTCATTATCGTAGTCATATATGATATGTAGTGGGTGGGTTTGTTATATAACATGTTCAGTATCGTAGTCATATATGATATGTAGTGGGTGGGTTTGTTATATAACATGTTCATTATCGTAGTCATATATGATATGTAGTGAGTGGGTTTGTTATATAACATGTTCAGTATCGTAGTCATATATGATATGTAGTGGGTGGGTTTGTTATATAACATGTTCATTATCGTAGTCATATATGATATGTAGTGGGTGGATTTGTTATATAACATGTTCAGTATCGTAGTCATATATGATATGTAGTGGGTGGATTTGTTATATAACATGTTCAGTATCGTAGTCATATATGATATGTAGTGGGTGGGTTTGTTTTATAACATGTTCATTATCGTAGTCATATATGATATGTAGTGGGTGGGTTTGTTATATAACATGTTCAGTATCGTAGTCATATATGATATGTAGTGGGTGGGTTTGTTATATAACATGTTCATTATCGTAGTCATATATGATATGTAGTGGGTGGATTTGTTATATAACATGTTCAGTATCGTAGTCATATATGATATGTAGTGGGTGGGTTTGTTATATAACATGTTCAGTATCGTAGTCATATATGATATGTAGTGGGTGGGTTTGTTATATAACATGTTCAGTATCGTAGTCATATATGATATGTAGTGGGTGGATTTGTTATATAACATGTTCAGTATCGTAGTCATATATGATATGTAGTGGGTGGATTTGTTATATAACATGTTCAGTATCGTAGTCATATATGATATGTAGTGGGTGGGTTTGTTATATAACATGTTCAGTATCGTAGTCATATATGATATGTAGTGGGTGGATTTGTTTTATAACATGTTCAGTATCGTAGTCATATATGATATGTAGTGGGTGGATTTGTTATATAACATGTTCAGTATCGTAGTCATATATGATATGTAGTGGGTGGGTTTGTTATATAACATGTTCAGTATCGTAGTCATATATGATATGTAGTGGGTGGGTTTGTTTTATAACATGTTCAGTATCGTAGTCATATATGATATGTAGTGGGTGGGTTTGTTTTATAACATGTTCATTATCGTAGTCATATATGATATGTAGTGGGTGGGTTTGTTTTATAACATGTTCAGTATCGTAGTCATATATGATATGTAGTGGGTGGGTTTGTTATATAACATGTTCATTATCGTAGTCATATATGATATGTAGTGGGTGGATTTGTTATATAACATGTTCAGTATCGTAGTCATATATGATATGTAGTGGGTGGGTTTGTTATATAACATGTTCAGTATCGTAGTCATATATGATATGTAGTGGGTGGATTTGTTTTATAACATGTTCAGTATCGTAGTCATATATGATATGTAGTGGGTGGATTTGTTATATAACATGTTCAGTATCGTAGTCATATATGATATGTAGTGGGTGGGTTTGTTATATAACATGTTCAGTATCGTAGTCATATATGATATGTAGTGGGTGGGTTTGTTTTATAACATGTTCAGTATCGTAGTCATATATGATATGTAGTGGGTGGGTTTGTTTTATAACATGTTCATTATCGTAATCATATATGATATGTAGTGGGTGGGTTTGTTTTATAACATGTTCAGTATCGTAGTCATATATGATATGTAGTGGGTGGGTTTGTTTTATAACATGTTCAGTATCGTAGTCATATATGATATGTAGTGGGTGGATTTGTTATATAACATGTTCAGTATCGTAGTCATATATGATATGTAGTGGGTGGGTTTGTTTTATAACATGTTCAGTATCGTAGTCATATATGATATGTAGTGGGTGGGTTTGTTTTATAACATGTTCAGTATCGTAGTCATATATGATATGTAGTGGGTGGGTTTGTTTTATAACATGTTCAGTATCGTAGTCATATATGATATGTAGTGGGTGGGTTTGTTTTATAACATGTTCAGTATCGTAGTCATATATGATATGTAGTGGGTGGGTTTGTTTTATAACATGTTCAGTATCGTAGTCATATATGATATGTAGTGGGTGGGTTTGTTTTATAACATGTTCAGTATCGTAGTCATATATGATATGTAGTGGGTGGGTTTGTTATATAACATGTTCAGTATCGTAGTCATATATGATATGTAGTGGGTGGGTTTGTTTTATAACATGTTCATTATCGTAGTCATATATGATATGTAGTGGGTGGGTTTGTTTTATAACATGTTCAGTATCGTAGTCATATATGATATGTAGTGGGTGGATTTGTTTTATAACATGTTCAGTATCGTAGTCATATATGATATGTAGTGGGTCGGTTTGTGAGTATACTTGCGTATGGATTGTCGTGAATATTTATTATTCATTTTATAAATGTCCATTCTCTCGCATGGTGTTGTGTTATCACTCAGTCCAAAAATTCAATTGATTTAAATCCTGTTGCAACGGTATCATGGCGTTATTGAACCACGCACGTAATTCAATCGATGGAAAGGAAATCGAATCCATTCTATACAATGTAGAAGTAGCCACAACCATTATTGGGCTTGCCAGATTCGGCGATGTTTACACGAGTAGTAATTCTCAAAAGTATACAAATAGGCGACCTAACACACACAGACATACGTACACATACACACACAGCGGTAGTTGCCGGCGTTAACGGCACTTTAACTAGTGGATTTTGTGCTGCGGAAAAATACAATTTCTTGGCGCCTCATTACGATGTTACTGCTCAAGTCTTTTCAGTCGCATATTTTGATTTTTTCTAGATGTCAGCAAGGTTACTTTTAGGGCCAAACGTAGTTACATTAACCCTTAAAAACTATTCCAACGATGCAATTTGACGTGGTGCAGCTACGTCCGATGGTCAAGTTGCATTGTAAAGGTTAACATTGTAAATGACTGTGTTATCCCTTTTCCCTGACCACATAATCACGTTTTCGTTTTCATTTAATAAACCGAAAACAGCTTCATTTCTCGCATACACTACGAGAACACATCCACCCGCACTTATATCTGGACAATTTAGCTGGCAAATAAGTACCCAACATGATCGCACTGCACCAAACCACGTGTTTGTGGCGTTGTAACTAAAAATTGAGACAATTACCCAGCAAAGAGTAAAATTATATTTGACAACATAGAAGTGATGCAAGTTTGGTTGAGGTTTAACGGTCATCAAATTGCTCAATATAACATCATGACACTGTTCCAGATTTTTAACTTTCATTGGAACACCTGAAGTTGTTCAGACAGTCCGTCGTCGACATGAATTTTCATTTGCATGCACGTGTTGATGCAATTCGTGCTAATTACAGACGCTGTTATTTGGTATTTTCCGACAAGACATTGTCGCACCAAAATGCTGGCAGCCGAAGTAGAGTGATCGATACACAGGCGGAAAGGTTGTAGAATATGCAATTACACGGAAAGGTTGTAGAATATGCAATTACACGGAAAGGTTGTAGAATATGCAATTACACGGGTTGATTAATGAGATTATTAATGTCTGATCACCAAGTGTTTGTCGATTTTACTCAACCTTAGCTAAGAAAAATCTAAAACAATTGTGTGGTCACATTCAACCTATCTTCAACAACAATAGTTTGAAATGGCTGACACGAACACAGTTCAATACGGCCAAACACAATAACACCTCTGTGAATTTAAAATTATCCAAGTTAGAGGAGATACAAACTCAAAAGACAGGTATTATGTTCCCATTCCCAAGAGCAATAATAGCCTTTTGCACCACCGGCTGAGAGGTTGAAAAAGCTATAGTGTTATGGACTCTTGAAAGTGCATAAGGAATAGTATACAAAATGCCTTGGGAGACCGAATATAAAATACGAGGCTTTCAACTACCCGGTGCACTGCCACACCTTTTGACTAATCTCGGTTTTTTCACGATGGAAAAATCGACCAAACATTTTAGTGATATTGTTATGCGAAATGGACATTGATCACGCACATGTGAAACTGTCATAGTCAATCTGAAGTCATCACCAGGCCCTGGCACTCATTGGGTCGCAAACATGGTAACACCCCAGCATGGTTAGTATTTGAACTCGTGTGGACTTCCACTGACAGTAAATTGTGTATTATTTATTACGAAATTCCGATGGACTTAGACGGCAGTCGCTGCCGCTGTTTACTTCAATATGCTAGTACAAACTCAGTTGTATGCGGTCATCTTGTCGTTAAATATTTGCGTTTACTGGTGTGCACACCAAACCAGCAGGTACTTAATGATTTCATAGTAAAGAATGTGAAAATATTATACAACGTTACTGAGTGGGACCGCAAGTGTCGATTTGGATCTGAGTGGATTTGTCACCAAGGCGAGTTTACTAGGAATGGTGTGGCGTTGAGCAAAATGACCTTGTACATTTTAAAGATCAAATTGGCAAACTGAAAACATTTAACGAGTATATTCAAGATCGCATTGCAAAATTGAAATCCTCGTGTGGATCATTTACAAAGACGATGTAATCATTCCAAATGAAAGCAGGTAAACAGTTAAACACTTTTACCGTTGTACAGGTAAAAGCTCTGACCATTGTACTGGTAAAAGCTCTGACCATATTACAGGTAAAAGCTCTAACCCTTGTACAGGTAAAAGCTTTGACCTTTCTACAGCTAAAAGCTCTGACCTTTGCACTGGTAAAAGCTTTGACCTTTGTACTGGTAAAAGCTCTGACCTGTGTACAGGTAAAAGCTCCGATCTTTGTTCAGGTAATGGCTCTGACCTTTGTACTGGGAAAAGCTCTGACTTCTTACCTGCTGCAGTAAGTGTGATTGGAATTTCCTTTCCAAGATAGAAATTTTTGTCATTGTCACCGCCAATGATTATTTGGAATGAGTACACCGCATGCTGATGTCTGATGGGAACGTATCTTAAGAGTAAAATAATTTGATTAGATATAGCATACCATGCTTTGAAAAGAAGAAGAACACTATGTAATCATTCAAAACAAAAGTAAAAACACACCTGTTACGTTCTTATATTGTATTCTACTTAATCGTCATCTATGTTAACAGCTAAACTTGTCTTGAAAAACAGACCCAAGTAAAGAACTACTTTGGAAAGAGGACATCAAGGTTTCAAGACATTTTCACAACTCCGTTTACACACTCCACAGCAATATAAAGAACAATTGTCAATATGGCACAGAAATTCATAAATGAGTTTTCTTTATAACATGTTTCAATAAATATCTAATCGTTCATTTTAGTTCAATTGAAAGAACGAAATTCGAAGTATATTTAGTTACTGCATATAATTATATTATACCTTATCGAGACCACATACTGTTTTTGTTGGGTTTTGGTTCATATTAAATATAGGCATTCTAAGAACTCGAATTATTATCATGTCACTGATCCGGAAAGTTATTGAAGAGGATACTTATGACGTTTAGTCAGTGTTGACATTTGTGGTAATTAATATTGTTAATAATAATACTGTGAGTTATGTATCATATATTGTCCTGGAGTTGTGCAAGGTCTGGGCCTAACGTCTCGCTTGCCAAATGGGAAGTGAAGCGTCTCTGATAGCCTCTCCTTTCCAGGTGTAGTGATCGCTCCAGGACCACTGTCTTGCTCTGATGGACATGAGGTTACTTACATATAGCCTCTCCTACACTATTGTGTCCACAACAGCACCTTCACGCGGGGTCCCTTGTTTTCACAGAGCCTGTTGTGTGACGCGACCGAGTTCTCGGTGGTATAACTGGGAGGGCAGACTGGGCTCATTAGCCTTGGCAGGCAGCCAGTCTAAGAGAAGGGAAACTCTGACTCCAAACCCGGGTAGAGGAAGCTCGTTAGCCTGGTCAAGGCAATTTTTCTAGGAGAAGAAAACTCTGATGGAAAACCAATGATTCCACTGTCTTGTGGATATCTTCGGGAGAAGGAAAGGCTACGGGAGTAAACCCAGACAGAAAATCCGGAGTGGAGCCCCCAAGGCGGCTGGATGTCGACTACGACTTCCTTCCGGCAGCTCCTGCATCCAAACAGGTGCCAAATGTCATGCTCAGCATTACTTTGGACCCAACCAGCAGGGACGAGAGGGGGATCCTGAAGCCTGGAAACCCAGGATCTCCATATTCCATGCCCAGGCTTGCGCTCTGAGGAGGTCATTCCAGTCTCGCTACAAAGTGAGGAAACAACACGGAAGCTGACAGTTTACGGGTTATAAGTCCCACCCGATTGGCGTAGGGAAGGGGCGCCACGGGTCAGCTTTGACGGTGGGAGGGATCATCGTGTCTCAATGGCCAACTACCGCCCGCCTCAAGCCGGGCAGCCCCCGGTAAATACGGTGTTGACCCGCCATCGTCTGCCTGCTCCAGTGGGTGTCTGGAGCTCAGTGTGTTGCTTAACAATTCAAGCAGACGAAAATTCCACACCAGACAAAAAGAAAAAGAAACGAATAAAGAAGACTCCAGCTCTTCGATTTGCAAGCTGGAATGTGCGCACTATGTGTACAGGCATCTCCGATGACCTCAGAGAAGTGGATGACACCAGGAAAACGGTCATCATCGATAGAGAACTCACCAAGCTAAATATCAGCATTGCTGCCCTCCAGGAAACTAGACTGGTCTCTAATGGCTCCCTCAGAGAGGAAAACTACACTTTCTTCTGGAAGGGTCGCGAACCTGAGGAGCCCCGTCAGCGCGGAGTTGGCTTCGCCATCAAAAACAATCTTCTGGGCTTGGTTGAACCTCCCACAGGGGGCACTGAGCGTCTCCTGTCCATCCGCCTCACCACTGCTGCAGGTCCTATCAACATCTTTAGTGTCTACGCCCCAACCCTCTCGTCTTCAGAAGACACCAAGGATCAGTTCTATGGGCAGCTGGATGAACAGATTAAAGAATGCCCCAAACACGAATCATTTTTTCTCCTCGGCGACTTCAATGCCAGAGTAGATGAGTATCAGGAATCATGGCCTACCTGCCACGGATATCATGGTACTGGAAAAACCAACGAAAACGGTCAGAGATTGCTGGAGCTGTGCACCTACCATGGCCTGTGCATAACAAACACTTTTTTCAAGGGTAAGCCACAAAACAAAGTGTCATGGAAACACCCCAGGTCCCATCACTGGCACCAACTTGATTTGGTCATCACCAGGCGCTCTGCCCTTAACAGTGTCCTCTCCACCAGAACCTACCACAGTGCAGACTGCGACTGCGACCATGCCCTCGTAAGCAGCAGGGTGAGACTACAGCCAAAGACACTACACCGTTCAAAACCAAAAGGATACCCACGCATAAACACCGCACAGATGTCGGTCCCTTCAAGGGTACAGGAGTATGTGTCCGCCCTGGACAAGGCTCTCCAGGACCTGCCAGAGCACGACGTCACAGCCAAGTGGAACGCCATGAAGGGTGCCATCTACAAAACAGCCATGTCCACGTTTGGCAAAAAGGAACGACCCAGTCAGGACTGGTTCAACGCACACCTAACAAGGATTGAACCACTAATCGAGGAGAAACGAAAAGCCTTTATAGCATACAAAACATGCCCCAATGAACAGATGCATGCTGCTCTTAAAAGTGCTCGAAGCAACACCCAACGCATCGCTAGACAATGCGCGAACGAGTACTGGCAACAGCTGTGTGAAGGAATCCAGCGCAGTGCCGAGACCGGACACATAAAAGGTATGTACAATGGCATCAAGAAGGCTCTAGGCCCTACAGTGAAAGGGGTCGCTACCCTGAAATCTATGATGGGAGAGAAGATCACAGACCGTGGGCAACAGATGGCCAGATGGGTGGAGCACTACTCAGAGCTTTACTCCCGTGAAACATTAGTCACTGAAGCAGCCCTCAGTAGCATAAAGACTCTTCCCATCATGGAGGCGCTTGACGAAGGGCCAACCTTAGAAGAGCTCAGCAAAGCAATTGACTCCCTCCCAAACGACAAAGCACCAGGTAGTGACAGCATCCCGCCCGAAGCTATCAAATGTGGGAAACCAACACTGCTCCAACCACTGCACGAACTACTTTGCCTCTGCTGGGAGGAAGGAGCAGTCCCCCAAGACATGCGTGATGCCACAATTGTGACCCTTTACAAAAACAATGGCGACCGCAGTAACTGCAATAATTACAGAGGGATCTCGCTTCTGAGCATCGTTGGTAAAGTGCATGCCCGCATCATACTAAACAGGCTGCAGTTGCTGGCAGACCGTGTGTACCCAGAATCTCAGTGCGGTTTCAGAGCAGGCAGGTCGACAACAGACATGATCTTCTCTTTACGACTACTCCAAGAGAAGAGCAGAGAGCAAGGTCAACCACTCTACATGATGTTCATCGACCTCACCAAGGCATTTCGTCAGCAGGAAGGACCTTTTTGAAGTTCTCAGTAAGATCGGTTGCCCTTCAAAACTCCGCAACATGATAATCTCTTTCCATGCAGATATGAAGGGAACAGTCCTGTATGATGGAACTTCCTCAACCTCCTTCCCAGTTAACAGCGGTGTGAAGCAGGGCTGCGTTCTGGCACCAACCCTATTCGGGATCTTCTTCTCCTTGCTTCTGTCCTACGCCTTTCACTCGTCGACTGATGGCATATATATATATATATATATATATATATATATATATATATATATATATATATATATATATATATATATACACCAGGTCCTATGGGAGGCTGTTCAACCTGGCACGACTGCGCTCAAATACGAAAGTGAGGGCTGTGCTCATGAGGGAGATGCTTTTTGCAGATGACGCGGCTCTTGTGGCACACACTGTGGAAGCCCTTCAGAGAGTGGGAGACCGTTTTGCTGATGCCTGCATGCAGTTTAGACTCACCATCAGCCTGGAAAAAACAAAGGTCAGCGTGCAAGATACCACCATTGCCCCTAAAATCAAAATCAATGGTGTCACCTTGGAAGCAGTCAACAACTTTACCTACCTGGGGTCAATCATCAGCAACACTCTCTCGCTCGATAAGGAGCTGGACAAAAGGCTTGGAAAGGAAAACACCATCATGTCACGACTGACCAAGAGGGTGTGGGAAAACAACGCGCTGACAGTGCAAACCAAAGTCAAAGTTTACCAAGCCTGCATTCTCAGCTCCCTTCTATATGGAAGTGAGACCTGGAGTACCTACATGAGGCAAGAGCGCCGGCTCAACTCCTTCCATATACGGTGTCTTAAACGCATTTTGAAAATCAGCTGGCAAGACCATGTCCCAAACAATGAAATCCTGCAGCGTGCACACACCCACAGCATGTTCTCCCTGCTGAGTAAACGTCGCCTTCGATGGCTGGGACACGTCCAACGCATGGAGGATGGGAGGCTGCCAAAGGACATCCTATATGGACAGCTGGCCACTGGCACAAGAAGAGTCGGCTGCCCCTCACTCCGTTTCAAGGATGCATGCAAGAGGAACCTGAAGGAATGTGACATCGGACCTGATGGATGGAAAGTGCTGGCCGAGGACCGAGGCACCTGGAGACTGATAGTAAGTAAAGGCATATCAGTCACTGATACGAGGAGAGGCCAGTTGGCAGCAGAGAAACGTGTCAGAAAGGGCCACGTGACAGCAACCACAGCAACTCGAGCTTCCCAACATGTGTGCACAAATTGCAAGAGGGACTGCCACTCGCGCATAGGTCTCCACAGCCAAAACAGACGATGCCAACAACCCAGAGACAGACGACACCCGAAGGGCGCTATCCGCATAGTCTCCTGAGACTAAGGCGCCAATGATTGTCCTGGAGTTGTGGACAACGCAGCGTCTATATTCAGTACGTTAATGCGATAGTTACTGTGCTGAGAAAGCTCACTGTGAAGCGTACCGTCAGATTATTCGGTATAAACGAAACATCGATATCAACTACTTGTCAAGTTCTTGTCAGGCTTTTGACGATCATATGGGAGACAGAATAAACTAAGAACAATTACGATTTAGGGACAGGAACAGCCAGTAGTTAAAAGATAGTCCGAACGCTCTGAAATATATGTATACCTATATCTCTTATGTAATCTACCATGTCATTCTTTCTATTGCCAAATCCCGTTGTATTCAAGATGTGTGAAACTATGTATGTGTGTGTGTGTGTGTGTGTGTGTGTGTGTGTGTGTGTGTGTGTGTCTACATCAGAGAACTGTTATTGTATGACCGTAAAGGCCGCGATGACGTCACGTACTATAAGTGGCATGCGTAGGTATTTACAAGTTTTATATTTGAAATTCGAGAGATTTCTAACACGATAACGCTGAATGTGAAACAGATCAGAAATATTATATAATAAGAAAGTCTCTCTTCGAATCAGAGTAAGAAATGTAATAATGTCCTTTCTCAAAAAGAAAACATTATCTATTGACTTGACATTCAGATAGTTTTCTAATGTTGGAAGAATATAAGTGTTGTATAGTTCCGTGTTCTGCTGATTGTAATATGATGGTTTTCTTTTCAAGAACAATCTCTCTAGTTCGATAGCAGCATACTAAACGTATATATTGAATATCATTTGGTATGTTTGTATACTGTTCGCGTAAGTATGATGGACATATAGAAACACAATACGATAGTTGGATACAGATAAAATAATGGTCATACAGTTCATGTATGCGCAATTAAATGTAAAATGTTGTTTTAAAATGTCATAGCAATTTTGTTTGAATGTTCTGCACCTAGTTAGGTCGTCAAAAAACTTTACAATGATGCAGCGCCGGATTAAGCACCGTAGAGGCCCATAGGCAGTCAAACTTTTGGGGCCCCAGACCCACGGTCACGGTCTCATGGAGGCCCCTGGGGGCCCCTAATGGGGCCCATAAAAGTCGCGGGGCCCATAGGCAGTTGCCTACTCTGCCTAATGGGTAATCCGGGACTGCAATGATGGCCAGTTACTAAACTGGATCAAGAAAAGAGCACGTTGAGTCTATTTGTCACACTAAAGCATAGTACAAATTTGTTTATCAACATGCTTTGCTTTCAATGTGAGATCAGAGCGTGCGACATTCAATCCGGATTGTACTGGTACATACTTGTAAGTTCATCTAGTCCATATGCCGTATATACATCCATCTGCGTGGCAGGCGGGGGGGGGGGGGGGCGATAAATAGCGACCTTCCAAAAGAAAATGGATGCAGGATAATCCAATAAAGTGAACAATTGTCTTTTAAAAGTATTTAGAATAAAATTCAAAAATTGACACCTATTGCTGAAATAGTAGGCGCAGAACGCCTACATCACTTATGTGATTTTTACTACATAATACGTCATTCACAGGAATGAATTAACAATTGAATTACTTTTCTGTCTTAGATTGCATACCAGTCTCTTGTCATTATACACACCCTATTAAAACAAACATTCAATAAAACTTCGACCTTTCAAATAATATTGAATTTAACTGAAAATATCAATTTGAATGAAACATTTCATCTGGGAAGAAGCCCAAATAATAGTAACGTTGTACGTATGAGCGGGTATGAAGAAACAATACTTACGATTTATTAGACCAATGAACTCCCAGACGACCATTTTCACTGCAGTTTATTGTAAATTCAGCAATTTTGACAGTTGAATTGCTTGAATAAAAAAAAACCGGGGGTAAGACCGGATAAGAACTCCTGAAGAAAAATTACAATGATTTAGGGTATATTTAAATTTTCTTTCTGTTCTTTATAATATTATATTGCTTAAGATTGATCAAGTTCACGAATCGAGCACAATTGATAACCGATTACGTATTCATACTCACACCCACACCCACACCAACACCCACATACCTCAAACCTTATATATATATATATATATATATATATATATATATATATATATATATATATATATATATATATATATATATATATATATATATATATAATAGAATATTAAGATCATTCCGTATCACATTATACTGTTATTTTATCTTGAGTTTTCAAGATCATTGAAACTGTTTTGCATGTCTAACTCTTCAATGGTCTCGAAAAAAGCCATTCAATTGCAATTACTTAACGATTTTTCTTTAAGATTCCGCTGTGAAATGGTTCTTACTATCATTTTTCGTTGGATTCCACTCGTTAAATGGTTCTTACTATTATTTTTTTTTTGGATTCAGCTAGATAAATGGTTCATACTGTCAGTTTTCTTTTGGATTCAGCTAGATAAATGGTTCATACTATCAGTTTTCTTTTGGATTCAGCTAGATAAATGGTTCATACTGTCAGTTTTCTTTTGGATTTCGCTAGATAAATGGTTCATACTGTCAGTTTTCTTTTGGATTCAGCTAGATAAATGGTTCATACTGTCAGTTTTCTTTGGATTCATCTATATAAATGGTTCATACTGTTAATTTTCTTTTGGATTCAGCTAGATAAATGGTTCATACTGTCAGTTTTCTTTTGGATTTCGCAAGTTAAATGGTTCATACTGTCATTTTTATGTTGGAGTTCACTCGTTAAATTGTTCATACTATCATTTAAATTTTAAGAGATTCAACCTTCAGATGTACCATCTGCTCAGTCCTATACAGACAACTCTTTCTCGCGAAACATTCCAGTTTGTAAACAAGTGGATTACCGAAATAACACTTCCTTGATTTGAAATATTTCTTTAGTAGATGCAGGTGGTAGACTTTCGTAAAGATTGTTTTGTATTTTGAAATTGAGATTGTTTAACTGTAATAAAGTTAGAAATTTCAGATGCATATGTTCATGGACAAGCCATTGCCTTGATCAATAATTCTGGTCCTTGATACTTTTAACCTGAGTCACGTATGGTGGTTTATGCGTTAGTGCTTTCTTCAAGCATCCACAAAGGTTTTTGTTTTATTTTCTATTAAATATTTCAACATTATACTCTTAAGATTTATGATAATACTTTGCGCAACAGAATATTTTTCTCTGAACAGTTGAAAAATATACTATCTTTATATATACATTTTCAATCCATGAACCTTTCTAGAAAATATATGTATTTGTCAATATGTGTTTGTAGCAATTGTTGGTTTATCATATTGGTGTGTCAATAATGTCCGGCTATCACTCTTAAGTAAGGTTACTGATGTGCGTTTTTTCAAGGACATCTTTTGCATGTAGAGTTTACGAAACGTGTAACCATTCTCGTAATTCAGAGCGTTTATCTTTCCTTTTATCGTTCTGTTATTAATTATTTTCCACAACTGAATGGTATTTGAATAAGCAGCTTGAGTTTCTAAATTGTTTCAGAGAAGTCTTAAATTAAATATTTTCCTAATCATTTTAAAATGGCATAGAATCATCCATATAATACTTCATGCTTGATACGTTGTATACAAAATGCCAAAAGAAAACATTTACGCAACATGAAACATTTTATTTTTCATCACGTTTTAATGTTTCCATAGTACTTCAAAATGTAGAAGTGCCTTCATATTGATGTACAAGTTCCTATTCATGTACAAGTTCATATTGATGCACAAGTTCATATTGATATACACGTTCATATTGATGTAGAAGTTCCTATTGGTGTACAAGTTCAAATTGATGTATAAGTTGATATTGAAATACAAGTTCCTATTGATATACACGTTCTTATTGATGTACAGGTTCATATTGATGTACAAGTTCATTTTGATGTACAAGTTCATATTGATATACACGTTCTTATTGATGTACAGGTTCATATTGATGTACAAGTTCATATTGATGTACAAGTTCATGTTGATTTACCAGTTTATATTGATGTAGAAGTTCATGTTGATTTACAAGTTCATTTTGATGTACAAGTTCATATTGATATACACGTTCTTATTGATGTACAGGTTCATATTGATGTACATGTTCATATTGATGTACAGGTTCTTATTGATGTACAAGTTCATTTTGATGTACAAGTTCATTTTGATGTACAAGTTGATGTTGATTTACAAGTATATATTGATGTACAATTGTAGTTTCCAATGCAGCTAATTCACATGCAGTTTAAAATGTTCTGCTCTGTTTTTGTCAGACTGGTGCCCTCTAGGGATGTGCGGTTAATTCAATGTTATTATATTTGAATGTAATATGAAGATATTTCTCTTTTCTATGGTATTAGAGGATATCATCTTTTATTTTAGAAATAACTCGATTACATAATATTTGTGCCGTATTTTCATTCACTAAAGTAAAATATGTTGAAGTCAGTACAATATTGGTTTCTGTCATTATATATGGTGTGTATAAAAACATTTGGTAATTATATTTCTATTATCTTTTCCCTAAGTATCATTTGACCCTATGTCAAACCCTTAAACATAACGCTATCCAAATCTTTATGATGGAGAAAGGTCATTTTCTAGTACGTGGATACTAAATTGACAATGATAAAAAAATGGTTTGAATATATGCCATATTTATTTTTAAAAATTATTTTAATTGAGTAATTTATTGATTAACTACTTACTTGATTATTTTATGCACTTAGCTAATTAACTAATTAGTACTCTAGTACTTTCAATTTGGACAGCACTACAATATATCTGAGCATCGTATGATTTATGATTGCTAAAGAAAACAGTATGTATGTATGTATGTATGTATGTATGTATGTATGTATGTATGTATGTATGTATGTATGTATGTATGTATGTATGTATGTATGTATGTATGTATGTATGTATGTATGTATGTGTGAATGTATGTATGTATGTATGTATGTATGTATGTATGTATGTATGTATGTATGTATGTATGTATGTATGTATGTATGTATGTATGTATGTATGTATGTATGTATGTATGTATGTATGTACGTGTGTGTGTGTGTGTGTTTATGTAATCCCGGTGCGACAGTACTAGCTACATATAAACGAGAGAGAGAGAGAGAGAGAGAGAGAGAGAGAGAGAGAGAGAGAGAGAGAGAGAGAGAGAGAGAGACCTGAGAGCATTTATTCAGCTTGACGATACTTCCATTAACGTGCGTCACATTGCTGCAACTCTACACTGGAATAAATGTTGCTGTCTCGTTCTGATCTAGGAGAATGCTTACAGTGTCATTGGCACCAGTGCACTCTTGAAACATAAAGAATTATAAGACAGCAAAACATAATCAACATTTTCTCAATATGTACAGAATATCCAATCCTTGAGTCAAAGCCCAATGATCCTTAATTTGAATTATTATTCCATGATGGCTCTTATAGCAGACCTATACAAGAATCAGAATCTCTTTCATAGTTAATAGAAATATAAGATGGTAAGCTAATCCTGCTGCTGTATTACTATACACATTGCACACTAGTTCCTTATGAGTGCTTCACGTTGAACAGCAAGACTAAATATCAGCAGTCCTTTGATTATATGAATCTGCAATTTGCTTTTTTCCCAAACTATTTGAAACACGTCTTACATGCATTCTAAACAAAAGTAAATTAATAATTTAGTTGCCTGCTATCATTTTATCTTCTAGCTATAATTTATGTCATACATTCAACAACATAATAATTACAGACTAAAATTTGACACAGCGTTAAAAGTCGCATAGATAATAATTAACCTCTTTGTAGTAAGACATATGCCTATCTTATGCCTCATACGTACACATATTTATGTTACAAGCAAATAATTGAAATGGCAGTAGCGGGTAAAGGTAACTAATATTTCCCAATGTCAGAATAGTACCACGTAATCAGAATGAATTCCGTTTATTTCCTTATGATCTGTGCAAATCACATTTTATTATACTGGACTTTTCATTAATATAAGCTTAAATAATATTGCTTGATAATTAACTTGCTCTTTTTATCATTTTCTTAAATCAATATCACAAAGTTGTATATGACTGGTATCAAAATGTATATGTGGTCAAATATGCACTCGGGTTTCGCTGCCGCCTACAGACTCATCCGAGGGGGGGAGGGTATTTGTTATCGGCTCTAGTTATTTCGAAATACTGAGTGCGACTCAACTAATGCTGCATGTGCAAATTGCCTGCAGTTTAAACCTAAGTACCTAGCTGTGCATATCCGTCACAGCTAGTGTATATTATAGCGCAAATTCTTTGTAAACATCACATTGCAACGAGTCTTTATGGGAGTATAATCTTCAGCTGTAGAGGTATTTACATCAAGATTGTATTCTTATCGCTATTCGTTTTATAAGACAGGATTATTTCATATATCAGATGTTTTAGAATTTATTCTAAATTCTACACAGTAAACAACTAGGTTATACAGCGTCATGATAATATAAATACTATAGTCTGCTTCGCGTTAGCTATTTGTTGTAACTGAACAGAAATTAAATTTAATTATACGCTACATGCATTGAACGTTTAATGTAAATGGGTAACTAATTCGTTTGTGCGCATGCGCAACATATATGAATATAAAAGTACTTAACTGTGTCACGTATTACACGGTTTAATTTTTTTATTTTTGCTGCCTTGTGTATGGTTGGGTGCTGCATTGTCTATGGTTGGGTGCTGCCATATATATGCTTTATATATATATATATATATATATATATATATATATATATATATATATATATATATATATATATATATATATGTATATATATATATATATATATATATATATATATATATATATATATGTATATATATATATATATATATATATGTATATATATATATATATATATATATGTATATATATATGTATATATATATGTATATATATGTATATATATATATATATATATATATATATATATATATATATATATATATATATATATATATATATATATATATATATATATATATATATATATATATATATATATATATATATATATATATATATATATATATGGTTGGGTGATAAGAAGTCGCAGAACTCTGTGTGTTTTCTTGTGACGTATACGCTGTGTCTGGTGACGCTGGTTCAGAAGAGTGTACTGTTGTTCTAGATGCGAGGGACCAAGGCTTTGCGACCATCGGGTCTGTGTTAAATGTGAGGGCTATCGAGGGATCCTTCAACAGACAGGGAGGAGTGGACCCTGCGTGGTGACTCCTTGACCATTGACTAGAGAGGATGGAACCGGTGATACATCTCGGAAGTCAAATAGGCGCCACGACAAGCATTAATCCAAAATCAGAATCACTCTTTTGTCATATTGATAATTACACTTTTGAAAATTTCCAATGGTGTTAAATATGGTACACTAAAAGATGTGTTGAACAGAGATACTTTATATGTTTTATACCTAAGATATTCATAAATGCCTACATATACGCACGATATACTGTCCATGTTCTTGTTGCTATATCTTTGAATGCAATGCTAACCTTCCTGCTAGGCACGTTATATAACTGTCTGACCATACCCATGAAATGTCATTGAAGCCTTACACAAGGCCCATCACTCAACACAAACAAAATATGAGTAACATTCTTTCCAATGTATGTTCAAATGTAGCATTGTCTGCTAAGGACTTTCCTACATTATAATCTCATGCATCTGTTCATTTTCACATAACACCAACACACTCAAGAGGTGCTACTCAAGTAAATGGTCGAATGAACCTAACAAACTCAAGCAGTACTACGCAAGTAAATGTTACTGAATCTGCTAAAACTCTGCTATTGCTGAGCTTATCGTGGTTTATACTGTCATTTGCTGACTCAGCAAATAATGCCCGAAGGGCGTAATGTAGGCTGTATGAGACGGCATCTGACAGTTTATACCACGATAAGCTCAGAAAACCAACGTTAAATTCGTAATAAAATGTACAATGTCTAAATTGTTAAGTTGATGGACACTTTTGGTCTCATTAGGTTTCAAAAGTGTTGGTTAAAGACACAAGTGAAACTTAAGAGTCAAATGTCGCGTCAAGTATCGGGTTGATTCAGGCTGATGTAAAGTTAACACGCTACCACAACTAATAACAAGAATACCACAAAAAATCATGATAAAGAGTGTCATTTTAATTATGTTAATGACGTCTTTAAATAAAGCAAAATAATGATATGCTCTTTTTAGTACAAACTTGCAGATTATTAAGTACTTTTTCGTAGAATGCATTAACCATTGATATTCGTCTGTCACCGTGCATGACATGGGATTCGTTGCAATTGTTTATGATGCCCTCAACCAATGGTGGCACAAAGGCAACACGGACGAACTTAAGAAAATATAACGAGGATCGGGGAATACGTGAAGTGGTTTGAGCAGATATTATATAGTTCAGTGGCTTGATGTTGTCTATAACCTAAACCCTTTGTCTCAGGGAGAGAGTATAATGCGTATGTAGTATTTCAAACTGCTAAGTCTATCTCTTCTAGGAGTTTAAGATTTTTGTTTCGTGGTTTTGTATCCTTATCTGATCTAAATGAATGGTATGGCGACTCTAGGACTTGTGAAATAATACACAATACACTTACTTATTTACTTTCAGTTTTATCTCAGCACCAAATGGTGATACGAAGAGTGATCTCATGTTCCTAATGGAGACGTTAGCACACAAAGCAGGAGTGGTGCAGAATTTTCAATATGACTTCTGTTATATACTAAGTGATATACTAAGTGATTAGGTGTTTTCGGCATATTTAACGAACATCAGACAAACATAATGTGTTTGAATATTAGCTTAATACTCTTACTTACCGAAACTCAAGCCGTCATTGCCAGCAATCGATATCTTAAATGAGAATCAATTGATTTGCATTGAAATACATTTTCGTTTAAAATACAGCTCACCTAACAATTTCGCTATGTAGACGTATACCCTTAGTACGTTTATTTCTTTCCTGCATGGTTTTTGTTTGTCCAGAAGTTTGGGGTAAATATATACTGTGATTATATTACCGATGCCACAAAACTTGCCGTAAAACGAACATCAGTTGTAAATGTAATTCTTTTTTAAAAGCAGCAGAGGGGGTGAACCGTACAAAGTTTTTAGGCAAAAATTTGTTAAGCAAAAACCTTTTACGAAAAAAAAACGAAAAAATTCTGCACGAAAACGAAAACAAAATCTCACAACGATATGTCAATGTCGTTGTCACTCACCCCCTCTGCTGCTATGGGTTAAGCATGAAAATCATTTAGGATTTCACAAACAGACTAATTTGTAAAACCTCACCTTGTAGATCAATTAGATTATTGGATTGATCAGTGAGTCTGAAATTACTTCTCGTTAATGAATCATTATGACATCGCATATAGACTGGATTAGTTGGATCCTCGATTATTAGAAATCCTGCTGTTGGTGCAAATGAATATATAATATATCCCTGCTGAGCTTGATTTGATCGCTCGAGATTTATTTGATAGCTTCCTTCGATAACATCACATACTAAATTCAATGCTATCACCGAGGATATATTTACGTTTAGCGGCGCGATATGTCTACCACCGCCATCTGGGTCAGTATTATATGTCTGGATTATTGTTTTTTGTGATTGTGGCGATTTCTTCCATGCGTCATTGATTTGTTTGAAACCTTCATCGATGGCATATCTAAGAGATTCTTTCAAAACTGAGACGCTATGTCCTGGAATCTTGAAATAAGGAGTATATTCCATGCGTATATTATACTTCGTTGCAAAATCTATTCTTGTTTGACGATTATCGTCACCTAATACCTCTTGAATAATTTGCAAATTCTATGTTTTCATGTCATCAATGATTTTATTACATGTTTCTACAACGCTGATAAATTCATCTCGGGTGAGAGTACCGGATTTAAGAGATATTAACAACAGCGAAAAATCGTTATTGAACGCTGTGAAATTTTCAGTGATTTTATCCTGTCGAGTTGTGAAATATCTACTATTACGGTCGTATTTCATTTCAGTGAAAAAATTCAACCTATTGTAACCGCTATAGCTTTTTATTGGATTATCGGGTTTTATTTTGTCGGATCGGATTTTTGTAGTTTGGGTATTTGATAAGCTGTCCGAGGTGGTACTTCAGGCCACCCCAGTATTGTTCTTATAGAACTCTGATAGATATATACGACATAACTCGGCGAGTTTATCTCAATGGCAGACGATAACGTCGGCTCGTGAACTGTTATAGCGATTTTCGATTCTGCTCCAGTAATAGATTTTATTCTACGCTGAAATTCAGCATTGATTTGTTCGATTTGGTAGGACTCAGATGGTATCGAAACAACGTTCCAGTCTGGAGTTCCATCGGGTTTATTCGTATTCGCAAATACCAAGGAATTATTCGGTTGTTGACGGCCAAATGCTACCGACCTAATATTAGGCCAACTTTGATACACTCGTAGTTTTGCTAGCGCTATCTCATTCACGGGAATCGGAGTAGAGAAATTCACACTGAATTCAGGATTGGTTGAGGTTATTGATATCATGCTGGTCTTCATCGGTGTGGTATTTTCCGTTATTTGTTGAATTGGATTCGGTGTTTTTTTTACTATTCGTTGAAGTAGTTCCTGCGGTGTTGTCATCGTTATTATATTCATGTTGTATTTCTAATTTTGACATCGCGGAATCATAAATACTTACCATCGCTGAGAACTCACTATCGGATATAAATGTATCATCGAGCGACGACGATATCATCGAGAATAATTGCGAGTACGCGGTTGATACAACATAAAATTTAATTAAGTAATCTTGCAGTTTACGCTGGCTGCATGATGATATTTTTTTTATTATTATTGAAATTATTCCCGCAATTGTTGTCGCCGTGGATATACAAATTGGAACAGCTATCGGGGCAATCATTGTCACCGAGGAGAGTATAATTCTGGCTCCGGTGATTACACCACTCACCGAGTACACGGTAACATCAATTGCGGTGATTCTTCGTCGGTATTTCTTTATTTTTATTTGATACTCCTCAGTGAGTGTTTTGAGTTTAGTTTGAAATTCTCTGACCTGATCATAGCGGTATTGAGATACTGAATGTATCGTTGATGATGACATTTTATTTTTAAATCGTTTTATGATTTCAATTAAGTTGTTTACTCAAATCCGCTACGAATTCCATATGCCATGATACTGAAATCCTAGCTAAATTCTCATCAGTGGATGCTATCGTGAACTGTTCAGTTGTATCCTTGTCGATGATCGTTGATATCGTATTATTGACCCTAGATGAACTCGACGATGATATATTAAATTGAATCGGTGTCACTAGTGTAAATCGATAAATGCCGTTGACGGTTGCAGTGATATATAATTTGTTGTTTGTAGGAGTCCACGCAAATAATCCGTGTTGGATCGTGTATACTACGAAGTTGGTTTTCTCATGAGGAGTTTTTTCAATGATTGTTATCATCCTCGAAAAATCATTTTTGGTTGCCTCGATGAAGTTTTTCGTCTCATCGATGGATTTTTTAATATCCGGATGTTTTATGTCAATTTTATCCAACGTGGTTCCAAGAAATTTATCTATGATATTTTTACGAAAAACTGAAAACTGTTTTACGTATTCTTCATATCTAGATTGAAGTGTTGCCAGTTCCAACATAGAAGTTTTTATCTCTGTGAGCTTCGGTGTGGTCACTGGAGGATTACCAAGGAAATCTAATAACGGCTTGTCCATATTGTTAATTCGTCCCAAGATAGTTGAAACAAGTATACCCGGTTTGAGTTTACCCTGATCGGAAAACAGCGGTTCCGTCTCGTTGTTTAACTAAAATATCATCTAGGGAAACATTACTCGTTTTCAATTTACCCTGACGATCTTGAAATACAACTATTTCATTGGGATCAACACTTGCTAAGTTCAACTAGCATGGTGGGTCATTCATTTTGTTGTGTTGGTAACGTGGAATACCAACGAGGGGCGTTTAAGTGATTTATATAACGCATGAATTCCTTCGGCGGTGCTAACCCATATGAATCGAAATAAACGATTGCACGTGGATCAATCGCGTATGCTGCCCAATGAGTTCCGGGTCCGGTGCTGTTATCGAGATTAATGATACCGGTTTCGGCGCTGTTTGGTTGTGCCGGCAACTGATCTTTCATAAAGACATCTCTGGAGTTTTTATGGCCAAGTCTTTAGCAGCATCGAGTAAATCAAAATTTGACATGAGAATCGAATATTCCTGAGTTAATAAACCGTTCCTGGGATTCTCAGACCTTTCCCGATGTACCATGAATACGGGGTTCCTGGTAGTCTTAGACCCTTTCCTTTTTTTATACCCCTGCCCAGTTGCTTTCTTTAGTGCCATTCCTGCCGCGGTACCAACGGCCCCTAACGCTGCCGCTTTAGCCACCGCTGGGGCTGCTGCCGCAATCAACGCCGGAATTGCAGCTAACAGCGGGAATATACCACCCGATTTTATCATATTTTTGATAGCAGCCGCAGAGATAGAGTGATCTGAACGCCTTTTTTGTCTTTAAACGCATCATTGAAGTGTTTTAAGCGACAATGTATTCGTCCCGCTAGTCATCTGATAGGGTTTCAACGTTATTTTGGTTCCGCATTTTTTAGCTGATTCCGATTGCAATTTCTTGAGTTGACCGGGAGTTAACGTAACACTAATATGACTATAAGACATTATACAATAACATATTGATCTAATTGTCACATGTTTTCCACTGGTGCATATATCGCTCTCATTCTTCCACCAACACCTTCGAGTAGGATTGATTTATCACTGAGAATGACAGCAACCGCTCTGTAATTAGCAATACCACCAGGACTGGTTACACGAGCTCTAAAGTGTATATCGACGACGGATTGTTTTGTTAAATGAATATGTTCCAATGAAAAGTAATAGATCGGATATAAATTTTTAAAATCCAACTGTGATATTTGCAAACCAGTATCAACATTTTGATCACGTACCATATATGACAACATATTATGATATACACGCGCAATATGGTTAGTGGTGTAGTCAAGTTATATATCCTCGGATGGTTCCTGATGTCCGTTTATTCTCAGCGAGACTTCATTAACGCCTATCTGGTCAAATATCATATGACTTCGTTCTTGATTACCAACTCGCGCATTATTCTGTAACGCAATAAATATATGACGTGGAGCTGAAACACCTTGTTTTGATGCCAGGTGCCATGTAAATGTACCATCAATATTATCCTGTTTAATATCCGTAGTCACTGATAACCAACTCAATAACGACTTTCCTCCTTGGTCCATAAATGATAGTAATCGTTCCGATGCGGTGATTGATGGAGTAAACACTGGCATCCATAATGATAGTTTTGATAAAATTAGTTTACCCTCGGGGACACCAGCACCACGCCAGATTGCATCATTATCAGTACCCTTTCGCACGAGTGATACTGTATGTTTCGCTCCATAGATAACTTTTCGGACGTTTCTACAGAATCCAAATATATGATGCAGTGGGATCGCGCATGAAAATTGTCGACGCTGTCCTTGTAATGTTGCTACGCGTGTTGCAAACCATAGGTTGTAGTTAGTAATATTATTTATGACATCAAAATTACCAGCTGGTCTTACATATCCTTCTCCTGGGTCGGCAACTGAAGCAGAATGTGCTGCCTTTACTCTAGAATACTGGACGTGTTCAGGGAAATCAGTGAGATCTTTTGCAAACATCATAGATGTACCTGCCGATCTTGTATAATCATCATAATATCTTGCTAACCCTATTATTGTTGTGGCAACATCAACATCACGCTCAATGGCTTCAATTTCTTTTCCATCAATGAGATATCTAGCGCTTTCGAATAACGCCATGATACCATTATTAACAAAACCAACTCGGATAGTTGGGTTATTGTCATATGGTGGATCATTATGAGCAGCATCGTTTGTTACAAGTTCTCCTTCCACTTCGATAAATGCTTCACAAGGCAAAAAGTATTTACTGGTATCATGGACTTGAAGTTCGATTCTTGATCGAAGATCTGTTTGTGTTCCGTGATAAGAATAAAATTGATAATCGCGTACAGAATCATCTTTACGCACTGGGGCATCCATATCAAAGGCTGGATCAGGTCACCTTTTGAACATTGTATTATATATATATCAGCGTCTAAATCATCATCGTCGACGTCGTCGTGGTTTTTTTAAGCCACTTCCCGCTATCATATTTGCGGTCATGTTATCTTGGTCACTTGCTGTCAAGTTGTCAAAGATGCTAATTTCTTATCTACTGCCTTATTTATTATTTTACTAACACTTGAAGGCATCACTGTGGTAGATGGTAGTGGTCCCGGTTTCCTTCGCCGCCGAAATAACGCTGTTAGTTTATCCTTCGCGGCTGAAAACGCTTTCCCGGCAAGATCTCCAACAGCGCTAATACCCTTATCACGAATAACATCAATGGCTTTCATTGATAATTGTTTTACTAGCGGCGCTACTTTTGGAGCCATTCTTGCAAATAACCATGCAATTGTATCACCGAGACCATCACCATAGTACGCTCTATAAACTGGAAACCGCGAGTTTACTACGTAGACGCTGGATGGTTTGTCATGATTGTAGTGTATGATCATCTTATTTAAATGATATTTATCTAATGTGGTGACTTAGTAGCTGTAATAATCAGTAGGATTTTCCACTAACTCGTTAATGAAATCTCGATGTTTTGATATCCATGATACCGCCTTGAAATAACCTCCTGCAGATATCAGCTGCTTCATTAATCAGTTCCGGTGAGTTATTTCCAGCTCGTTTTCCTCCGATGAGAACTTCAAATCGTGTTATATCGATGAGAATATTACCAGGACATTGAATAAGACCACTACCTGAAATTCCAATGGAATCTCTTAATCCCTTCCCGGATGCACCTTGTGTATCTGTTTTTTGACTTTCTAAATCCTGAAGATATTTTTCTTGTTCCCATTCTTTGTCTCGATTTATTAAATCCTGAAGAAAAAAAATTAATTTTCATCATCTTCATTTCGATCAGATGGTATATACAATGGTTGTTGTTGATGTTCTTGTTGTTTTTTTAGGTGAGAAAGATATTTTCTTTGAAGGTTGTTGTCTATTTCTTTGCAATTTTTGCGGTTTTTGTTGTTGTTTTATTTCTACATATTGTTTATACACTTTACCCACTGCATTGATATATTCAATGTATGATACACTATCTGTCTTAACTGGACTTGTTTCAGTTTTGATTTTGTAGAATACATCATCCCAATGAGTTGTACTTCTAACATACTTATGATGTTCTGGTGTCAACATTTTTTTCTGTTTTCATCAGTCGTAACAACAAGCGCAGGAATTTCTGCTGGTTTAGTCTCAACAATTGCTGCTAACCCTTCCTCGTTTAATCTCGCGCGTAAATCATCTACTGTTCTTTTTTAATCAGGTGGTTCAATAACATCAATATCACCTAATCGTTCAACTTCCCGCTGAGTTAAAATATCACCGTGGAGTTTTTGTACAGCTTGTTTTGTTTGTTCAGTTCCTGTTGCTATTTTTTCAAGTTCACCAATAAGAGGCTTTTCTTTTCTAGGTTCGTCCTTGGGAACATCCCCCCATATAGCACGCTCAGTAGCTGATATTGCCCCCTTCGTTGCTGTGGTTATTGGTTTAAACAACTCTTCAGATCCCGCAGCAAAATCCGTTTGTAAACTCTGTCTAGCTTGTAGTTTATTTCTGACAGAGTCGCGGATTGGTATAAATCTCTTAATTGCATCTAATCTTTCACGAGCCAATCTAGTTGTTAATGATTCATTAACCATTATTCAAATCGTAAACAATTTTCCAATTTGAATCTAAAAAAAATATTTACTACACGCCAGTATTGACTAAAACCGACCAACCGAAGGAGTTTTTTCGTTTCGTTCAATTAACAATCTTATATTTCTGATTTTTGAATTAAATGTTCTTTTTATTTCGTATTCTTGCCCTAATTCCTTTCTTATTCTTTCCACGATAGTAAATAACATGATAAACTTACTGACGTCGTCACAACATAGAAGGGAGTCACGGATAGAATTCTGAATTCGTTTGATAAGGGCATATTTTTTGGGCAGTACATATTTGTTATTCATAGCGCCGTACACAATATCGTGGAAGTCGGACATAATTTGATCACAGTTTAAACTATCAGATGTATAAAAAAACCTGAGATTTCAAAATTAAAATTTCGGTTATAACCTCATTGATATTTTGAGAATTCGTATTATTAATAATTATATACTTCTAATATGAAAAATATATTTCCAGAGATGGACGCCTCAGACATAAATGAATTGAACTTTTTTGTCCGGTCTTTTTTGAAATCGCAGATCGACAAATTTTCTCTGCAACGCATTGAACAGAAGGTGGACAAATATCGAAATATCTACCGGCCTTAGCTATTGATTGAAATACTATTTCTAAGTTATTTGTTGTATTAAAAGATCTTACGGGTCGCGCTTTTTTCGAATATTGTCCAGTCTTTCCTCGTTTCAAATTTTCACTTTGTGTAACAGCCTGCAGATTTGATAAAGAATTGTTCTTAGGATTAGAATCAATGTGATCGAAAACAAAACCATCCTTGATCAATCCATGGAAACATTCATATATTATTCTGTGATTAAGATGTTTCTTCTTCCCAGCGGTAAATATCAAAGAATCCCATACCATTATCCCACCCAACTGGTTTCTTCAGTTTACGATGTCTGACAATACCATTACTGGATGCCTCATAGTTTGTGATCACAGGGTGTGGTCTGAATTCTTGGTTCATTTGTATACTAATAATATTTGTCTAATTAATTGTTTGGTTGAATGATAACACAACTTGAGAATCTTCCGATGTAGTCTTGAGGAGTTCTTATGACTTTGTCCTTGACGGAGTCAAGGTCATTGATGGAGTTTTTGTTTCTCTTATCATAATAACGCTTCAACTCTCTGTATCGCTTGCAACCACAACTCAGACACAACTGCGATTTTCCTCTAACCACAACCAAACATCGTATGCAGGGTAGCGGACCAAGGCTTCCACGTCGAAAGCTTTGCATATGATACCCACAGAACTCCTTTTTGCATGACTTGTTACACTGGGTCACTGATCCAATCATGAGCCATTCGCAATGATTCATTATATAAAAAACTTTCTATTTAAATACTTGTTTTAATTATAGCATGAAGGAGTTCAAGAGATTATCGAAAATTACGCCTTGGAAAAATGAGAGAGTCTCTGACACACCAAAGGGTAAAATTCGTGATAAAAGCATGATAGGTAAAATTTGTGATTGTTTTAATGAATTCAAGCGCGATGGTGACGTTGATGCTACCATGAACAATAAAAGCGCAGCAGTGATAATCTCACATCTTTGGCGAAAAAGGTATTTTTTAGAGTGAAATTCCTTATCCGCTCAGACACGGGAGATTGGATTATCGGGGATAAATACGAACCCATCTTGAAGGATAATAGAACCGTCGTAGTGAGTCGAGATTCCAAACCAGGAATTCTGACTGGAATTGACAAACCGTATTACGTAAAATCTTATCCTGTAACCGTAGTTGTTTATGGGATATATCCGTTAAATGATAAAACCCATGAAACTGTCGCCGCTGACTTTGTCAACGAGGATAAATTGTGTAGCAGAACGAATAATAGAACACTTCACAAATGTGTTGCGAGGAAACAAACTGACTGATCTAAGACGTAAAAAATAAATGCCAGGGAATTAACAGTTAGGAAGAACTGAGCAACGATCCAGGATATAGCCATATTAGAAACATCATTAAGATTCCCAATAACCATAATGACGATAACTGGATAAGTATTATATGAACCGAAATATAAGTTGAGAGGAGCTCCAATCAAAAGTATTGATCATAACGAACACGCGTGGACACCTGCGATAACAATAGTTCCACGGAATAGAACCGTAAAATATATACCCGCGGAGTGTTTCTCTGAAGAAAAATTATTTGATTTTATTCACCAGTTGAGTAAAAACAATCCTGTATCAGTGTGGTTACTTAACTCCGAGGGCGGATTCGATCAATTTGTAAGACCCAATGGAGAATTATACCGCACTGAAGCCCTCCATGAGGTGATGAAAAAACTAGCTAGTAGTTTCTGGAAGAGTTTTGACGACGAACAATTATTAACAAACTGTTTTACAATTCCGTCGGTTGTAGCTCATTTTGCGAGAAAGAGAAACTCATGGAAACCAACGCGAGGTGAGTTTCTCACAGATAACAAATCAAGCTGCATCGAATACAACCACGGCGGATTATGGAATACAAAAAACGACCCCAAAACTATTATTTCAGTTGATATGGTTGCGTGTTATCCCGGGAGTTTTCTCAGGTACGGAAAAGCCGCTGAGTACTTCAAGCGATTTGGACATCCCACACATGAGATGGCCCGTGTTGCAATTAATGGACCACTACCCGATTTTGATTTAACCGGATTCCCTCGTGTGGTATCATTTGAATTAGCTACAGGACTTCATCCGTGCTGTTACGTTTGGATTGGTAGACATATATCTGAAAAACACTGGATACCAATAGTGCAATTACGGTATATGATTGATTCTAAAATGCTCATATCGCTGATTGTCAGTGAAGCGATTATATCATATCACCCGCAGACTGAGGTTTGGTTATCAGAACCTAATCTAGAGCGCTCAATCAGCGAAAACAGAAAACAATTTCGCGATCTCGACGACGAAAATATCATGAAATGGTCCAAACAGTTATTTGAAGTTAGGAATAAAGACGCAAAGGATCTTGGTAGAAGAATAATTGGTAAGTTCACTCAGGGTGGCCAATACGACAATAAACGATATTCTTCACGGTTGATTATAGATAGCGTTGAGTACGATTTTATTATCGCGGATATAACATCTAAGGATATATACGTGAATCGTAAAGACGCTTTCTTGTACGAAGGAACAAAATTTGGTACAATTGTTACTTACGCAGACGGAGAAAATCTTCAGTATACACATTTGAGGGTGTCTATGCTAGCTTATGCTTCTATCAATTTATTTTCGATGATAAATAGATTTCCTGACACAGCAGTTAGAGTCGCCACTGATTCATTTTACATACACGCGAAACACAGCAACGTAGTGGCCAAATTTACTAATTCTGACGAGAGTTGGGGATCATGGAGAATTAAGCGGGAAATACTGCATGATTATTCCAAGTCAGCAGATGTTATGATTGAAGATAAATATTTGAAAAATAATCAGATATCAAAACTATCCAATGCACCGTCGATATCTGATCCAATATGTAGATATAAAACAGTTTATTTAAACGGCTGTGGTGGGTCAGGAAAGACGACTCGTGCGATTGAATTATTTCGTAGAAACGCTACCGTTTCCAAATCAAACATAATTGTACTAACACCAACACACAGACTTGCCAGAGAGATGAAACAACGAGGGGTAAATGCTTGTACTTATCATAGTTTCTTTCGATGGAAAGGTGACGAATGAACTCCTGATCGAATGGGTGAGAAATTCATTCCTGAAATCATCATTTGGGATGAGATATGCACGGTGTCGTTAGATGTATTACAAAAATTTCTCGATTGGTTGTTACTGAAAAATACAAAAGTAATAATGTGTGGCGATCATGGCCAACCACCACCATTTGTCGGTTTATCCCAACATAATTGGCTAAAGAATTTTGTAGACTATTATGAAGAAATTAATACTGATCATAGAGCGCTTGAAGAACAATTACGCGAGTTCAAAAAACTAATTAGATTACAACCGGATAGAATTCAATGTGAAATAGCGCGTGAAATAATTTCAGAAACACCATTAAAAGTTTTCTGGGAAGCGTGGAGACCAAACCATTTGAAAATCGCAAGTAGAAAAATAGTCAGAAACACACTTCAGATGAAGTTATTTGAATTGCATAAAGAAAAAATTGCAACACTTCCAGTACCTTTGTATTATAGGCCTTCGGATACACGAAAACAGAATATTGAAGTTGATATTCCAGGAGAGCGTGAAAATCAGAATTTAGTGTTAAATGATATTGTACTGGTTGATATCAGCGCCGTCGAAGATGCATTGCGTGTTGGTAAATCCCCATGGACGCTAGGTTACAAAGCGACGATACATTCTTCGCAGAGATTGACTATATCAGATACAATTGTTTTGATGGTGGATAATCACATCGAGTGGTCGAATTTAGTTTATCTCCCAGTATCCAGAGTACGAAGAATAAATCAGCTTCGAAGAGTTGTTTTAGATGATAATGACACTACAATAAGTGATATTGTCAGCCTTGACTCTGTCAAGCACATAATCAGAAAAAACTTTCTGGTTATAAACAACAGGATAAAAAAAATAATAGAGAATTTGATATTGATGCTGAATTAATAATTACGCTGAAGCAACAACAGAATAATCCCTGCGCGAGTTGCAATTGTATAATGCGTTGGAGTTGGTCGGATAGGAATTCTCGACAATTTACCTTAAATAGAAAAGATACCAGCGTAGGTCATACTAGAGATAATGTGATGCTGACTTGTCTTGAATGTAACAGATGAAGAGGCTCTAGTTAAGACCACGCGGTAGTAATTGAGTATCCTCGGGTATCACTTGTAGTTGTTCACGTGTAAATCCGCGCTGAGGAGCAGTTGAATCCAATCTATAGATTGCTGGTCTACCCGTGGATCGTGTTATGTTAGATATTTTATGTACAGTAACACTCCAAATAGAATCAGTAGCCCTTTTTGTGCCACCTTCGAGCTCTCCTGGTTCATACAAATACCTAACAGTGACATTACCGAGTATTGGTTGTTTTAAAAAATCTTTTTGCGGTTGTACTGGTATAGAATTCTTTTTAATCGCGTTGTTAGGTTTCATGTTGATTGTTCGAGTAATTCAGCGCGGTAATGACACCTGGTAATCTCTTGACCCATTCACGGAATCGTTTATCTTGAATAAATTCCTTAGCATATTGATATCCGAATAACCGCTCAGCAAGTGTCCGATTAAATTGTTCAACAATTACCTGATCGCGATGTAGTGCAGTATGCCCTCGTCTGATGGTGACATTATGATGCTTCATTGTTGATAATACTACACCCTGAAATTCCTTGCCAGGATCAACTTGTAATAGATTTGGCCAACGCAGAAGACCCCTTCGATAAATCCTTTCAAACGCAGAAGCCACTTCAGTTGATGATTTTGTTTTTAGCGGCTCTGCTTGTTTGTATCGACTCGCAACATCAAGTACGGTTAGCGCTTATTTGTAAAAACCATCATGCGACAGAAATAATGTATCGGCCTGATGAACCTCATTAAGGACGCTGACATCAAAATGCGAGTAGTTAATTTGTTTAGGCGGTGGTAGATACATTTGCCATTTCGGCTGTTTGGATAACCAGTTAGCCGCGGTGGTATATTTCACCTTCGCGGCGCTAGCGAGTTTACCAATTGCTGCTTTACCCCTCCAGTATCCTCTTGGAGAATAATAAACAGATTCCATATTGTTATTAATTACCAGCACCTAACATCAATTTACCTTTCATAGCCGATTTTACTAACCATGAAGCCAATTTTTCTTGGAAGGATTTATCAGTGATAGAATTCAAAGCATGAATCAATTTCACATCTGCGATATGTCTGTATTGCAGATTACTGCTTTTATAAGCAACATCATGGGCATGACATGCCTTATCAATTGCGTTTATTGGGTCTTCGCCATGTTGAGGTTGGTTTTGATCATCGAGTCGGATATCGAGTCTGGTTCCGGGTCCACAATAACTATATCCTAGAAGGTGTTTTTCTCCTGGATACTTCGTCCATGGTGTTCATGGGAGTTTTGTTAGCTTGGCTGCAATATCACCTCCTCGTTTTATTTAAATCCTTGATTTTATCAAGGGAAACAAATCTAACTTTTTTTGTACTACATTGTACACACTTACCAGAAAGTGTTGATCGGTTATTTTTAGTTGTAATCGTCTTCAAGTCATCTGTGCCAGTACGCGCCTTACATTTCACACAATATAGATCCATAATATATTTATAATAACATGAATGTAATTGATTATTCAGCTACCCGACGACGAGAACCTATTAAACACCATGCGATGTTGCCGAATTCAATTAGAATGATTATAATCGGACCATCTGGAAGTGGCAAGACACAATTGTTACTTAATTTGATAACGAGATGGATGAAAAGGGACAAGTTGTATTTAGTAGCCCCGAGTGTAGACGATCAACGATGCTATGAAGTGTTAACTGATGCTAACGAGAGAGCAATATAAATTAACGGCGATGGTATTATTGGGTTTATAACCGATATCAAAGAAGCACTGAGCTTTGATGATATCGATGGAAGTATTAACAACTTAGTCGTATATGATGATATCATGTTAGACAATCAAAAAAACCCGCCAGGATATTTTCCAAAGGCAGGCATAAAAACAACGACGTGATATATGTCACTCAACGGTACACTCAAATACCAAAGGTGATCAGAGATAACTGCAATTTATTGTGTGTGTTTAAAGGAGTTGATACTCATACGCTACGAAATATTTGGCAAACTTGGTGCGGCGGTGATATGGATCATAATCGATTTAGAAATTTCTTTAGTCACGCTCAGTCAATCCCATACGGATTTGTGACGATAAATTTATTAGATACTCGGACGCGATATCGTGTCGGACTTGATAAAATATTCGGTTAACCCATAGCAGCAGAGGGGGTGAGTGACAACGACGTTGGCATATCGTTGTAAGATTTTTTCCGTTTTCGTGCAGAATGTTTGCGTTTGTTTCGTAAAAGGTTTTTGCTTAACAAATATTTGCCTAAAAGTTTTTACGGTTCATCCCCTCTGCTGCTTTAAATAATAACTCAATGTATATCATATTTTATTACTAATTGTCAAACCTTAATTGATTTCCAGAAAGCATAACACGTAGAAATATTATTGCTTCGAACATTAAAAAGTCCTTTAATAGGCTTGACGTGAAATCGTTAGGACAGAAATTAGCAATAACATACCGTAAGAAGAAACATAATTCTGTTCACAAAAATGGCTGCCATCGCCTGCAAAATTGAGACCATAAAATATAGTTTTCAGCATGGATTAAACGGTACATGTACATAATATGCTGTGAACTATTTTTAAATAGATATATATGACCTAGCATTAAAAGCTAAATAGCACAGTTAACACAAATCAAGATAAAGAATTAAGTCAAAGTGTTTGCATGTTTCGTAATTTAGTAATGCATAAAATCTTTTTACTATTTAAAACAAAAGAAAACGAGGTTGGATTGACTACCCTTGTGTTCGTAATGAGAGTGTGGAGATTTAATATAGAGATGTGGCACTTCAGCTTTCCATGGGAATTCGACATGATGACATAATGTGATTATTTTGGCAGTTAGTAGTGAAAATATATACCTCTTGACAGACGAACACCTACCATTAAAAACCAATATGCAATTTACTCCCATTCACGTCCTCTTCATTGGCTGACAAAATTGTAAAACTCGTATGTATTGGTTTATGGTTGTAAGTTGTATTATACGATAACTATCACACATACTTCCAGTCCATCATTGATTGATTCAATCGATAATAATATTTCATTGTTCCTTCCTTGCAAATGTACGATAGAAGGTTGAATACATTTTCAATTAAATAAAACATAATTTTATCAATAAATATGAATTTGATAATCTTGAAATATGTAAACGAGTTAATTCTCGTCGTATAACCCAGCACTCGTTGTTACAATTCAACATTCAGATATTAGAACCCAATTCACAGGGAGACACGCCGAGTTATATTATGATATCATACGGTGATTTTAGACGTTCATATTTACAATCGATCACTCTTTTGTTTCCGACACCCATTGTTAAACTACTGTGTAGGGAAGTAGGAATGATGACATTTGCACGATATGATAAGTAGCACAATAAATACTTTCATGAAAATACTTTATTCTTACGACCAAACCCATTTTGTTGGAAAGAATGGAGTGACATGGTATTATCTGATAACAAAGTCCACACTATTACTCACAATCCAACCATAAATACTATATTACTTTCCTCTAAAAGTCGATGATAGCAGTTTCGCAAGGAAACGTTTTTATAATCCAGATTAGAATCCAGAACTAACAGCACAACAAAACACGAGTTAAAAAAACAATCCAAAGAATGCGATTTACCATGACGTGCTTCTATAGAAGTGTTTTCACTCACACATTTTGTTATTTAGAGATATTGTAAATTTGTATGTTCTGAACATTTTCTTATGTTGCATCTAAGGTTGCAATTGTCTAACGTTATAATCGAAAGTTTGTCAAAATACCTAAATGTTGGTTTCTTCTAATAAATGTCTTATTTGCACTGAAATCATGGATTACATGTAGAAAGCTGCAGATAAATGATGATAAAACGGAGGCCATTCCAATAGGAACACAAAGACTTTCTCATTTAAATCCTTTAACTCAGACAATAAATATCAGCAGTACCAACATTAAATACACGCAGTCAGTACGAAACCTAGTTGATACTGTAGACAGTACTCTCACATGGTACAAAAATGTCATTGCAAGGCTGCATATCTTGTGTGTTCATTAGAACTTTCAAGCCTGGACTACTCTAACTCAATTCTGGCTGGTTCGTCTCCATATCTACTCCAGACACTTCAAATGTTCAAAGCACAGCTTCTCGGATCATCCTTAGAGTGCAACGATCAGAGCACACCTCCCCGCTGCTAGGTACCCTTCACTGGCTATCCATTCGATCCAGAATCAAGCACAAAATTTGTTCTCTGTGCTACGTTTCACTGGTGGGCTCCATTCCTAAATACGTATCTGGCCTTACCTATGTGTATACATCAGCAAGATACTTATGCTCTCTTCTGACAGTCGTATACTCATTATTTCCACTATGAGGACAAAGTCATATGGACAAGGTTCTTTTGCATATCAGGGCCTGGCAACGTGGAATAAATTGCACATTAAAATTAGGCACAAAGACACAGTGATCCAGTTCATGAGTGCTCTTAAAACTCACCTTTATCGACGGCAAAAACAAACCTAAAACCTTTCCTACCTTAAATATTATCATTATCATTTATATTTTCTAATCTCATGGTGTGCTCTTTTAGTCATATCAATTTATTGTAAAGCGCTTAAAGCTTCTAAGATTAGGCGCTATAGAAAATCCTCATTATTGTTATTATTATTATTATTATTATTATTATTATATTATTATTATTATTATTATTATTATTATTATTATTATTATTATTATATTACAGCTAATCTAATTTCAACTTCAGTTGACTTCAGTTCGTATGTTCGTATGTCCAACATAAACAATTTTTTATAGCATTGTTATACAGAAGGTTTTCCATACAATTATAAAGCCAAATATCAGATAGACAATCCACATTTCACAAACTAGTGTCCAAACAATGGAAAATTATAACAGTGAGAGACGTTTACGGCTGGCAAGATGTAAAATCAGTATGTATTAGCAACTATATACTTTATTATATGAAATATTTATTTGCAAATATGGTCTTTAATATGGTAAACAGAAAGGAAGATGCTTGATTGATCTCCAACATAATGCTTTTCCAGTATTTTAAAATCAAATATAACAGGGCTGAACATTTACTTTCATAATTTGTGGTTTTAAAAATGACTGGTTTATTGAATAGTAAACTCGTCGATTTTGCTTATTCTTTATTGTGCATCAGATTTTAACTTTTCTACTGTAGCTAATTAGAGCTTGTTAAATACAATTATTTTACTCTTTTTTATATACCGATCTATTTGTGTTTGGATTTTTTAAATATGAACATTTTGAAGATAGACGTTTCCCTGTCCAATTATTTTGACTAGCAATTCATTTTGGTTGCTTCTAGCTTCCTCTCATTGTTGCTATAATCAAACTGCTTTATCTTTGTGCTGTATGTAAAATATTAAATTATGTAACTCTTCTTTATGTTTCCGTTTAGTGTCTTGTATGCATTGAACACAATATAAACTCATATTCGTATCATATGAATGTAATTGATTTCTGAAACAAGGCAGAAGCCAGTCAAGCAGCATCCGGCATTACCAAACTCTTATTCTTGCCATTTTCCAATGGTCCATCTTAATCTGGTAATATTCAGTTTATATTCGTCCCCAAAGTGAGATGGCTCAAATGTAACAAACTTTTAGTGGTACCATTCGTATATGTCTATTTCAAGGGGGGTAAGGTGGTGGCATACTAATACGTTCGAGGCCTCAGATTATATTTTGGACCGTATACATCATTTTTGGTTGAAGCGTGGATTTTACAGATGGACATTATTTATAGTGGTATGTTCAACCCACCACATCTGCTGCTAAGGGTTTCATTGATATTTGTTCAGGCTTACGCATGTGCGTTATATAGAACCCAAACCTTTTTTGCAGTACAAAGAATGATTTTAAAAAGATAATAATGATGTTAATGTTATTATTGTAAGTATAACATTCGTAATGTCTATTGTTACGATTATATGGTAACAAACTTAGATAACGGAAGAAAAGGCAACAGGTTTTGTAAACCTTAACAAACAATTTGATTATTTTACGTTATAAATGCAATTAACAAGCAATTTAATTATTTAACGTTATAAATGCAATTAAAAGACGGAAACTTACAGTAGTATAAAGTGAATCCAAAAGGTTAATGAACATCTAACATGAGTGAAAAGTACGATATCAATTTCAAAACTGGAAATGTACTGTTCCAAAGAAAGTGACGTTTTCAAAAAATGGCGTTGTCCGGAATACCTTCAAATAATTTATTACAGTTCCAAAATAATAGTATAGTCCAGATAATAAGCACTTTCTATCTCCAGTCCTAAAAAAATGTTTATTCTCTCGAATAAAACCTAAGTACAACATAAATTATGTCAGCAAACGTAATACAGGAACACAATAATTGTGAATGACTCCGAAAACTAGGAATGACTCTTAGTACTGAATTTGCAACTTTTAAACACCATATATTGTGACATTACTTTGCAATTGACCCCACGTGACATCATACATTGCTGACTTTACTTCGCCTATCATTAAGACAAGTATTACTAATTGTCAAGACAAACGTCAACATCTATTGATGACTTTTTAAAAGACTCAAATTACGTAGACAAACACTGAACTAAAAATATTGTGTACACATCACAACCAAAAATATGAATTATTAATAATAGATAAAACCATGTACAGGGAGTTACAAATATATATATATATATATATATATATATATATATATATATGCAAGACACTTTCATGCGCTACGAGACCTGATAAAAATTTAGCATTGATGAAATTTGACCTGGAACTCGCCAGTATCTAATCACATGACTATTGGACCTCTGGCGTTATTGACATATAGGTTATGAGATTTGTGTAGTCATGTGACTAGAAATTCTAATGGCAAGTTCCGCGTCAAATTTCATCAACGCAGTAATTTCATCTCGTCTGTCAGCGGATTAAGAAATACTGAATGCTGTAGTAGCAATTACTGAAAAAATAAATCATTATTGAATAGATTTCGTGCAGGTATATGTCGATGAGAGATCTTTCAAGTATGCTCGACCGGCTAGTAAGAGGCTGCCGAATTCCAACCTTTCGATAGGCAATGGACTATGACCATATACCCTAAAATGTCTAAATATCAATAATGGGGTGGCAAGGGTCAGAGAATTGGATCAACCACATGACCACATTTCTAGAGACCAATCAGATGATCAGAAAAACATGGCAGAGGTAACATACTTAGCTACAGCTATGTAATTATCTAGTTCAACCAATTTTTACAGTTACAAATTTCGAAACAGTGGAAATCGTCAGCATACTTTAGGTGCCCTAAGACATGTAAGCCCGTTTAAGCATGACCTATAGGGTCTAGACACTATCAATCTGTTATTTTCACAGATTATCTCCAAAAATTGCTAAGGTTAAGTTAACAGATATTTAACACTGGAATACCTCTTGAAATGAACATGAGATGCGTTTAGTTTCTTAAGAATGATGACAAGAATCATATTTTTCATATTTCTTTTCAATTCTCTAAATCTGTAAGTTTTAACGGTATGGAATCAGCCAAGAAAATAAAAGAAATATATTTTCCCCTTACATCATACAAAGTTGAGTTGCCGCATTCCGTGTGAACACGATGTGAACACTTCCATGATATCATGAATGACAATCTGATGTAACTTGAGGTACTTAAATGTGTCCAATGAAATGCTCATTGACTACCCCCTTTTCTCTGTAATAATGGAAGTGATATATACGTAGGAACTTATTAACCATTAACTATTGAGCGCTTCTTCTGTACTAAGCTTAATCTACTTAGCAAGTGGAATGAAAGTTACATCCTCTATTAACGATTAGCTACGTACAGATGTTGAAGCATGGATACCAGAATCAACTAGAGAGGATAAAACAACATATTTTTGTTCAGATTATTCACGTCATAGTGAGAAGCGGATATACACATATACGTTATACTTGCTTTTCTTTGATCAGTTTTTTGTTTATAGCAGTTGTGATTCACCTGATAAAAAATATATTTGAAACATAGTTCTGTCTACAAAGCAAATATTAGGATTATTTATGTACAATACAAAATAGACTGTGTTTAACACCGGGAAAAATCCTTATGTAAAACCAAATCCTCAAAAACAATATTTCTATAGCCTAGTTTTGCTCCGTGTTTGCGATGTCCATAGTTAATTTGCCTTGCTATTCTGAGGCTTTTCCTTACTTTGTTGTTTCAATTTCTATCAAAAAACATTTTTTTCGATGGCAGTTAATACGTATTTTTAAAGGTTATAATAGAAATGGCCATACAGATGTTCCTTAGCATACTCTGATGCAAACCAATTCAGTTTTAATGCATTTACCTTCTATGTCAGAAGGTAATAAGATGGTAAAGAGGCATGTAAGACACACACACACACACACACACACACACACACACACATATATATATATATAGAATCGTACATGTTTAGAGAAACATACAACCAACAAGAGCACTTATATCTATAGAAATATCGTTCATCCGTTTCATGCATCAACACAACTATTCGACTTGCAAAAGTATTTATTACATATACATACCTGTGTGATGCTTAAATCTTTCTATAAAGAGAAAATGTGATCGCGGAATGAACCGAATACTCCGAACTTGTGAATATCGCAAGACAGGAATGAACCAAATACTCCAAACTTTATCTACACTCTTCGACCCCAACCTCATAAATGTCGCAGATACAGATGTTCATTCACACTGACTGTATAGACGTACTTGTATTCAGAACGTTAGCTTTGAAAATGTTTTCTATAACAATTCACAATTCCAATAAGATGTTAATTGGGTTTGTTTTCTTTTCTTTTATCCACAAAGTCAATTTAAATACAAAATATCATGTACATTTTTTTTAAATGACAACCATATGCTCCTATACAATTTTACTAAATAAATAACGTAATATATTTTTGTAATCAACAGTTTCCCTGAGTGTGTATCCAAACCATGTGGAGAGAGTGTTCATGGCTCACAATTGTGTAACTATTGAACCCTTCACACAAAAATTCACATTCAGCCTCGTATTTTCATCACTTTTATGTAGCATGTTAAAACTTTGGCATAGCATTTGCATTATATTGTAATATTCAACATTTTGCACTGACATTTGTGAATAGCATTTGCGTTCGCAATTTGACGTGACTGCTCTGATAGGCCAAGGGGGGGCTCTGATTGAAAGGAAAGATATTCACGTTCCGGCCGTCTAAATTTGGTCATTTGGAACGTTATCAAAATATTTAACATTAAGCTATCACTGCAGAGGAAATGCGAATTTAAGATTATGGTTGAGTTCATAATTGTCTAAAAGGAATTGTACATTGCGGGTCACTCCTTGGTCACTTAATATTAACATTATCGACCAATATCGGTATTTCCTGACCAACATCCATCTTGACTGGTCAACATCCACACCTAATGAGTACAACATAGTGTGACTGAGCAGCATCTACACTTACACACCTACACTGTACACCTGAGATCAAATCCGATGACATAAATACTTCTGAATGAGTATATTTTAGTCAATATCATTTGTTTTAATTTAATCGAAAACAGACAACATTCCAGAGGCACATACATTCTAAATCGATTATATATCTTGTGTTGTCAACGTTATAAATGCAAACAATCTCCCAAAAGGAGTGATAATAGCAGTTTTAGTTTTTGTATTGGTAAAGGTCTCCACCTTTTATATCCCATGGCTTTGGTTTATATTGCAATAAATCACATGTGTGCATGCAAATAAGTGAATTGTAACCTGTGTAAGTCGCCTTACTGGATGAAAGATTCATAATGTATATACCCATATCAGAAACCGACAAACTCGCCACAATGTCACTATTCAGCGTACAAATCTGACACTGCAAACAGATACATGCAATGCTTGTTTTTGGTATAAATATTCATTTTGATTTAAAGCAACTTTCTCGACTTTCTCGACTTTACAGTTTGTAAATTTGCTACTCAACAGTTCCATATCTGTCCTCAGATTTTTATTGGATTTTCCATATCCGTATACATAATCTTGAACTCGACCATGCTAATTATTTTATCATAGATAGCCAACTAGCACAAGTAACTACTCGTACTACGCAATATGTCTGAAAGAATGAAATTGTGGTGGATTTAGCGGTAAATTCAACGTCGTTGCTTTCTGACCAATCTCTGAGTGATGTCGAACCTGGTATGTACCTGCAAATGCACATTAGATTGGTCCCAACTTTCCAATTTTATTTTCCCTTTGTCTTGATTTTACTTGAGTGTATTTGAGGGTCAGGTAATACAATTTTAAAGCAGATTTAATTTTACAAGTGGAACAAAATAATTATTTTGATGGTAGCATACCTTCCTAGGATAATAATATTCAAGACGCAAATTCCGCAACCTCATAACCGCTGTCAAATTCCATCACTTTAACTTACTTATAAATAAACTTGTAAAGACAAACACCAAAATCTTTTCAAGGTTAAATGGATAAATGGTGAGTACTTCAAACTGAATTTCATCATCGGTGACTAATGATACTAATAATACTAATATGCAAAATGTCTTTTCTCTAGATATCTACGATAATTTGTAGCAAATCAAAAACAAAATATATTACATATAACTTTACAACATTAATTTATTGCTCTAACGAATTGTTCTTCCGTTATGATAAGCAAGTATGATCCGAACCTTTAAGGTGCGATGTTTATGTTTATCATTTAAATGTTTAAGCGGACGGAAATGAAGTCGACCGGAAACCTTTTCATTACTTAAACTTAGTGAGATAGCTTACATTTCCAATGTTATCAATGCAATCATGTATTTGTAATATTGGACATCGATCCATTTTCGTGACACTATTGACTTCTCCATAGTAAGTACACATGCTTATTATATCATTTCAATTACGCACAAGAACACACCATGAACTATAGATACGTTTACTTGGTTCAAAAATATCATTTTCAAATACATATAGAATTTATTTTTTGAAATGTTACTGCTTGATTATATTTATCATGGTAAGCACGCTGTTTCACACGTGTAGAATATACGATCTTTCCGAGTTGTTTCACACGTATAGAATATACGATCTCACCATCAGGATAGATTTTCTTTATTCGTGCTGGGGGTATCAGCAAAGAAGTAGTACTCATATTCACAACATGGTTGTTTTATTTTCTCCTTTTTGTCTTTGTAGTTGCGAAAGTTTTTGTCCAGTTGGTATAATATTTATGACTTCAAATTTCCATTGAACCAGAGTCACTAGAGTCAGATTGCATAACACCAGTTACATCATCATTGTTTTGGTTAAAGTACAATTAAATTGACTTAATGATTAACAGAGCTAACGAAAAATCCTTTACTATATTTACATATTTGTAAACTCCGAGTAAACTATTTGACCCTAGGTCATGCTTGATCGCTTTTTGAAGGCAAAATATTGTAAACACCTTTATCAAAGTTCTTATTTAGTTTTAGTTGTAATATGGCTCGACGTTTTGATATCTGGAAATGACGTGGATGCATACATTACGGTCAGCAGGTATGGGTTGCCTGACCTGGTGTTATGTAATGGGACTGAGACAGTGTACCATTATTTTGCTAAATGTCCGTCAAATGCATGTATAAGTAGCAAATGAACCCTATACATAAGTCACTGCTCAAAGTCTCACAGGTCAGGAGACTGCGTGTGGTGGCAAATTGATAATAAAATACCCTAAATGAAGGCTTCTAGGGATAAGCATGGAAGAATCACCAAAATCTGATATACAACCTTCCGACATGAATGGTTCGGACCGGGGATTATATGACCCAGAAAACGTACCGGTATTAATTCAAATACTTATCGTATCCTTGATCCAATTAGAAAGAGATAATGATCTCTGGTCAGTCTTATAAGATGTATGATTTTGTCAGATTACAATTTTGAAGTATCCATATGAGACTTTAATAACTACACAATAAAATTAAGCTACGATAAATACTTGTAGACAACCAAAACTTTGAGAGTTGATGAATAACCGTCAACTCTACAAACAGCAAGGTCCAAAGGTTCATTAAAGATTGGTCTTTATATTGGATTGGAGGCAGCTGTTTACATTTTATTGATAAGAGCTTGACGATGTTATGATAATCTTTATCAACATTCCTGGCCTACCATCTATCACGATAGTTGTGGGTTCGTGTTTACATGCAAATTCAACACAACATTATCTAGTTTATTTCAATAGCTTTCAAACCTTTGAATATATGCCTTAGATACCAACTCATAACCCTTCAAGATACGTTGCTTAACGACATCAGCAGCAGCATTCTGTTGTAACGATAGTAAAATGTACACATCACGAGTTCTGCCAGGAAGTACACTTTCAAAACAAAATAAAATTTTCTCCTTTCCGTTTCAAGTTATCATCAATTTAGTCGAAACCTTAATAAAGATTGTATCTACTTTTTTCTATCAAAGATGTTACTAACCTAATATTTCTAGAAATATCACAACCTTACCTTGTGTGTAAAGACAGTGGTGCTCTATTGATCTTAAGTATGTTGATTTTCATCATCATTTAGGATTATTACTCTTATCAAATAATATCAAATGGACATTTTGATAGCATTTTTAAAACAGCATTGTTATATTGTGCGCCTAATCGGACTAGGTCGTTGCCCTGTTTGTCTCATTTCTGCAGTAGATTCCGCTACTGTATTGGTGCTACAGTTTCCACGATCTTGGCTGCAATTTTCTTTTTTGCTTAAATCAGTGGTACAAATATCATTTCGAAGCTTATTGGACGGTCTTCTCGTACAGCTATTCACTATAACATATCTTTGACACATTAAGGATCGGTTCCTGGTGGTCACTTGTAGTTTTACGGTATCGTTTTCCATACCCTGGTTTGACATCGCTGGCGAGTTTTGACGTTTTATTCGTATATTCTAATTGTTGAATTATTTCATCTGGACCCGCACAATATTTTGCACAGGCTGACATCGGAAAATGTATTCAAGTCAATAGTGAGAATACTGTAAGGAAATGACCAACATAACATGACCATTAAACGAAACTCTTCCCACAAGTGATAGAAGACATCTAATATGCAATTCATATTTTCAAGGCCACGACCACCTAAATCACAAAATATATGCAGCATGTTACAATTGTCACAGATCACTTTAAATGCGTATCGTTGAGTCAGAAAGATAACATCGGTCTTTTGGTATCAACCTCGGAAACGTATACTCAGAGGCTTCATTTGGTGCTCAGTCAGCATATCGTAGCAGACACGAATATTTTCACTTGAATCATGACTGTTTTATTAATCGTGAAAAAGAAATCCATTGTGGATGATTTTCATTCTTTGTGATGATTGAGTGTCCCTGAGTACACCCCGTGTTGACCAGATCAAAACCATGATCAGCGACAGCTGCGGTTTCCTGATCCGGCCGGATCAATGATAAATGCGTGAACTGAATTTGGAACTATGTTACTGCGATTGAGTGGCTTGTGTGCTGCCTATTCAAAACGTCGATGAAGGTGATAGCAGCAGACGATCTCCTTACTCTTAACACCATAGTTGTATGAAGATGTGTCTCACAAGCATAGTCTAAACAGATGTTGTGGCTTTGATGCCGCTGTTCTTTAACAATATTATCAGGAATAATACGGTCTTGCCGTGTAAAACTTGATTCTAACAACTAACCACAGCGAGGTGAAGCACCTGTTTTAATCGCGTTGATACTCCATGTTTCCGACATGATACTCTTTATAAAACATCAATCGATATCCGGATACGTATGATATTAACATTTAATTTGTTAAGTTTGTTTGGCCATTGTCAATAATTGAGGTCAGGAATTTCGCAATACCTAACTAATTTGTTAGAATTTGTTTACTGATATTTGATTTGAGGTCTAGCCTTTAGTATTACCTTACAAGGGTCTGGAAGCAAACTGATTTACAATTTGGTGTAATTGTCCATTAAGATGATTGCATGTTTTACATAGGTAAAGTCGAGATATAAATAAACGATGTTTTTCTCAACAGTCTTCATTCTTATTTTAACATTAGTCATGACTAATTTCATGGTGCGTTCAGTTGTTATTTGCGAACTATCATATATTTAATATATACATTGTAGTTGCAAACACTACTTTATGATTATGGTGAAATCTTCATTATTTATTTCGGATTTAGTGCATCAGCAGCAGAGAGGGTTAACCGACTAAATCGAAACGTCACCCTTTTGGTGACTAGCATCAACGTATCAACGTCAGTTCAATGACAACACCTAGCTTGACCCAACCCAACCCAATGTTGTAGTCAACACCTCTCTGCTGTTCTCTCCATGTGTTAAATTGTCAATCTGAGTATAAAAAAATCTTGTACATATATCAAACAAAATGAATATATCAGACAAACGATCAATCTGAGATTTTTCTGAACTTTGAGTAATATTCTTCCTCGGTTGGAGGGGTTTCTATTTGAGGTATCAATACCCCTTCCTCGATCCTTCGACGGTAATACGCCATCAAAGTTCTATATTTATCTCCACCACATTCATTACAAATTCAATATTGTCCTCGAATGCCAACATTGCATCCAACACAATGTCGATTACCAGCATGTGGATTTTTTGATAAAATATATTTATGTTTCTTGCAAAATTCTCCACGACATTTTTTATTACATTTATATGTGCTTCCTTGACGTAGCCATGTACACGTTTTCATATATCAAATAATATCTATTTAATTTAGTTAGAGGATATCTTTATTTTGTCAATCTGATGCTACAAATTAGCCAAATATTTGATCTATACCTACACGATATCTTGTCCTGGGATCATGCAGATTTATTGCAATAAAACCATACGGTGTTGCTTGCGCACGTGAAAATAAATGTTTGAATTTATTTATGTCCATATCCCCGCTACACCAGGTCCTATGAATATTTCCTAGCGTGTGTGTATCAATTCCATTAAATATGGCTAAAATATTACAATTATTTCTAATTACTTTCGAAAGTTGTGTATACCGCTGAGTTGCGTAAATAACATCGGTATTTTTATAAAATATTCTTTCCGGATTCGTCTGTTCATCTAGCATTACGTCATCATACGCAACTAAATTATTAACGAATCCATCGAGATCATCGACAGATGGTGCTTCATCAATATCGGTTATAAAATCAATAATATCATCACCGCTCAGCAATCGTGCGTTTTCATTAAATTCCGTAAGTACTTCGTAGCATCTCTGATCATCTACAGATGGTGCAATTAAATACAATTTATTCCATTTCAACCATCTCATTATCAAATTAAGTAATAGGTGTGTTTTACCGGATACAACCGGGCCTATTAATATCATTCTGATCGAATTTGGTAACGCTGGATGATGTTTTACCTGTTCTCGTTTCGTGTTGCTGAAAAATCAATTGCATCCATAATATTATATTATATCATGGATTTATATTGTTTACTCTGTAGGGCTAAAACTCCAACTACTGATTTATCTACGGTTACAACAAAAATAAAAGAACAGCATATAGTGGAAAATGTTCCGTATGTGACAGAAAGAAATTTTAATTTTTACCAAAAAACCGGTGGTGATTTTGCAATATTAATGTCAAAATTTCCAGGAACTCCGTGGGCTAAATATCCCGGAGAAAAACATCTTCCAGGATATAATTACTGCGGTTCTGGCACTCGACTTGATATCAGACTTGATCAACAAGGTCAACCAAAATCCGGTGAATATCCCGTAAATGCAATATATAAAGCGTGTCACGTTCATGATGTAGCTTATAAAAGTAACGATCTAGAACAGCGACATATCGCTGATGTGAAATTGATTCACGCATTGAATTTCATAAAAAATAAAAATCTCAAGGAAGGATTAGCCAATTGGTTAGTAAAATCTGCGGTGAAAACCAAATTAGTAATAAAAGCTGGGTAATTGATTATAATGCAATCAATTTATTACAGCCCAAGAGGATACTGGAAGGGTAGAGCAGCAATCGATAAACTCGCTAATGCAGCAAATGTCACACGTTCTACCACAGCAGCGTGCTTAGCACGACAAACAATATGGCAAATGTACCTACCACTGCCCAAACGAATCGAGTACGCACATTTTGATGTTAACGTTCCTAATGAAGTTCATCAGGCTGATATTTTGTTTTTACCTCATGATCGTATACGTAGAGTAACATTTAGATACGTACGCACTAACCGTTGTTGATGTTTCAAGTAGATATAAAGATGCAGAACCACTATCAACTAAAACAGCTACTGAAGTTGCATCTGCCTTCGAACGAATTTATCGACGAGGACCTTGCTATGGCCACATCTATTACAAGTTGATCCTGGCAAAGAATCTCTTGGTGCAGTATCATCATTAATGAAGCGACACAATGCTAAAATACAAATTCATCGTGATCAAGCAATCGTAGAACGATTTGATCGAAAACTTTCTGAAAGATTGTTTGGATATTAATACGCGAAGGAATTTATTCAGGATACAAGATCTCGTGAATGGGTTGCAAGATTGCCAAGTGTGATAGCTGCATTAAACAACCAGGTTACTCTAACAACTGCCATGAAACCTATTAATGCGATTACAAGGAAATATATACCAATACAGCATAATGTTCCACCACATCCAATATTAGGTAATGTCATCGTCTGGTATTTATACGAATCCGGTGAACTTGAAGGGGGGAAAAAGAGCGACAGATCCTATTTGGAGTATTACTACACTCAAGATATCCAGCGTGGTACGATCCACAGGTAGACCTCCAATCTACAGATTAGATTCAACTGCTCCGCAAAGTGGATTTTACACGTGAACAACTAAAGGTAATTCCGGAAGATACACAATTACCACCACATTCACTTAAATAGCACTTCTACGCCGATTACATTCAAGACAAGTTAACATCACATTATCACGTGTATGACCAAGACTGTTATCTTTGCTATCTAAGGTTGTCTAGGATTTTTACTCGAGTATTGCCATAGCATTATACAATTACAGTTTGCACAGTGATTATCCTGTTGTTGTTTCAATGTTATGATAAATTGCACGTCCAGATCGAAGTCGCGTTAATTTTTTTATCACATTGTTTATAGCCATCTTTTTTTTTCTTACTATATCATTGTCAACATTGCCGTTGGTTTCTGACGCATCCACGATAATCCTACGTAGCTGAGATATTTTTCTGACGAGAGACACCGCAAGATAAACTACATTCGACCACTCAATATGATCGTCCACAATCCAGACAACTGTATTAGAAATAGTTCATCCTTGAGATGAATGTATCGTCATTGCGTATCCTAGCGTCCAATTCGATAAAGCGCTATCAACAACAGTGACATCAACCAAAACAATATCATTCAACACGAGATTTTTTCTCTCCGTCTGTCCTTGTATGTCAACGAGAATATTATGTCGTCGCGTATCTACTGGGCGATAACATAATGGTACCGGCAACTCTGCGATTTTTTCTTTATGCAGCAGAACTAATCTTTGTTGAAGTGTGTCACGAACTAGCTTTCTACTTGCAACTATCAGATCATTTTGGTCTCCACGTATCCCAAAAGTCGTTCAAAGAGGTTTCTGAGATTATATTACTCATAACCTCACATTGAATTTTATTTAGTTGCTCTAGTAATCTTGAATATTTTTGACTGATTAAAAAGGAATCGGTAGCTACTCTGACAGCAAACTTTGGAATTTTATTTATCATGGATAACAGATTAATCAAAACGTACGCGAGCATCAAAGATCTTAAATGGGTCTATTGCGGTGAATCACCGTCAATGTAACTCACAATTGTACCTAACTTTGTTCCATTTGATAAGAAAGCTGTATCCCGACTTCTAAATGTATTTCTTTTCGTTGTATCAGCGAGTATAAAATTTAATTCGGCATCGTCCATGATCAATCTTGTACAATGTCGTTTGTGATCGTATGATCCTCCTTGGGTAAATTTACCTATTATTTTCCTGCCATGATCCCTTGCAATTTTATTTTCAAAGTCGGTTTTATCAGGATTTTCTTCATCAGAATATTCCTTTCGTTGTGGTAACCAAAACTTCGGTCTGCATTTGGTATGATATAATAATGTTGTGCTGTCCTTAATTAAGATTATATGTGTCATGTACCTTAAACCTGAAAAGGCACGGTGGTGATCTTAGGGTTCAAAGGTTGTATATGTTTCATGTGCCTTGAGCCTGCTAGAACACTCGAAACTAGAGGTTAAAGGTTGTGCTGTCCTTAATATGCCTTGAGCCTACTAGAACACTCGAAGCTACAGGTTAAAGGTCATATTATTTGAAATTTTAATATATATATATATATATATATATATATATATATATATATATATATATATATATATATATTATGAACATCGAAAACATTAATGCTATGATATATGCAGTAAAAAAAATGAAAATATAAATATACAACTCGATCCAGAAAAAATAATTTTGATTTCGAGTCGATCCAACAACGAAACCTTGAAGGTGGTTATACTTTCAACGGAGAATAGGCTGATAAAGAACATACAGTCTATAATGTTCCAATCCTTATCGACAGTAAAAGATACAGATGTAGATACGTTTGTACCACTTTCTATCGCAGTAGAACATATTAAATCAAAACTGTCTCACGAATATGAAACGAACACAATTAACACACGCGTGAGGCAACTTAAAAAGATTATAAATGAAAACGCTGTTACCGATGGCAGCTAGGATTAATTCCTCTACAGTTCTGTTGTTTTATTCTGTAATTAATATCATTTTTAGTCAGTTATAATATCCTTTTTTATTCTTTTATATTTTGTTTGATGACTACCATCAATTACATCGCATACAAGATTGAGTGCAATCGTTGAGGTTATATTTACAATCTCTGGTGAAATATGCCTGCCTTCAGCATCTGGATTATTGTTCAATCTGAGAACATCATCAGGATATGGTGTAGTTTTATCAGGCCATTCTAGAAGAGTCTTTATCGATGATCGATAAATATCTACGATGTATTCGGCAGATTTTACTTCAATCATAGATGATAATGTTGGTTCGTGAACAGTAAAAGTTATTTTTTATTCTTTTTGTGTTGTTGATTTTATTTTGCGCTGAAATTCATCGTTGATTTGTTCAATCTGATAACTACCTGTGGGGATAGGAACAACAAAGAAATCTGGGGTTCCATCCGGTTTATTTTTGTTTGCAAGTACAAGCGAATTATTTGGAGGTAATCCACCAAACGGTTCAGATCTGATGTTACGAAATACTCGATATGGCATAGAGGGTACACCATACTCCTCTAAGTGAGTTGTCCTGTACAGCGAGTCGCACGTGCCGCGCGTATAATGAAGGTTTCGCGCGAATCACTTTTTACATGTACAGCATACTACTATATAGGTATAGTGCAGGGTCATTTTAAGACGCAGTGGACATTAGAGCAGACCTCTAAACGTTTCATTTGTATTTCATGAATACGGAAGCGGTCAGTCGCAAATCTCAACAATTTGGATTACTGCGGATTATTGTGGATTTACTTACATTCATTATCTACAAGGTCTATTGTTTTTTTTTATATCACATTTGTATTGTTTAATTAGTTTTCACTGCACTTTTTTTTCCTATCTACGTTACTTTGAATCACTTTTCATTTATATTTTTTATACTTGCCATTCCAAGTGTCATAATGGATCAACAGGAGGAAGAAAGTTTGGGCTACCCTAGAGGTAGCAGATCCAGACTGAACTTGTACTATAAATGTACTGTCGTTGATAATGTGCTGCTCGCACACCACCCTAAAGGGTGTCAATTACTAGTGTCTGGTTCTGATGAGTCACCTAAGCAACTAGAAGTACTAGCAGCCCTTAAGGCCATGTCTGTGGACATGAAGAAAATAGTTGCACTACAGAACGCAGGACCTAAAAGGTTTATGTTGTATCCGAGGGATAAAGAAACGCCAATCCTAAATATAGACTCCTTTATGGTGTAAGGGATTGAAATGCATGTGCATGAAGCTCCTCCCATTGAGAGAGATTTAGGACCGAAAATGACGGAAGTTCATTTCCATGGCCTACCTTTCTATATAGACACGATCGAATTAGAAAGCAAATTATATGAAAGGTTTAAGGTGCAAAGTAAGGGACATAAATTGGCAGCATCATGGGGTTACGATGGGATAACATCAGCTGTTCGAATGATTAGAGTGATGAAAGGGCAAGAAGTAAATATTCCCCCTTATTTCTATGTACTAGGGTTCAGAGTAAGGGCTTGGTATAGAGACTGTGAAAAAGATAGAAAATGCAGTAAATGCGGAGAAAAAGGGCACGGGCCGTGGGACTGCAGCAAGGAAACACAAGTAACACAAGGGCCTTCATATGCAAATGTCCTACAAAATGGAACTCAACTTGTCAATAATCCCAATACAGAGTGGGTACAAGTAACAAGTAGGAAAGAACCTAGGGCTAAGTTAAACTTTCCAAATTTCTCACATGCAAATCCATTTGAGATTCTGATGGACAAAGAGGTTGACTGTCCTCTTCCTGAAGTAAACGAGCCTAAACCAAGGGGAACTTCAACCCCAGTCAAAATCCAAAAAAAGCCCAACAAAAGAAAAGCAGAAAGCTTGTCATCTTCTTCTTCGGAGGAAATTGATAAAATGCCTTCCTCTTTCGAGGAAATTAACATAACACTTCCCTCTCCTGAAGAGGGGGAAACAGTATCTCAGGACACACAAATCAAAGTAGTTGAATCTCAGATGAGTGAGATACAGCCTGAAGAAAGCGTGGAATCCAGCTTAGATTCCACCCAGGAAACAGGCTGTAATATGGATACACTAAATACGACTCCAAGCAATGATAAATATAATGATACTCTTTTCTCGGAAAACATCACCAGTGATTTTGACATTCCCAACAGTGATACACAATCTGAGAACAATGACCCAGGTTCCCCCCAAAGTGGGGAACATACAAACACTTACTTAAATACTTATAAATTTTAGATAATGAGAGGACAGGGAACTCGGGAGGAGAAAAGTACAAGCAATGAGAGCACGGGGCTACATCACATGGCGCTACGCGAAGTGGACAGGCCCGTGAAAGAGTTTGGAATAAAGCTCACCTAGAGACATATACATAACAAAACAACTCACGGATTAGATAGGCTGTATAGTTAAGATTTGTTTTTTATATAAAGCATGCTATCATACAAAATCACTGGTGAGAAAATGTTTTACTCTGTGAAGATTTGTGAAAATCTACACAGAAAGCCCGTTTAAAGGGAAATATAAAATAATAATCTTGCGGAATGGAGTAAGGAATTAACGATAAATAAATAAAGATCCCAAAAAAGATCGAGAAGGGTGAAGTGCAAAAAATAATAAAGAAATTGTACGAATCCCATTTCGATCCAAGTGATCTAGTATATAAATAAGGAAATTACAAAATATGGAACATAATAGAACAAACATTAAAACAACAGGTTGGTTTTAACCAATTTAAATTAAAATTAAGACACCATGCTTTGTACCAAATTCAAAATTATTAAAACATATATTATTAAATGAAACTAAAATATACATACTAAAATAAATACCGTTTAGAGATATTTATATGGTTAGAAAACTGGGAAATTTGACAAGAATGGCTATCCTTACAAAAAATACAGTATTCATATGAATACATATAGCAACACACATATAGCACAACACAAATAGCATACACAGGATGTAGGAGACCCCTAGCCAGGGTTACCTTTGAGAAATTGAGACGGACAACCGTGATGGACCTTTGGGTTCGGGTGGAAATGTCATAGAATAACACTAAGGACCAAAATATCCTCCTATTATTATATAATCCCGATGGGAAAATTAAGGTTAGTTTAAAATTAAATGGAATCTTATAAAAAACACCAAACTACATATCGGAGGAAAGACACACATACATAAAAAACTTTTTCATAGTTTTCTCAATAGGGGGAGGGGGCATCTGTCTGGTGCCCCCCAAAAGAAAAAAAAAAAATTTGTCGGAAATTAGAGCCAAAAAGTTGGGTGAGTCAAATACATTCTTTTTGGTTTAATGTTTCAGTTAAATGTTCAGTTTCGTAATAGCACGTTCGTTTTATTATGTATTGCGTTAATTCATTTTATTATTTGGAAAACTGTCCATTTTTATATTCAGCTCGCCGGTCGAGTGAATAGATGAGTATTCAAGACCAATGTTAAAGGGTGGAGTGGAGACGGACAATGAACTACTGTCGCACCGGAGGGAAGTGCAATGTTAACGTCCGTAGTTTTGTTTTATTGACTACTTTATGTAAAACACGAATAGCGTGTTTATAGTCAATTGAACCCTACGTTTGCTTTATTGACTATTTATGTAAAACACGAATAGCGTGTTTAGTCAATTGAATGGTATTGTTTGGTTTTATTGATTATATTTTGTGTGACACGAATAGCGTGATTATAGTCAATTGAACCCTATGATTTGATTTACTGACTATGTTGTGTGAGATACGAATATCGTGTCAATAGTCAATGTAATGCTACGTTTTGGATATTGGATATAGATATATAGTACAGTAGTGTATGACTATAGATATATAGTACAGTAGTGTATGACTATAGATATATAGTACAGTAGTGTATGATTACAGATATATATAGTACAGTAGTGTATGACTACATATATATAGTACAGTAGTGTATGACTACATATATATAGTACAGTAGTGTATGACTGCAGACATATAGTAGGGTAGTAGATTCATTTGTGTATTGTGTGCTCATTATATATATATATATATATATATATATATATATATATATATATATATATATATATATATATATATATATACCTATCATGTTGATTTTTTTTTAATATAAGTTTTATTTAAACAAACGTGTTTGTTATTTCTTTAAAACCCTACCTAGTCTCAAAGGGTCGGTTCGACAACGTTACAATTTTGGTGGCAGCGATGGGATTGTACTTTCTATCCGAGAAAACTTCTGGATTGTTAGTTTGAGTTTTCATATCCAACAAGTGTCGGGGAAAGCCTTTGAGACAGGAGTGTTTTGAGAAATACTATTTTACATTTCATTGTAAACGAAACTGAATTTGATCTTCCCTTAGATAAACAAGTTAATTTAGTGACGCTCATTTGAAGCGAACGTTTATCTAATATCATGTCGTCCACTAGTGAATTGTTAGAGCTTGGTAAGAAATTGGGGTATGAGGGGGAAGCTTTACAGTTTATCAAGGACGAACAAAATAGAGAACGAGAGCGACGCGCCGAAGAACGAGAGCGACGCGCCGAAGAAAGGGAGGCAGAACGTGAAAAAATAGAACTAAACGCACGCATCGAAAAGGAAAGACAGGAGGAAGAACGCGGAAAACTAGAACTAAACGCACGCATCGAAAAGGAAAGACAGGAGGCAGAACGCGAAAAACTAGAATTAAACGCACGCATCGAACGGGAGGCAGAACGCGAAAAACTAGAACTAAACGCACGCATCGAAAAGGAAAGGTTTCAACGTGAACAGGAGGCAGAACGCGAAAAACTAGAACTAAACGCGCGTATCGAAAGGGAAAAGCTAGAGTTGGAAAAGTCTAGACTAGAGAACGATAGGGTATTTTAATCGAGTAAATTCAAAAAACCACAACTTCCAGCATTTGAAGAATATAAAGATGACTTAGATAGTTACCTGTTGAGATTTGAAAGATATGCTACTGTGCAAAATCTCCGAAAAGAAGATTGGGCATTACACCTTAGCACTTTATTGAAAGGTAGGGCTTTAGAAGTGTACTCAAGGATACCAAGTGCAGAGGCATCTAATTACGATTTGTTAAAGGATGCATTACTAAAAAGGTTTGAACTGACTGAAAAGGGTTTCAGGGAAATAATCCGATCTAGTAAGCCAGAAAAGGGAGAAAACTTTGATCAATTTGTATACCGGATATCTAATTACCTATTCCGTTGGTTAGCTTGCGGGGGAGTACGAAGCAGTATGTGATTTTCTTGTCAGAGATCAATTGCTTGCAGTATGTAGTAAGGAACTATTCCAATACTTAAAAGAGAAAACCATTAATACGTCAAGCGAGATGGCTAAACAAGAAGATATAATCGCTGATGCGCACGGAGGGGTTATGAACGTGATAGTCCGGGACACGAGGGGTCCTAAGGAAAGTAAGCAGGTCAATTCAGATAAAACTAATTTTGGGAGGGGTTTACCACAAAACCAAAAGGGTGAGTTAGTCAGGTTAGATCAGAGGGTACCTAGAAGTCAAGATAGACAGAGAAAACAATGTTTCAGTTGCGGGGAATGGGGTCATATGTCTAGTGCATGTCCGAAGCGTAAAAAGGATTTACCAAAGGCGGTAGGGGTATCGTATATGGTAGGCTCTTCAGCTTGTGTAGAGAGCAATAGGAGTGGCTCCAATCAAAAGGCATCAAACTTATCAATACAGTGTGAGGGATTAGTGAATGGGGTTAGGGCCTCAGTACTTAGAGACACGGGATGTAATACAGTAGTTGTTAAGCAAAGTCTGGTAAGACCGGATCAATACCTTGGGGAAACGGTATCTGTCAGATTGATGGATAATACCACAGTACAAGTGCCGACTGCATGCGTACATATCGAAACACCTTATTTGACAGGCACAGTGACAGCATGTTGTGTAAAGCGACCTCTGTATGATCTGATTGTAGGTAATATAGAAGGGGTAGCGAATTTCGTTGTGCCAGGCAAAGCAGCGGCCGATGTTCCAACTTCCATGGCTGCTGAAACTAGGTCACATATATCTAAGAGTAAGAAGCCCTTGCCAAAACTAAAAGTACCAGATGTCATACCGATGATAGATAAAAGGACACTAATTGAAGAGCAAAATGAAGACGAGTCGTTGTCAATAATCAGAAATAAAGCCGCGTCAGGGGAAGTCATGAAATGTAAAGGTGGGGGTAGCTACAGGTTCAAATATCTCAATAATGTCTTGCATAGAGAGCATACTACTCGTGAATGCCGACGGTTTACACAGGTAGTAGTGCCTCGGAACTGTAGACCGCATGTGTTGAAGTTAGCACACGAATTGACGATGGGGGGTCACCTGGGTTCTTCAAAAACTAAAGACTGTGTATGTGCAGAATTTCATTGGCCAGGGGCTCACGGTGATGTAACTAGGTATTGCAGATCATGCGACATTTGTCAGAAAACGCAGTACAAAGGGAAAGTGAAACGCGTACCTATCGGTAAAATGCCTTTAATTGAAACTTCATTCAAACGCGTGGCGATAGATATTGTTGGTCCATTATCACCTCTTACAGACCGCAAGAATAGGTACATCTTGACTATGGTTGATTATGCAACCAGGTATCCGGAAGCCGTCGCTCTACCATCCATCGCAACTGAGCGAGTAGCCGAAGCCCTAGTAGAGATGTTCAGTAGATTAGGGATTCCGGAGGAGATTCTGACAGACTGTGGGTCACAGTTCACATCAGAACTCATGGCAGAAGTTAGTAGGCTTCTATCAATCAAACAACTATGGACAACTCCATATCACCCAATGTGCAAACGGGCTGGTTGAGAAGTTCAATGGAACACTCAAACAAATGTTGCGACGGATGTGTGCAGAGCGTCCGAACGATTGGGATAGGTATCTCCATGCAGTATTATTTGCATATCGAGAGGTTCCTCAAGAGAGTCTAGGGTTTTCACCATTTGAACTTTTATACGGGAGAACGGTGCAAGGGCCAATGACAATTCTAAGACAATTATGGTCAGATGACGAAACAGATGACGAGATTCGAACGACATACCAGTACGTATGTGATTTGAAGGACAAGTTGAGAGAGACTTGTGCAATAGACCATGAAACGTTAAGGCAAGCTAGTAGTCGCGCAGCTCGCTACTATGATTCAAAAGCGCGTGATAGAAAATTTAAAAAGAGTGACAGAGTTTTGGTTCTCCTGCCAACCGAGAGAAACAAATTAATGTTACAGTGGAAAGGTCCATATACCATCATAGATGAAAAGGGAGGCATGGATTATACCATCGATGTAGGTGGAAAGTCCCGTATGTCGGGGTAGCCATCATTAAGGAGGATGAGGAACAAGAGTCAGTTCCAGGTCTTAATTTGAGTGGGTTACTGGAGTGCGACATGGGAAAGACTGTATTCAATATGAGTCCCGATCTGACTGAGAAACAGAGAAAGCAGGCTCGGGATCTCGTCAGCAGCAGAGAGGGTGGACAGACTACACTTTTTAGACAAATTTTTGATTGAATCTTTAAAACAAAAAAATAGAGCCTTCCTACGAAATCTCATACTTAACCCCAAAAAAAAATAAGTCTCCATTTAGCAAACGGAGACTTTACGATTTTTCAATCAATTTTGGTCGCAACGATGTGGTCAATCACCCTCTCTGCTGCTGCAAGTTAACAAAAATAATAAATGATTTCAACCAAATATTTGATCGAGTCTTTAGGACTTTACAAACAAACTAATCGCTAACACCTCATCTTGTAGATCAATTAAATTATTTGACTGGTCGGTGAGTCGGAAATTAATTCTCGTTAGCGAATTATTATGGCATCGCATGTAGACAGGATTAATTGGGTTTCCAATAATTAGGAATCCTGGAGGAGCTGTTGGTGCAAACGAATAAAGAATATATCCCTGTTGAGCTTGATTTGATTGCTCTAGATTAATTTGATAGCTTCCTTCAATTGCATCACATACTAAATTGAGAGCAATCACCGTTGAAATATTCACATTATGCGGGGCAATATGCCTACCGCCACCATCTTGGTCATTATTATGTTTGAGGATTTTTATTTCCTGTGATGTTGTTTGTTTCCATGCATCATGAATTTTTTTAAAACCAACATCGATGGTGTCACTGAGAAGTTTTTTTTAGTTCTGGTACGTTATATCCTGGTAGTTTGAATGTTGGAATATCTTTGACGGGGATCTTATAGTCTGTTGCAAATTCTGTTCTCGATAGGGGATTATCGTCATCTAATATATCCTGAATTATTTTCAAATTAAATGTTTCCATATCGTCGATAATTTTGTTGCATGTTTCTACGACGCTGATAAATTCATCTCGGGTAAGAATACCGGATTTGAGAGATATTAACAACAGCGAAAAATCATTATTCATTGCTGTGAAATTTTCAATAATTCTAGGTTCTTTAACAAAATGATATCCCTCTATTCTATCCCCTTCCTTCTCTCTTCCAGTTGGTTGGTATCCGAGACCAAAAACATCTATAGTAATTCTGTGATCTTTATAACTCTTTATTGGATTATCAGGTTTTATCCTGTCTGTGATATAATCGGTTTTTTGTGGTTCTGGTAAATCAACGGTTTTCCCCCCTGGTGGTAATTCAGGCCATCCTAGTACGGTTCTAATAGAACTCTGATAGATATCTACGACATAATTTGGTGAGTTTATTTCAATGGCAGATGATAGTGTTGGTTCGTGAACCGTTATAGCGATTTTTGATTCTGCTCCAGTAATCGATTTTATTCTACGTTGCAATTCAGCATTGATTTGTTCAATTTCGTATGATCCGGTTGGTATGGAAACGACGTTCCAGTCTGGAGTTCCATCGGGTTTATTCTTATTCGCAAATACCAAGGAATTATTTGGTTGTTGACCACCAAATGATTTTGATCTGATATTAGGCCAACTGTGATACACTCGTAGTTTTGCTAGCGCTATCTCCTTCACGGGGACTGGGATAGGGAAATTCACACTAAATTGTGGGTTTGTTGATGTTATTGATATCATGCTTGTTTGTACTGGGTTTGTGTTCTCCACTATTCGTTGAAGTAATTCCTGCGGTGTTGTCATTGTTATTATACTGTTGTTGTCGCTCTAATTTTGACATCGCAGAATCATAAATACTGACCATCGCTGAGAACTCACTATCTGATATTAATGTATCATTGAGCGATGACGATATCAACGAGGATAATTGCGAGTATGCAGTTGATACAATATGAAATTTAATCACGTAGTCTTGCAGTTTACTCTGGCTGCATGATGATATTTTTTTTGTTATTATCGAAATTATTCCCGCGATTGTTGTTACTGCCGATATACAAATTGGAACAGCTATCGGGGCAATCATTGTCACCGAGGATAGTATAATTCCGGCTCCGGCGATTACACCACTCAACGAGTATACGGTAACATCAACTGCTGTGATTCTTCGTTGGTATTTTTTAATTTTCATTGCATACTCTTCAGTGAGAGTTTTGAGTTTCATTGAAAACTCTCTAACCTGATCATAGCGATATTGAGATACCGAAGGTACTGTTGATGACGATGTCATTTTATTCCCAAATCAGTTTACGATTTCAATTGAAACCGTTATTTACCTAAATCCGCTACGAATTCCACATGCCATGTTACTGATGTACTAACCAAACTTTTATCATCGGTTTTTATCGTTAACTGTTCAGTTGTATCCTTGTCGATGATCGTTGAAATCGAATTGTTGACCCCGGATGAACTCGACGATGAAATATTAAATTGAGTCGTTGTCACTAGTGTTAATCGATAAATACCTTTAACGGTTGCAGTGATATTTAATTTGTTGTTTGTAGGTGTCCACGCAAATGATCCGTGTTGGATCGTGTATACTACGTTGTTGGTTTTCTCATAAGGAATTCTTGTTTTTTCAATGATTGTTATCATCCTCGAAAAATCATTTTTGATGGCCTCGGTGAAGATTTTCGTCTCATCGATGGATTTTTTGATAACCGGAAGTTTTATTTCAATTTTATCCAACGAGGCTCCAAGAAATTTCTCGATGATATTTTTACGAAAAATTGAAAACTGTTTTCCGTGGTCTTCAATTTTAGATTGAAGTATTGTTAGTTCCAATATATAATTATCCAGATCATAGCCGTGGGCGGTAATCCTGTCGGTGATCGTAGACACAAGTGCGCCTGGTTTAAGTCGCCCGTCGTTGGAATACAGCGCAATAGAGTTTTCAGCGGCGTCGTGTTGTCGTTTTAAAATGTCATCCAATGACACATTACTAGTTTTCAATTTACCCTGGCGATCTTGAAATACAACTATTTCGTTCGGGTCAACACTTGCTAAATTTAACGTCTCAGCGATTTCATCTTTAATTATTTTTTTACATCCTCGATAGAACTCGCAGATGTTTCCGCGGTGGGTTTCGACATTGACAGAGATCGTCCCCAAATATCAATTATTATTGTAAAGACTCTAGTATTTTCAATTTATTGATTCTCTAAAATTACCTTGTAATTTCCCACTCGTGTATTTATTTACAACCAGATGAGGTGGTTTCTGTGACGATGAAATCTCCGCGAGGACATTTAATACTTCACGGCCGCATATCGGCGGATCATTTAATTGTTGTGTTGGCAGCGTGGAATAAAAAATCGGAAACTCTTTGAGTTTCATCGAAGAATTTATATACCGCATAAACTCGTTCGGTGGGGCTAACCCATATGAATCGAAATAGACAATTCCACGTGGATCAATCGCGTATGCAACCCAGCGAGTTCCCGATCCTCTGCTGTTATCAAGATTGATGATACCGGTTTCGACGCGTTTAGGTTTCCTCGGTAATTGATCTCTCATAAAAAACCCTCTGAAGTTTTTTATCGCTAGTTTTTTAGCAGCATCAATTAAATCAAAATTGGACATAGGGAGAATTGGGCTTTCAACTAATAAACCGTTCCTGGTATTCTTAGACCCTTTCCGCTGTACCATGAATACGGGGTTCCTGGTAGTCTTAGACCCTTTCCCTTTTTTATATCCTTTCCCAGTTGCCTTTTTCAACGCCATCCCTGCCGCGGTACCAACGGCTCCCAACGCCGCCGCTTTCGCCACCGCTGGGGCAGCCGCTGCAATCAATGCTGGTATTGCAGCTAACAATGGAAATATACCACCTGATTTTATCATGTTGGCGACTGCAGCTTTCGAAAATACAATTTGAACCCCTCTCTTATTCTTTAGCGCATCCTTGAAATGTTTTATTTGACGATCCGTCAGTGATATTTTATGTGTACCGCCTGACATCTGCGCTGGTTTTAACGTTATTGTTGATCCACATTCTTTAGCGGATTTTGATCGCAATTTCTTGACCTGACCATCGGTCAGCTTGACACTAACAACACTATATGTCATTTTATTGTAAAACACATTTATGCTTTCAATTGATCTAATTGGAAATTTTTCAAGTTTCATTTACATATTTCTCCTTTGAATACGTTCCCCGATCACATTACTTTAGGGATATTAGCCTGCTACCTCGCGAATCCAGCCCTACCAAAAGACGAAAATTCGTCTTTCCTGTCTATGTCATATAGACAAAGGGCAATAACTCTTGCCCCTTACCTCCCCTTGCTACCCGCTAGGTGTCGCTTCTTTAGTTTTTTAGCTTCGCTTGTACGTGAAAACACGTACAATTAGACCTTCAATGAATCCAAGCCATCTTAGTGTAAATTCTGACCATCCGAAGTTAAATTTGGAATTACTGTGTTGAATAATCATTCCTCTACAGGTTGTATACATTATTTTACAATATTTTCCAATTTGAGTGACTTTGTCACCTTTTCTAGACTTCGGACCAGGTTGCAACGTGGTCAAAAGCACGCTTATGGCGGTACTAGCATGTAATACATGTAGCACTCAATAATTTCGCTTATTCCGTATGTAACGTTTACGATATTAGCGACTAATAACGTACTGCATTGATAATTTGTGCTTTATTTATCTTCTTTGACGTTTCAGTAGACTTCAAAAAAGTCTTTGAACGACCAATTTGCAACTATTTAATGGCGGACTTCGTGTTGTAGTCACAAATTCACGCGACACTTAATCATTTCGCTTCCTCCGTTAGTTACGGTTATGGAATAGCGACTTAATAGCGTACTGAATTGTTAATTTGTGCTTTGTTTATCTTCTTTCCCGTTTCAGTAGACTTCGTCTCTGAACGACCAGTTGCGACTATTTAATGGCGAAATTTCGTGTTGTAGTCACGAGTTCACGCGACACTAAATCATTTCGCTTCCTCCGTTAGTTACGGTTATGGTAATAGCGACTTAATAGCGTGTTGAATTGCTAAATGTGCTTTGTTTATCATCTTTTCGTTTCAGTAGACTTCGTCTTGAACGACCTATTGCAACACGCTCACGGCGATAACTAGTGTGGTCATTAAGAGTTAACATGGCACGGAATAATTTGACTACTCCGTTAATAACGGTTATAGTATTATCGAATTTTTTAATTTGTGCTTTGTTCTCTTCTTTTGTCGTTTCAGTAGCAAAGTCGACAACGAAGGCATGAATGGCAAAATGGGTGTTGGCAATGTGGAAATGGAGGAAATTATGTTGACACGGTTTAGGCTGCCCAGTGGATGTAAATTTCACCGCAGGTCCGTGCATGGCTTTCGGGCCTGTAAGTCCGGACGCATGGAGTCTAGGCTGGATCAATTGGCTCCATTTTATTATGCACTTCGCCGGCCGTCCAGCCGTCCGTCCAGCCGACACCGTCAGTTCAGCCGGCACTTCAGCAGGCACCAACCGGCACTAGCCGTCCATCCGGCACCGTCCGTTCAGCCCAAATGGCACCGGACGGCCAGCCGACCTTCCAGCTTGCATCAACAGGCACCGGCCGTTCAGCCCAAATGGCACCGGCCGGCCAGACGACCTTCCAGCCTGCATCAACAGGCACCGGCCGTCCACCCGGCAACGACCGTTCAGCCCAAATGGCACCGGTCGTCCAGCCGACCTTCCAGCCGGCATCAACCGGCACCGGCCGTCCATCCGGCAACGACCGTTCAACCCAAATGGCACCGGTCGTCCAGCCGACCTTCCAGCCGGCATCAACCTACACCGGCCGTCCATCCGGCAACGACCGTTCAGCCCAAATGGCACCGGTCGTCCAGCCGACCTTCCAGCCGGCATCAACCTGCACCGGCCGTCCATCCGGCAACGACCGTTCAGCCCAAATGGCACCGGTCTTCCAGCCGGCATCAACCTGCACCGGCTGTACATCGGATTTACGGAGATTATAGTGATGTACCCGTCAGTCAATCTGTACTACTGGTTACATATCACTACCATGAGAGAGATGTTATAGATGCATCTCCGTCCAATCAGACCATTCGAGAGGCAGGTGCCGGTCATAGCCGGACCTTCGCCGACATTCCGGCCGACCATATACCAGACAAATCAGTCGGTATTGCCAGTGTACACCTCCCGTCAAATACGTGACGGTGTGATTTTAAAACAAGAGAGAATTAGTGACATTATCAGAGATGACGGAATTGAGTTATCTATGCCACTTGGTATGCGCTACCCAGATATGGCAGCTTTACCAGAACAGGACTTTCAGGCCGACCATTCGCCAGTTCAATCAGCCGTTAGTGCCGGCCGTCCATATGTTCACGGCTTCTCCACAAGGGAGATTTAGTGAAAGTGTCAATTATGACAGAATTGCGTCATCTAGGTCACCTGGTATGCTGTACAGATATGACAAGCTGTACCAGAACCAACATTCCCTCTGAGCGAATGGTAGATGGGTGCACAGTGCTGGCCGCACTACATAAGCATTATGTAATTATTATTACCTTCCAGCCGGCACTAACCGGCACCGGGCGTCGATCCGGCATTGACCGTTCAACCCAAATGGCACCGGTCGTCCAGCCAAGCTTCCAGCCGACACTTGCCGGCACTGACAGTCCATCCGGCTCCGGCCGTCCAGCCCAACAGGCACCAATCGTCCACCCGTATGGAGATTTTAGTCATATACCAGTCCGTCCGACTGAACCGCTGTACCAGCACGGGGACTTTTATCATTCCGCAATCCGCACAAATCGGATTGACGATGATTCTAGTGATGTTTCCGTCTGTCAATCCGTACTACCGGTTACATATCACTACCATGACACAGATGTTGGCGATGAATCTCTCGATCCAACCCGACCATTCGAGCGGTCGGTGCCGGTCATAGCCGGCCCGTCGCAGAAGTTCAGGCCAAACATATGCCAATCAATTCATTCGGCATTGCCGGCCGTCCATAGGCTAACAGCTCATCCACAAGGGAGAGTGAATGCCTTTATCAGAGATGACGGAATCGAGTCATCTATGCCACCTGGTATGCATTACCCCGATATGGATGCTTTACCAGAGCAAGATTATGCACATAGTGAGTGCGATGAATCGCAGGCAAATCAGCTGTATGCAGATCCAACTATGGAACGGAAGTTCAGATTCAAAGCCGCAGTGGAGGAAATTTATAGGGTGTTAAGGCCCCTTCAGAATGCCCTCCACCTCCTGCTGCCATTACCGACTATAGGGTTAGAGCGTCGGTCGATCTGGATGAAGGGGAAGAGACTCTATCCTTCCGCCTCCTTCCCCAGTCGACAAAAAATTAAGGAAATTAATGACCGTCTGTCGACACGTATAGGGGATCCAGGAAATGCTAAGGCGTTCTTTTCTGAAAGCCAAGTACCAGCGTCGTTTTCAGGTCGATGGTACAAAACTCACTCCGATGCGTTCAGTACTGAGGTCCTGGCTCGGGATAAAATATGGCAGCAGTCCATATGTCTGCGGCATTGTCTCATAAAGTGGACAAAACTGTGTTCAATGCCACGTCCAAGCTGGTTCGAAATGTAGTCGCTACGTCTTCACTGTTAGACCTAGCCTCCCTAGCCATTTTCAGGATCGCTGAAAAATCTGGCAATGAACATGCTTGGGAATCGACGGCCCGGTTAGCTAGGGTTCTTAACAGGGCAGCTCACCATCCCATGGCCAATGCGCTGACTGCTTCTGCCAACCTAGACCTGATACGTCGTGACGCATGTCTGAAGGGCACGTCGCTTAAACCCCATCATAAGCTGGCTAGATATGACCGACGCACATTTCACGTCCCTATCCCAAGAGTAGCGGACATTCTCCGTTGTGCTCGTCGGGACTCGGCTTATCAGTTCCATGTCATACCTTTTGGCCTAAATTTAAGCCCTTGGGCTAGTACCAAGGTTATGGATTACGTCGTCACCCTGTTCCGCTCGACTTCATCTATTGCGTCGGCAGTATATTTGGACGACATCCTCCAGAAACATCTGTCAAGTTCTACTCTGCTCAAAGGCAGAAACGATCTTATATCACTTTACATCATATAGGCTTTCTCGTGAACTGGATAAAGTCTGATCTCTGTCCAATCTGGATTTTGGTCCATCTGGGTGTGGAGTTTCTCCCGATCTGAATCTGGTAAGGCTTCCTCGAGTTTGCGATCATCCAGATAATTGCACTCGTAGAGTCCGTTTCCGACAGGATGCGCATTTTAGCGAGAGAGTTGCAGATCCTCGGATTATTCAATGCGGCAGCAGACTTGATCCCGCTCAGCCGTCCTTTTATGCGCCCTTTACAAAGGACGTTGCTAGCGTAATTGCGCCCTTTTCAAGTCCCTTCAATCCAAGAAAACAGTCATGCTCACGCCAGAGATACGATCATTCTTGAGTCAATGGCACAACCCCTGTAGGCTGTCCACAGGGATTACTCTGGAGATACCCCAAGCGGGGATAACGGTATGTTCCGCCACTAATACCTTCGGTTGGGGTGCCCACCTGTTGCCGGACTTCGATACTGTCAGCGGCACGTGGGTGCCAGGGGCGAGCCCCTTTCCACATCAACCTTTCAGAAATAACGGCTGTCATCAATGCCTTTCATTTCGGACAGGATCAACTCTTATTACAAACTGCCCTCATTATGTCAGACAACATTGTGGTGGTGCCTCGCCTCAAAACAAGGGGACACCAATCACCAGACCTGTGCATTCTGAACTGGCAGTTTCTACATTGGTTCGACATTCTCCACCTCAATGTACAATTCAGACACATTCTTGGCAGACTCAATGTCTTGGCTGACACTCTATCTAGTCATTCACACAGAATGGTCACTCCATCAATCGGACTTTCTTCCAATTGACACACTTTGGGGACGTCCGATGATTGATCTTTTGCAACAAGGTGGAATCGCAAGTTCTCCACCTTTCATCTCACAGGTTCCAGACCCAGAAGCTTGGGTCGTGGATGCTCGATCAATCCCCTGGGAAGGGTTGTGGTCATTCTCCTACCCTCCCACGGTCTTGGTACTGAAATTAATCCAGAAGTTAAGGGGTCAGAACTGTCAGATGGTTCTGATTGCCCCTCTCAGATGGAACAACTCCTGGGTCTCCGATCTACTCAATCTAGGCGATAGATCTACCCAGGAAGATTAGAGTCAGCACAAGTATTCACAAGCAACCGCGGCCAGGGGTGTTTCACCCCTGTCCGGACCGTCTTTATGTTCAAGCTTGGCTCTTGTCCAGACAGCCTTGCAAGACAAACAATTTAAATCTTTGATTGCGGAGAGAATCTCGAGAGCAAGAAGGCCCTCTACTCTGAAGGTTTACGAGGGCAAGTGGCATGTTTTCAGAGACTGGTACCATATCATTCACATTGTTCCTCTGAGTGACACAATCCCTCAACTGGCCAACTTTTCTCTGGCTTTTCGAGGAGAAACAGCTGGCTCCAGTTATTCTCAAATGCTACCGCTCCATGATATCAGACACATTCCGCCATTCTGGTACATGTGCTATCAGCCATGACAAAGATTTGTCAGATCTTTTAGACATTTTAAAAATTCAATCGACTTATATCCCTCACCCTGTTTCCAAATGGAATCTGTCCTGGGTTTTAACATGACTCAATTCACAGTATTGAGTCTTTAACCCACGATTAGTTTAAGCTACTATCATACAAATTGGGTTTCTTGATAGTCTTAGCTTCAGCATGCAGGGTGAGCGAGTTACATGTCCTTTCTAGTGACCCGAACTCTCTTCCGTTCTGATCAGAGGGTTTGATGGTCCTCTTGACGCAGCCAGGCTTCGTAGTCCAAAATAGATTACCGTACATTGGCGATCAACGAGTCGTCATTAGCTCGCTTTCTTTATAGATAAGTCAGGATCAACAGCCATGTAAGATCCTGTTTGTGCACTCTAGCACCATTTCAATGCATAGAGGTGAGTCAGGTCACATACAAGCACCTCTTTCTTCTGGTGATAGCTGGGATATGAGATATCACCATTCAAGCCCTTGCTTCATGGCTGTAGTGGGTTATACGCTCGGCGTACTCTGAGAATTCGAAAATCAGTCACCTTATAGAAGCTGTTGGCTGACATGCAGAGTCAACCTTCTACAGTTTTATCTTCAAGTTTGTACTCGCAGAGGCAAACATTGATTCTAGTAGGTCCGGTGTTGGGCAGCCCAGACGCCCACCAGACCCATGTGCAACAATCAGCACAGCCTATTAGCTTCGCTGGATTCGCCAGATAAATTTTCGTAGGTAAGAAGATTTCAATAACTATCTTCTTAACCGTATAAAGGGGTCACATATCACGTGACCCTGGGCTGTGTTGCTGGTTGAAAATTAGGAGACCGGGTTATCATTAACATGGGGAATCCAGCCATCATTCCCTAGAGGATACCCGGGATGGAGGTCGGATGCTCCGCATTCCCTCCTCCTATTACTTATTCTCCTAAAGTAATGTGATCGGGGAACGTATTCAAAGGAGAAAGCAAATTTTTTAGTAAATTATGTTTCTCCGAGAATACTTACCCGATCACATTACTAAGAAACCCTCCCAACCACCCCGCCATGCGAGCATCCTCGTGTTTTATATACCGCTCAGCTTAAAAACTAAAGAAGCGACACCTAGCGGGTAGCAAGGGGAGGTAAGGGGCAAGAGTTATTGCCCTTTGTCTATATGACATAGACAGGAAAGACGAATTTTCGTCTTTTGGTAGGGCTGGATTCGCGAGGTAGCAGGCTAATATCCCTAAAGTAATGTGATCGGGTAAGTATTCTCGGAGAAACATAATTTACTAAAAAATTTGCTTTTCCACTGGTGCATCAATAAGTCTCATTCGTCCGCCAGCCCCTTCTAACAACATTGATTTGTCGCTGAGAATGACAGCAACCGCTCTATAATTAGCAATAGCGCCACGAAGGACATTAGCTCTGAAGTGTATATCAACGACGGATTGCCTTGTTAAATCAAGATGTTCCAGCGAAAAGTAGTAGATCGGATACAAGTTCTTAAAATCATATTGCGATATTTGCAAACCAGTATCAACATTTTGATCACGGCCCATATATGACAGCATACGATGGTACACGCGCGCAATATGGTTTTGACCGAAATTAAGTTGTATGTCTTCGGATGGTTCCTGCTGGCCATTTATTCTCAACGAGACCTCAGTAACTCCTAATTGATCAAATATCATATGACTGTGCAATTGTGATTCCACTCTTGTCATATCCTGCAACGCAATAAATATATGACGTGGAGCTGAAACGCCTTGTTGTGATGCCAATTTCCATGTAAATGTACCATTGGTATTTGATTGTTTAACATCCGTTGTTGTTGTTAGCCAACTTAGGAATGATTTGCCACCCGCATCCATAAATGAAAGTAGCCGCTCTTCCGTGGTAATTGATGGGGTCATTACTGGCATCCACAAGACCAATTTAGTTAAAATGACTTTACCAGCGTCAGCATCTGGATTTGCAGGATCCGCTGCAATTCTCCAGATTGCATCATTGTCACTACCCTTTCGCACGAGTACTACTGTATGCTTCGCTCCATAAATAACTTTTCGTACATTTCTGCAGAATCCAAATATATGATGCAACGGAATCGCACATGAAAACGATTTACGCTGTCCTGCCAACATTGCTATTCGTGTTGCAGCTCCTAGATTGTACTGGAGATCAGTATTTATAATCATATTCTCGACATCAACAGCAGCAGCCCCAGCATTATTATTTGGTCGTCGTACAATAAATTGAGTGGGTCCAGCAGTGTTTTTATTATCCTTTGCAAACATCATAGACGGACCTGCTGATCTTGTATAATCGTCGGAATATCTTGCTAACCCAATTATTGTTGTAGCCACATCAACATCACGTTCTATAGACTCAATCTCTTTTCCGTCACTGAGATATCTCGCGGATTCAAATAGCGCCATGATACCATTATTGACTAAGCCGACTGTGGTGCCATCTGGATACGGTGCGGGTACAGCAGAAGTATCAGTAAGTCGTACAAGTTCTCCTTCTACTTCGATAAACGCTTCAGCGGGTAGAAAGTATTTGCTGGTATCATGGACTTGAAGTTCAATTCGCGATCGAATATCTGCTTGTATTGCATGATAGGAATAAAATTGATAATCGCGGACGGAATTGTCCTTGGGTACTGGGGCTTCCATATCTAACGCTAGATCAGCTGTTCGTTTAAACATTATATTAACATACTAGTATTTTCAATTGTGAAATTCTTTGTAATCATCGTCGTTTTTGTTTTCGTTTCAAACCACTTCCTGTTATCATGTTTGCGATATCATCTTGGTTACTGTTCGCCAACGACGCTAATTTTTCTTCCACTGCGCTATTTATTGCTTTGCTGATTTTTGCAGGCATCACTGTAGTTGATGGCAGTACAACTGGTTGCTTTTTTCGTCGTCGCACCAATGATGCTATTTTATCTTTCGCGGCAGAAAATGCCTTTCCAGCAAGATTTCCAACAGCGCTGATTCCCTTATCACGAATAATATCAATGGCTTTCATTGATAATTGTTTAGCTAACGGTGCCACTTTTGGGGCCATTCTTGTAAATAACCCCGCAATGGTATTGCCGAAACCATCTCCGTAATATGCTCTATAAACAGGCAATCGTGAGTTCACCACGTAGACGCTTACGGGTTTATCATGGTTGTAGTGTATAATCATCTTGTTATAAAACTAGTAGTTTTTCAATTAGTGATCAATCGCTGTAATAACCATGGGCATCTTTGTGATTTTCAACTAATTCAGCAATGAGTTCTCGATATACATTAATGTCCATGATACCGCCGGCAAATAATCGTCTGCAGATATCACCTGCTTCATTAATTATCTCGACGGAGTTGTTTCCGGCTCGCTCTCCTCCGATGAGAACTTCCAGCCGTGATATATCACTGAGGATGTTACCAGGACAACTAACTAGACCACTAACTGAAATTACTGGCAATTTCTGAGATTTAGAAAATCCCTCCCCACTACTATAATCAGGTGCTTCCCCCAGTTTTTCTAAATCCGTACTTTGTGAATAACTAAAAGGATCATCATCTCGATCAGATGGTCCAGGCGAAAGTCCAAGCGAAGCTTGTGGTAGTTGTTGTTGAGATTCTTCTTGTTTAGCAGGTGAAAAAGATATTTTTTTTGCAGGTTGTTGTCGCCGCCGCTGCAGTCTTTCTGGTTTTCTTTGTGATTTTTGTTCTTCATATTTATTATACACTGTATTCACCATTTTGAGATATTCAATATATGACGTATTATCGCTGTCAACTTTACCTGTTTCAGTTTTAATTTTGTAAAATATATCAGCCCAATGTTGTATACCTCTTACATACTTGTGCTGTTCTGGTTTTAACATTTTTTTTCTGTTTTCATACGTCGTAACAACAAGTGCAGGAAACTCTGCATGGTCAGTCTTATCAATTGCTGCTAACCCTTCTCCGTTAAATCGCGCGCGTAATTCATCTACTATTTTATCATTGGTCTTTTTCGGACCAGGTGGTTTTTTTTCTAACAACGCTGATGTCTTTTTAGTTTCCGCTGCTATTTTTTCAAGCGTATCAAGCAGCGGCGCCTTCTTTGCTCGTTCTTTTTCAGAAATATCTCCGTATATCACTGCTTCAGTTAACTTTTTCACATCTTTGGTCGCACTTGTTATCGGAGTAAACAGTTGTTCACTTGACACAGAAAAGTCGGTCTGCGCTTGTTGTCGTTGTTGAAGTTTCTCGCGAAGTCTGTTTTCGAACTGGTATAAACTTTTTAATTGCTGATAGCCGCTCTCGGGCTAATCTAGTTGTAAGCGATTCACCTACCATATATTGTTTGTGAACTGAATTTTCAAATGTGAAACTATAACAATTAAATGCTGAGTTATTAAATAATGTACCATCAAGCTAACGTATCCATCTCGGACAAGGTTAAACTGTACGACACTATCCGCGAGTGTTTCAGAAATAACATCGCTGGGGGTTTCAAAATTGTAATATTTGAGAACGGCGATGAACGATTTTTGTTAACGACGCGGCAACAACAACTACGTGAAAATGGAGGCGTCGCGGTGATTACTTGCTATCACAACCAGATCATCCAGTACGCACATAACTGCATGAGCAAGCCCAAACTGCTGAGTATCCTTTCAGGAGAAAATCCTATGTGAGTGTTACAAAAAACGCTAAAAAAAAATTAATTTTTTAATAAAATTTACTGAAAACCTTTTTTATAGTAACGCTAACGTGGTTAGGATACTGGTTTTTCCTCTTTTAATATTTTTCTAAGATCACGAACCTTAGAACTAATTTCAGCTCGTTTTTGATACTCTTGGCCGAGCTTTTGACGTATTGCTTCAACGGTGCTAAATAGCGTTATAAATACATCAATATCGTTACCGTACAAACAAGCATAGATGGACTTTTGAATTCCTTTCACGAGCCTGTACATCTTAGGTAAAACATAACGACCCTTACTAGACTGATACTCAATGTCTTCATATTCCGAGGCAATCCTGTCACAGTCGAGATCTTTAGATAATATTATCCCACGATTCTTTAAAATTGAAATTTCAGCAATTATAGAATTTACATCTTTGATATCCATATTTTTATAAAAATATATTATATTATATTTTACCTCTAATCATTAAAAAATATTGGGGTCTTTTTGACCCGTTTTTTATGGACGGTACAATGCCGTATATATCCGCTCGAGTGTTGCGGCAGATTTTAGGCATACATATACTTAATTAAGTTAATTAATGGACGGTACAATGCCATATATATCTCCGCTCGAGTGTTGCGGCAGATTGTAGGCATACATATACTTAATTAAGTTAATTATTCAATGAAACGATGATGGAATTTGTGATGTGAATGGTGGGCGTGACCCAAGGGAACCCCAAAGCATACATCTCCGAAAGGGAGGCCTAAGGTGGCAAACACCATCTTAGACCGCCCAGAAGATATGCTTGGGGGACATCACAACATGTACTTAATTAACTTAATTAATGGACGGCACAATGCCATATATATCTCCGCTCGAGTGTTGCGGCAGATTGTAGGCATACATATACTTAATTAACTTAATTAAGGATGGTATTATTCAATGGAACGATGATGGAATTTGTGATGTAATGATGTGGGACGGTATAATGCCATATATATCTCCGCTCGAGTGTTGCGGCAAATTTTAGGCATACATATACTTAATTAACTTAATTATCCAATGAAACGATGATGGAATTTGTGATGTAATGATGTGGGACGGCACAAGACAGCACAAACATGAAACGACGGGGCATTTTTTCTACGGCCAATCCAACCAATCAAAAGCAACCAAACTAAATTAACCCGGTTGCATGATTGACAAAAGACAACCACACGCCCGTGTTAATGGCGTTGGTTAGTTTTGATTGGTCGGATTTGGCTTTCGAAAGTCCCAAGCTTATTACGAGCCGTAACATATATAAGGTGACTAACACAGCAGCGTTGATTCACGGGTGTGTTATTTTATTTCCTTGAATTACTTATTAATGCTGTTTCACAACATTTAAATGAGACAAAATATTTAAATAAAACATTAAACAAAATAATACAGTTGTTAGATAACAGCGTGTATTTTCCTGTTCTAATTCTCTACACAAAATACATTATCGATTAGATCACAAAGAGCTGTATACAAGGAATTTTAACCACGCCCACCTACTTCAATGAATGGGAAACACTGTTCCGGCTGAGCGAACATAGGTATTGCGCTGGATTATAAAGAACGTCTGTACTAAAAGTGTATTATAGATGGTCTAAATAAATACAACTGTTTAAATAATGCAGTTTTAGCCAAAGCGACAATAAAAGGTTTTGGAAATTGTTAAAAATACAACTCTACCGAAACTATGTATTTACTCCATTACAGTCACGTGCGCGCGCACATGTCAATTATACCTCTCTCTACTGGTAATAGCAGACGACATAAATTCCTTTGACGTCATAATACAAGGGAACTTAGTAGGTAGAGTGTTATGAGTGATTGGACTTAAACATAAATGATTTATCTCCCTTAAATCGTTTCAGGTGTATACGAATTTTATTTTATGACTATTGTTCTTTGACAGAGCTGTTTTAATTATATTTTCTGCAGCAAATCGTATTGAAGGCATACAAATGTCAAAGTATCTACTGGCTTAATTTATCGAATGAAATATTTTCTCTTTGGTTTCTAAATCAAACGATTTGACTCCCCAAGGGCGTTTTGCATGTTTGCCAGTTCCACCTAATTTTGCATTCAGACTTTGTGAGACGGCTTGAAGATTCCCAAGACAATTATCAGTCTTCACACCATTTATGTGATCAATCACAAATCCGTCTTCGATTAATCCGTAAAATGCTTCATAGATGGCTCTGTGACAGAGATACTTCTTCCTCCCAGCTGTAAACATCAAGTATCCCATATTATTTACCCATCCAACCGGTTCTTTTAGTCTGCGGTGCCTGACAACACCATCACTGGAGGCTTCGTAATTAACAAGCACTGGATGAGGTCTGAAATCTTGGCTCATTTGTATAATAATACTATTTGTCTAATTTATATCTGCTTTAATTATAAACCTCTTGATATAATCTTGAGGGGTTTTGATGACTTTGTCATCGTTAGGGTCAATGACGGTATTTTTTATTCGTTTGTCATAATAGCGTTTTAGTTCCCTGTATCGTTTACCCCCACAAGCAAGACACAACTGCGATTTTCCCCTTACCCCAGCCCCACATTGGAGGCATGGGAGAGGACCGAAAGAACCGTTGCGAACGCTTTGTAAATGAT